>JAQGDQ010000015.1:0-600000 GCA_030141605.1 Tubiluchus corallicola
TCCTCTGCTCTGCTCTCTGCTCTGATCTGCTCTGCTTTACTCTACTCTGCTCTTCTCTTTCCTCCCCTCACCTCCCCTCCTCTCCCCTTCTTTTTGTTTCTTTCTTCTCTTTCTTCTCTTCTCTTCTCTTCTCTTCTCTTCTCTTCTCTTCTCTTCTCTTCTCTTCTTTTCCTTCTATTTCTTTCTTTTTCTCTTCCTTTCCGTTTCTTTTCCTTTCCTTTCCTTTCCTTTCCTCTTCTCTTCTCTTCTCTTCTCTTCTCTTCTCTTCTCTTCTCTTCTCTTCTCTTCTCTTCTCTTCTCTTCTCTTCTCTTCTCTTCTCTTCTCTTCTCTTCTCTTCTCTTCTCTTCTCTTCTCTTCTCTTCTCTTCTCTTCTCTTCTCTTCTCTTCTCTTCTCTTCTCTTCTCTTCTCTTCTCTTCTCTTCTATTCTCTTCTCTTCTCGCCTCTTCTCTTCTCTTCTCCTCTCCTTTTCTCTCCTCTCTTCTCTTCTCTCCCCCTCTCCTCTCTTTTCTCTTCTCTTCTCTTCTCTCTCTTCTCGTCTCTTCTCGTCTCTTCTCTTCTCTTCTCTTCTCTTCTCTTCTCTTCTCTTCTCTTCTCTTCTCTTCTCTTCTCTTCTCTTCTCTTCTCTTCTCTTCTCTTCTCTTCTCTTCTCTTCTCTTCTCTCCTCTACTCTTCTCTACTCTGCCGTTCTCTTCTCTTCCCTCCCTCCCCTCTCCTCCCATTCTTTTTGTTTTGTTTCGTTTCGTTTCCTTTAAGTTCGTTTCTTTTCTTTTCTTTTCTTTTTTGTTTCTTCCATTTATTTCCCTTTCCATTTCTTTTCCTTTCTTTCCTTTCTTTTCTTTCTTTTCTTTTCTTTTCTTTTCTTTTCTTTTCTTTCCTTTTCTTTCCTTTCCGTCCTTTCCTTTCCTTTCCTTTCCTTTCCCTTTCTTCCCATTCTATTCCATTCCTTGTCTTTTCTTTTCTTTTCGTTTCGCTTCTTTTCTTTTTTGTTTCTTCCATTTCTTTCCCTTCTTTTCTTTTCTTTTCTTTTCTTTTCTTTTCTTTTCTTTTCTTTTCTTTTCTTTTCTTTTCTTTTCTTTTCTTTTCTTTTCTGTCCTTTCCTTTTCTTTTCTTTTCTTTTCTTTTCTTTTCTTTTCTTTTCGTTTCTTTTCTTTTCTTTTCATTTCTTTTCTTTTTTTCCATACTTTCCTTTTCATTTCCTTTCTTTTCTTTTTCGTTCTTATATATTTTCTTTTCTCATCTTTCCTTTGCTTCCTTAATTACCTTTCATGAAAACGAAGTTGGAGAACGAAAGCAATCCCTCTGACTAGTAGAAATATCCCTATAGTAGGTGGCTTACACTTCGTTTTGTCAGCAGTGATGCAATATTAATTCGGCTTTCATCACTTCCCAGTCTTCAGTTCTTTCTCGTAACAAGAAATAGCGAATCCCGTAATAATAAATGACAATAGAAAATTGGCTTCATAGTTAAGAAGAACTAACGCAAAGCACCCAATGTTGAAATGAAACAAATGCATCTTTTATATGTAGGTGTTTCCAGTATTATTTCCGTACAGATAAGCAAAGTTCCAGATTCTTTTGCTAATTAGTTTCAACAATACTTTATTTGATAAAGATCACTAAGGTCATAAGTACATTTATAATAAAAAACAATGGGCAATTAAGCAACATTAATGCTGATTGGCTAACAGGTATGACCTATATAAAAGCCTTTCAGTGAGTGCATACATCATTTATAAGTTAGGCACACGATTATAAGAGCTTTTAACTGTAAAGATGAATTTTGGAAAATGCTGCGTAATGTGGCGTTTATGTAGTATGTGTATGCGGATACGGATGAGTTTTCCTTATGCAAAATAGGCTGCCGAAAAAATCAATGCGAAATAACTGCAGAAAAGAATAACACCACGCAGCTGCATGAACAGGTGCTTTGAAAACAATATAAACCGATTTTATCCATTTGCGAACCCCAAAACGCATCCGCATCCACATGATACATAAACGCCACTTCATTGATATATGCCTTTTCACTGTTAGATGGCGCGAGTGCTTGCGATTCGAGGGGTTGCCATCTTTTCCGGCAATGTCTGACGGTCGAAGGCGAAGTTGTTTGTAAACAAGAGTGTAAATTAGATTGAATATTTTCGTAATCTGTGTTTAACTGTCGACCCGGTGTTTAATAATAAACGTTAGAGGTCATTATGCCGTTAGCCCAATTGGTTGATCCCTGGAAACAACTTCCGGTGAAGCCTATAAGTGAGGTATGTTGTTAAACTGAGCATAGCTAGTTAACGTTATAGGCCTGAATGGTTATAGTTAAATTAGTTACTTATGCTTTAGACTGTCAGTATGCCTATTATATGGCCCCAGCCCACCATTGTGGAGGTTGCCTGCCCTATTTCATGTTCCTAAATTAGGACGGTCCGTGCTTAAATTAAAGAATATTTTATCCAAAGAAATAAGGACCTAGATGGTAACTATCTATAAACGGTCATCTTTCATATGCCTTTTGAAACTGTCAACTGATGAAGCACTGATGGTTGATGATGAAAGATGATTTCATGGTTGAATTACACGATGCCCAAAGAAGTGTGATCTGATGATTGGTTGTCGCTGGTTGCACAAATAACTTAGATTCATAACCACGAGGAACTCTGTGAGGCCTGGAAAAAAGTCTGCCTCAGTCAGAACAGTATTTCCACTAATTATTTTGAAGCAGTTTGCAAAATCTACTGTCTCACGCCTTTGCTCAAGAGTAGAAATTGAAGCGGGTTCCAAATCAATAGCAAGACGAGTACATCTATCCTGAGTTCTTTCGAGAGCATTCTTGAGAGTAGCATACTGGAGTGACTATGCAACCGACGCGTATTCCAGAGTGTGTCGAACAATAGCTTTATAGAGAGAAATAATTACTGCTGCATTTCTCGATATCACACACCGCTTAATCATGCAAATACAATGGTTTGCTTTAGCAATGATATGATTCACATGGGAATGCCATTTGATGTCATTAGAAATCATTACTCCTAAGTCTCTGATACAACTTTTTTCAGCTATTTGAGCATTATTTAGAAAGTAAGGTGTAATAGATTTAGGCCGTATTCTAAGTAAAGGACATTTACTGGGTTTAAGTGGACATCAACCATTTACTGCACCAGTCTAAAATTTCATCCAAGACATGTTGTAAAATACAATGATCAAGATCGTCCCAAATTGGATGAAAGGGCTTCAAATCATCAACAAATAATGGGATGCTAGTCTCTGGGGAAATACAATCGGTAATATCATTTGTAAAAATAAGGAAGCAGTATGGGCCACTCAAGGTTTAATTAGATTGACTAAGATAAGAATAGAATTACTGCGATGAACGTGTAAGTCAAGTGTCATTATGATATAATGAGGCACGCATCAATAAAAATCTGCTTTGGGACAGTCATGTCAATAAGTGCATAATAAGTGCATATCACTAACTTGGAAAAGGTTCGTTGCCAAACAGCTTGTTTTGTTGAAAACGAATATCGTCGTTGGGATGGCATTGTGACATCACTGCTTCAGCAACTAAAATGGGACACTTTGGAGAACATACGATTGCTTCACCAAGCCATAATGTTCTATAAAGTTCAGCACGAATGAATATCATAATTTTTAAAGGACACGAAAGAGGGTACCTGAAGTAGGTTTCAGAAAAATCGCCTTAAAAAATTATATTACTTGCATTATAAAAAATTGCATATATCGTACTCGCATTGAAAGGATTTTTTGTTTGTCGTCATTTTAAATCTCCCGCAATACTGTTCCTACAGTGCCATTGAACAACATAAATCAGGGGAAGAAAAGGCAATGTTAAATTATGTCCCAAAAAACTTTCCATGCAAATTTATTTTACTTGGCTTTTCGCTTACCTGCTAGAAAGACTTGTGTAACTAGGATAAAAATTTTAATTTTATTTAGTTAGTGACGTGTGTGCTACGAATACTGTGATTATTTTTTCAAACTTTACTCAGTGTTATCTAAACTTGTTTCAAATGGCCTGTCGTGAAAATGGCGGCGTCTAACGGTCATAGTGTTTAAAGTTCCATGTTTTATACAGCGTGACTGCCGATTGAAGTCCTGCATGCAAAATGGCAGTATGTAAATGATATAAAATTTCAAGACAAATTTTTTAAGCTTTATGTTTATGAAGGGTTTTCTTGTGCTTTAACAGTTTTGTGTGGATGCATACAAATCTGTACAAAAATAACTGCCACTAACAATTATGTCTACAGTATGGCACATGCATTTTTTAATTAGTGTACATTACAACATACTTAGAAATAAAATTGCTAAATTTGAAAGATATTTACTTGAAGCATCAAAGTTTTTGATTTTTGTTGCAAAATCTAAGGTTAACCCACAAATATCTTACTGTCTATTAAACAGTAAAGGCTCACATAAATTCTGTTGTTGTTCATGAATGCTGCGTTAATGATAAGTAAATAATTCTTTTAGATGTTCAAAAAACTAAATTTTGCTCAATTGGATTACAAGTTGTGCATAGGCAGACGGTTGTTGTAAAGCTTTTAAATATCATAATCAAATTTTGGGCCAATCACTATTACCCGTGATTAACATTTTTTGTGTATTATGTAATCACAATTAAATTTCAATGTTTAGAACAATATTTATTTAATTAAACAAAATTTATATTCCAATGTGAATTTTCCACACTGTAATAATAAAAAGTTTTTTGGCAATGTAAGTTGTGAAAATGAATCATTTAGTACAACAGGTAGTGTCATAGTTGAGTAATTGTAATTAACTACATAGAGCAAGAACTTCATTTTTATCATATGCATAAATCATAATAAATAAAATTTTATTAAAGCTTGCTTGTGTTAGTAATTCAGATATTCAATTTAATTTTAAGTTTAATGGTAATGATACTAGTTTGTTTGTAATGGTACAAGTTAGTAATCATTTACTTGTGATTATAATAGCATAAAAACAGTATTAATACTATAACATCATAATCAGTAATGTGGTCATTTATGGAAATACATATATTAAAACTTCCCACTTTTTCGCCTCTTTCCTTTAATGTAGTAGGGTATTATTTTGTAGCCTGTGATAATAGTTTTATTGGTGTTTGGACATTGTCATGTTGATCACAAAATTTGATGTTAATTTGCTTAACACAGTTAATTTTCTTTATCATGTGATGTATGTTCGTTGAGACCATTCTCATGATTAGTTGCCGTCGCCTTTATTGCCATAATTTTGCTGAGCATGCTTTGAAAGAAAAAATTTAATCCATGACTGAAATCTCCTGTATTAGTCCTTGAGTAGTATAGACCAGAGCGTTGCAGTATCGCTGAACCATTTTCAGATTTGTATAAAGAGCATATCCCAAGGTTCGGATGTATGTTCGTATTTCAAGCCGAACTTTTCCAAAGCCATGTACTGATGAATATTTTGCCAGTAAATCCATTTTGTGTCTGTCTCTAGTACTGTTAAATTATTGGTGTGTCTGTCCTGTTATTGATTTTGCCCTTAGTGAGTTTATACAACCATTACTGCACACTCCCAGTACATGTAATCAAGATATGATGCCACTAGTTGTTAGTACCATATCTAGTTCTTCTACATAGACCTCCTTCACATTTTCTTAATAAATATTATTTTTCTTTCAGTCTGCAAGTACAGAAGACATGACAGTTGATCAAGATCATGAGGTGAGTTTTCAGTTGCAAACTGCAGAATGTTAATAGTTTGCTAATAGTTTACTTACCCAATAATTCTATTATGGCATAAGTATAACATTTCAATCAGTTGTCTGTATATTAGTTAAATTCTAGTTGGAAACAGTTTATTTCTCACGTTTCATTTTTCAAATGTGCAAACGGATTTCGACTCAAATGAGTATCGTATCTTTCTATTTTGAAGTGAAGATCGTGCAACTGAATACCACGTCATTAACGTATCATGTGTTGCAGTTTAATGGTGTTGTGCATACTCATTATAAGAAGAGGTGTTGCTAACTCTGCACTACAATGAAACGTATTACCTTATCTCCGCAATATTTTTTCTCCGTAAATGACTTTCTTCTTCATGCCACTTAGTGTTTCGTCACATGTTAAACAACCATGTTCATCTCCATTTCATTTCTCTCTTTTTATATACTTTGCATTGTCATTTAATAAATGTGCAATGATCAAATATGGCTTGTTTCCAAAAATAAGCCTAATCACAAATCTTCAGTGTTCTTTTCTGCCATGGTAACTTGAAACCAGGCTTCCTTTCTCTATTCAAGAATAGTTTACTATTATTCTGTCAAGGAAGAAATGACTGACTGGCTTTGTTTGTATAGAAGTCCAGTGCCTGATGTGACACACTATTCTTCTCTTCATGCCTGTCATGTGGTTGTATAGAAAACCCTCATCTTATTATCTCTAGGCTAACCTACATTAGTATTGAATATTTATCCAAAAGCTGTGTAGACATGCTGAGCGAGAAATCCTTACTGCTTTTTTAAGAGGCAGCTAAACACTGTATCAAAAAACAGCAGTGATTTGCCTTAGGTCAGGGGTGTGCAAATTATCTGACTAGCCGGGCCACATTAAACTTTCCCGCAATTCCTGCGGGCCACCTGCAGTTTTTACAGAAAGGCCTAATAACGATTTTTTAGCATCCGACCTGCGTACATCATTACTACTGCACTCAAGAATCTATTTTAGAAGTTATTAAAATTTATATTACAAACCATGTTTTTCTACTTTCAGGACAGATAGTGGTAATTTCATTACAATGCATATTAGTAATGTGTATCACACTGTCTTGAGTAGTACAGTGACATTAAGCTACAACCGTCTTGTAAGGGTTAATGGCATCTGATCTAGTAGAAAAAACTAACCGCACTATCTTTGGGATCGTGGCACGGACTTCAGCTGGATACACTCAATTAATTGCCTGGGCCGCACTTTCATTAGGTTGACAAATCTCTTCGCGGGCCGCACAAATTCTCTCGGCGGGCCGCAATTTGCACACCCCTGCCTTAGGTGATGCATTTATCATAGGTTATGGGCCAAGATTCAGAAAATCTGGGTAAAACTTAGAAACTATTGTTAAGCAATACAGCACTTTTGCTGAATTGTTAATTGCCTCACATTTGCAATTGCACATCAATCAGTTTTCAATCTTTTTTCATTTCAATAATTTTTGCTAATAACTCAATTGACTGCAGGAATGAACATATATGGTAGTGTCATACAATTGACGACATCAACTGCAGCTTCTTTTTACAGCATTAACTTGACAAAAATATCTTACAGGTAGAAGTATGTGATTTGATTGAAGAACATTTATTTAATTGACATGTCTTAACAAAAAAACCCAGTCATTCATCTTGATTCTAGACTCATAATTCACCAAAAAAACTCATGGTAGAGACTGGATAAATTTTGTGCTCCTTCCTATGGTGTACCACCATTGCATGAAACTGCCCAGTACTGCTGCACAACACTTCACATTGTGTCAACTGACAACCTAATTCTTCTCTAGTTTATAATATAGTCTCTCCTAGTGATGCAGTGATGAAATGACAACTAACAAGCTGATCTTTTCTCATGCTTGCAAATCTATGAATCTATGCTATTTTTTCTGCATGTTAATTTCTGCACTGCACTATAGTGTGTAGTAATGAAAACACAGGCTGACTCTTGAGGACCCATCTATGAATCTCCACTGTTCTTATCTGTATATTAACTTGCGCCTGTCTTTCTCATTGGTTTTACTATACATGTACAGTGGAAAAGTGACACACGCTCGTTCATAATTCATATATAAAGACTAATATACAAATTTTCTGTTTTCTGTCCTGAATATTAACTTGCAAGTTGACTTCGTCTCTGCATTGAAATGTTACTACTATTCTGTGCAGTAATGAAATAACAATCTCGATGTGTATTACCTTCACTCTCTTTCTAATTTGCAATCAGATTTTGTCACTGCATTGGAACTGTTTAGTAAACCCAAATTGCAATTATAAAGTGACACGTCAGCTTCGTTCTGATATGAGATCAATTATTACTCCTATTCCCTGTCATTATGAACTTCAAGTTCTCATGTATTCTTTGTCTCTGCACTTGCTGTTCTATATTCGTACTAGTACTATTTTTTATAGCATTGAAGAACAGAATACATTCGTAGTCTGTAACTATTATAGCAAATTAGCAATATAAATTAAGACCGGATGGTTTGGCTTTTGTCTACAGTATATAAACTTTTAACACTAACATGTACTAGAATTCTGTGGAAACGGGGTTTCCATTAGCTCATTAATACAGGATCATTCTCCATTGCTCTTCCGTGGAATGCTGAACTGATTATATAAGTAGGTAGTTGTAGTTAGGTCGCAGCTGAGAGTCATTGACCAGGCACATAAATACTGGCAGCTGCTCACAGCTATTTGGGTTTTTTATCTATCGGTGCAGGAGTCTCTCTGGCGGGGAAGCCAGAGAAGCCAATTTTACTCACTCTTACAGTCTGACGTAGCAGGAGTCAGACGCTCAAAACAGTAAATTGTTTTTATGGGATAATGTTGATGAATTACATTTACTGTGCAGAATGCTGGAAGCGATGGGTTAAAATTTATATCAACAAAGGATTCTGACTGTAGACTCGACACCCTTTATTGTTTTCTTTTATCATTTTTTTGTTTCATATCTTGGGCTTTCAGGTACTACTTGACATTAGTATTTCGGGCTTTATGCCATCACTTTTCTTTATGCCTGTACCTATGTAGTTTGTGTGTGAGTGCAAGCCGGGATTTTGTGGGCATGTACGGCATTTAAATTTGTGGCGTCATCACAGTCCTTTCCTGGGCATATTAGACAGAGAATTATAGTGATTATAGTATCTACGCATAATTCTTTATCGCGTAAAATAAATTAGCATACTGATGACTCTAAATGCTGCATGAATTTCTTAAACTTGATCCTACCAATTTCAATTTACATCTAAACTTTCTAGTCAGTTTTTATAAGATAACTGTGCACTTCTTCATTTAGAGCTGTTTTTGATCCCAGAAATCAAACCAGTTTGATAAGTTTTTCGTCTTCGCGTTCGGCTGTTAAATTCTGTTGGAAGAGCCGCTTGCTAAGATATTTCATCGGATCGTCACCTTTTGGTAATCCTTTAACAGTAACACGCGGCCGTATTCGGTAAAAATTCATGCATTATTTACATTCCGCAAGGCTTTACAATAATTTAAATTCACATTTTCTGCTGGCGTATTATAATATTAAAGGTGGAATATACTGGGAAACCCAAAGCCCGGTTTCCAGTTTTCCCATGCAGAAACGATCGTTTAAGGCTTTTTGTTGTGAAGCCATTGAACCATTTGAAGTCGGGAAATTTTCCACGGGCTTCTTGACACAACGTGAGATTAAATATTAAAATCTCAAATGGAGTTTGAACGCAGGATTGCCATGAATGTTTAATGCAGGAAAAAAAATCGACGTTGTGGAGAACACAAAAATTCAAATAGAAGTATATTTAATAAGTTGAGCTATGCTTTTTGCTCTTGTTACCCTTCAGCATTATGGATAAATAAGAAACTTGTTATGATTGCCAACCTTTCTGAACAATTTAAAAACTATAAAGTTTTACCACTTCGCCACTAGTGCTAACCAGTATTGTTCTGACTGCTTTCTATTTCGCCATTTCACTTCAATACTTATAAAATTAATACATTACACACAGCACATATGTAAAATGAATAAAATCTGGTAAGCTATTCATCGAATTCATCATTTCAAGATTGCAAAAAACTTCTTTGTTTTGTTCGTACGAATATTTTACCCAGATGTATTATCAATTACGGCATGACAAAATTCAGTCTCGACCGTAATCTCTATAGCTACCGAACACGTTTGTTAATCTCGTTAACATTATTGATATAATCGTTGCGCAGATTGTAAAATAATATTCTCTCTCACTCTTCGCAGCCTATAATAAGTTTGGGACTTGTTTATTTTCGTGTTTTCTGTTTTTTTGCTGAATATTTATTAAATTGTTCTAAATGGCCTTTGAAACGAGCAGGAGAAAAACAAGAGAAAAGATAAATAGATAGGCAAGTAGGTAGGTCTGTTGGTCGACCTGGCAGGCAGGTAGATGGACATATAGAAAACAGACATACAGATAAATAGACAGATGCATAGATAGACAAACAGACAGACGGAGGGAGAGAGAGATACAGGCTTTGTGGTGTGGTGTGCGGACTATAGTTCGTAAATCGATTTCATTTCAAAGATCTAATTCTAATCTAGATCTAATTGTGGAAAATATATTCTGTCTACACCAAATCTTTATTACATGTATTAGCCTTTCCTTTACGAACAAATTTAAGATTTTTACGGAAAACTGTCTTAATGAATGTGTGCGTAGCGCCGAGAACGTTCATATACACAAATTTTACGAAGGAAATCGCTTGTAAGGACTATTGAATCCTTGCTGGAAAGAATTAAAAACGCTCTTGATAAAGTGGGGGAATGTGTTGCGCGCTGCATATTGCGCAGGCGGCAGGCTATTAAATAAAAACGGAGTTTAAGACCGTCAAACCGGATATATGATAGTTTGCGAAAATAAAGTAAAGATCAGACAATATTTGGTTTCACACTTGATTAAGACATTATAAACTTTCAGACCAAACTACCAAATCTGGCATATATATTATTAACTAACTATAAGCAGCGAATCTTTTCAGTAATATATAGCAAGAAATCATTTGACCACTGTTTTGTACGATATCCTGGGATGAAAAGATGTGAGATTTATATAGGCATAGTTTACTGTTAATTGTTGGGATTTATAAAATACGTCGTATTAATGTACAATTTATTCCAACAACAGTCTACTACATGCCTTTCTCTCTCTCTGTTCCTCCCTCATATTCTCTCTCTCTCTATCTCTCTCTCTCTCTCTGTCTCTCTCTCTCTCGAAACAGTTTGGTTGTTACTACTGAGACTTCCCATTATCACTACGTAGCTGTCAAGCTAGCTTTGTTTATTGCGTAGTATGTTTGTAGCAAAATGAATGAAATGATTGCAATGCTTGGAATGGGTCCAATTGGACGACGTGTCTACCTCATTAGGGTTGTTATATCGGGGTTGTTAGTAAATTCTTGCGTTTCCATTGAACCACATGCCGGGATAGTTCCCGAATTCCCCGCGTGGATGACCTGTTTAAAGGCACTGTCTGCTGCTGGGGGATCAACAAGCTCTCCAAAATTCCTGTGACTGAGTGATCTGAGCCATGTCAACAAATAAACTAAACTGTACAATAAAACAGAGCATATACGTATTAAGCACTTGCAGTTGAGTGCCGAGTGGGCGGTTTTTCTCTCCTTCCGGATCACACGACTGGAGTCAGTGCGAGCAGGATTTGAAAAAAGAAATCTGACATGACTCTACCATGGTGGATGTTGCGTTACAGAGGATGAGATTAATACACAGGATCGTGTGGCAGGTGTGTAACGTCAAGGATTTAACACATGATTTATTTAAAGTGCGTTCGGCTGAGTGAATTAAATGTTATCAAGTGTTCGTTCTGAAGCTGTTGTTAAGTATTGACTGCAGAGTGTTCATGTGCACGGTTGCAGTAATATTAGGCAGAATGCGACTGCATGTGATCACGCAGAATTATCGCACTTTGGTCAGTCAATGAGAGGCTATACTGTAAAGTGAGAAAATTTCGCCTTATAGAGTTTTCTCTCCCGATGACGATGTTTATTGGAAATTTCCGCGTTTTTCGCGGGATTGCGAAAATTGATAAAATTCTACGAAGAGTCTATGAAAAACCAGTACGTGTAATGTAATTAACGTATTTATGACTAGCAGGCTTACGGTACTAGTATTATTTTTTGTTTACTGTTTATTAGACAAAAACACCATTACATTTACATACACAGATATATTACATACAATTGCACAAACTGAAAACAAAATTACTATAATTGCTTATCAAGTGAGCAATCAGTTGTGAATAAAATTAATGATATGTAACTGCTTGCAGCTGAGCTAACAGCTAGAACGTGGAAAGCCCAAGTGTAATACATGGTGTGTTGTGAGGTGTTAGGGGGTAGGATAAAAGAGATGCGCAGTGAAAAGAGATGACATGACGGTAAAATTAGGGTGTAAATAAGTAATATAAGTACAAGAGAAGAAAAAAGCTAAAAATTATAAAAGAAAGAAAAAATGATGTGGTGATAATGATGAAAATGCAATGAAATGGCTATAACATGGTAAGTCATGTATGTATACAAGGACAGACTGTGAGTGGAAACCAACGCGGTGAACGCAATATGGAAAGAAAAGTTGAAGACCAAATCCACCTAATATGTATTTAAGAGATATGTTTTATCTCATTCTTAAATGTAGGTAGGCGTGATACTGTTCTGCTTCTACATGAAACAGAATTCCAAACATTGGGACCTACAAAAGAAATATAATGTTTAGCAACATACAATGTTGGTTCTGTAATATCTGGCATAATATTCATTATACCTAGTGTTATGGTGCTTGATATTTTTGTTTATAGGATTTATGAAAAATTGCAGAAACAAATTGAAGTGGGTTTTGTGCATAAATACCACAATACTGTGCTTAACAAGATCATCAGTTGTTAATTGCTTACTATCTTTAAAGTGTTGTTTAGAAATTGTAGAAAATTTAGAAGGACCTTAAAAATTGCGCAAGAATTTTGCAGTTGTAGTTTACGAAATGGATTTGAATTTGAGAGGTAAGTGGAACCCCAAAGAATACAAGTAAAATTTAAATAGGGTAGAACTAAAGAATTATGTAACGTTAAGAGATGAACCTGAAAGACTGTGATGTAGGAAATAATACCAATCTTTTTGAGATTTTAAGACTAACTGTGTTAATGTGCAGAGTCCAGGCCAATTTTTCATGGAGGATGATGCCAAGGAATTTGGTCTCTTTGATATATTCAGTTGGTTCATCATCAATGAAAAGTGTACTACAGTGGACTCTCGTTACAAGAATCACACGTATAAGAATCAGCTCGATATAAGAATCAAAATCGCGTTTCCCGAATTGAATCGGCATTTTCCTAGTGAAAATCCGCTCGTACATGTATAAGAATCACCCTTCTTTCGATAGTAGAATCAGTTTTGGCGCCAACTCCATTGCCTCTCATGCCCTGCTTACATGGTTCTGCGCAGTTGGCGTGGTGACCACAGAGATTTCAAATTTGTTTGTTTTATGACAAAAATTATGTGCATTAAAAAAATTTCAAGGCAATTCTGGCATCATGAAATATTTACCCAACCATGAAATAAAAACATTAGTCTAGGAATTTTAGGTCCTTTTTAGGCCAGAAAAACATTATGCTGTTTCATGTCGTTTCTAGCGTAATTTCGGGAAATAAATAATTTTATGTGCTTAAAAATTTTTTAAAGCAATTCTGGGTCATGCTCGTTATAAGAATCGCTCCTTATAAGAATCACTTTGCCTTCTCCCGAGGTGATTCTTATAACGAGAGTCCACTGAAATGGGTTTATTTTTAGATCGAAACATGATACATTTTGTTTTCTAGAATTAAGTGCTAATTTATTAGTCTTAAACCACGTAGAAAGATTATTTATCATATAATTCATATTGCTAATCAGAAGTTTGCAAAAATCCATAAATATTGTTGTATCATCAGTGAACTGTGTTATTTTCATATTGTTCTGAAGGTTTGAGAATAACACAATCAATTGATGATACAACAATATTTATGGATTTATCATGCCAACATATCTAAACTAGTGTACATTCTTTAGTTTTTTCCTAGTTGTTTAAGATTGTGGACTAGTTTTAAATAGTCATTGAACTGCAATGATTTATCTTAACCTACATAAACACAGATTAATTATCTTTGCTGAGGTGATAGTTAAAATTTCGAATTTATTTAGTTTGAAGTTCAGAGCGGACAAGAATTAAATTTTGTAGGCCCTCTTTGTGTATTTTATAAATTTTATGGTTATGCAGTTATGCAATCTTATCGATTCATTCGAATTATTCCTACTTATTAATAAAATTTTGTTTGCGTTTTTATGTACAAGATTACTTGTTGCAAAGGTGGGATGGTATCATCAAATTTATTTAAGTATTTCTGAAATCATGTATTATATAACAGTGTCGTTGCTGTTTATGTACATTGGGCATGTCTTGCTCTTGCTTTAAATCTATGCTTTTAAACAAATTCCTCAATTTAGATTAGATTAGATTAGATTAATGCTGTTTTCCAGCAATAATGTGTGCAATTCCAGCACACAAAATATATACAAGAGTACAATGAAATTAAAATGTGCAATAATAAATCTAAAAGTGAAGCGTACAAAATGGCAGAGTCTAACTTCCATGATTTTTCTGTTTTATCTAATTATCCGTTAGTTTGGTTCATGTGGAACTGTAAAGGCGTATATTGGATTTCTGTCAAACTCACTGTAATGTCAAACCTCATCAGTCATTCCTAGTTAATTAACGCTCACAGTTTGTACAACAATGAACCTCTTACTGCTTATGTAGAAGAATTCTCTAATCGAGATGCTTGGCTTCAAGAGAATTTTTCAACTTTTTATCGAGGTTAATTGCGACTGCTATTTGCAGGAATGCCTGAAACTTGCACGAGTCTTAATTAGAGTTCAGTCAAGTAATGTGATCACTCTTGTATTAGAACATACATGAGTCTATGAACTTGAGGGTATCATGAAAATTGCCTGTTGAGTTAATAAGTACTGGCTTCTTGGACTAATTATTGCAAACCATCATACAGTAATCTTGAAGGTGACTTTGAGATGCACTATTTGCTTTCTTTTAGAGGCAGCAGAATTCAGCAGCGCTGGAAGAAATATATTTATTATGTTTTAGTCGCATGATAAACTGCGTTTAGTAATTTTAAGACTTACTATATTTTTCTTTAATATCTGCGCTAATTCATTTCTTCCTAAAACGTTATCGTTGTGTCAAGATTTAAATACTTTTGCGTCTGTATTTAGAACATTGAGCTTTCACCCCTATTAATTGTCTTCAAAATGTAAAAAAAATGTAAAGCGTTTCTGTTTCTAAACACTCAGGCTATTTATATTACTCGATGAGTAGCTTTTGAGTTTTACATTAAATTAATTTTCAGTACCAGTCACCAACGCGTCGTCGGTGATCGTAAGGCTTCAAGCTCGCCCATATTGTTTGGTTTGAGAAAGTAACAGATAAAACCTGCTGTAAAATGGAGTATGGCTTTTTGCCAAGTGGCAGCTGACAGAATGATAGAAAGTTTTATGCATTTAAAACAGTCATAATGCTCTGTTTCAAACTTCCTGTTTAACTGATGATTAAACTAGATTTCCGACGGCGAGTAAGCATGATCTGTGTACAATATGTAAAAGGTAGCTTATTGATCAGCAAGGTTGAATTGGAACAAGATGTTTAATTAATGATAATTAAAACCAGTATGAAATCTAAAAGAAAGTTCACAGAATGTGGTTGTTATTGATGCGTACAGTTAGACAATCAGTATAATGTGTAACAGTGCAAGGAAGTTTTCAAATCGTCAGAAATTAAAGTATGAATTGTTTGTTAGCTACTATTTTAAATATTGCTTCATGCCTGCTGTAGCTCTCATAATTTTTCAGAACGAAGCTGATATTAGAGAAGTTGAATTGAAAAATATTACAAAGCCTGGTCATGAAAAAGCACAACCAAGTCAGTTTGAACTGCTGAAGGTATTAGGCCAAGGATCTTTCGGAAAGGTGAGAACTAATTATTACTGTCTAATTTTAATCTTGAATTAATATTGGCAGCAGCTTTGAAAATGCTTAAAAGTGCAAATAAAATTCATTCGACATTATTTGTTTTTTACTTATCTGTAAGTATCGGACAAGCCTCATAAGAATTATCTATTTTCTTATTTAGCAAAAAAATTAACCAAGGACTTCCAGTCTTGTTAAAGAATAGACACTTTCATTACTTTTTTAGATTTTTCATTAACGTAATTGCTAGCATTGCATTAGAGGGAGTAGTGTTGTTTACTCGTTTTAAAATCACAGTAATATAGAAGGTGGAGTAATTACTGTGGTACTGATTACTACCACCATTCTGTTTACCAACAATAGAGAAAAAAGTGTATCAAAAATGCATAATTATGCACTTTTTAAAACATAATTTGTTAATATTACAGACTAAATCACATTTACAATGGTAATTAAAGGAAAAACTGGAACGAGTGTTAAACTGTACCCCAAAACAATCTACATTATAAAATATTGAAATGGAACATATTATTTTTTAAAGAATGGCTGACGTGAAAGCATTATCATCATAGAAATGCATTTCACCATTCACTAATTAAAAGAGCACTAGTGCCTGCGTCTCGGAAACATGTTGCACATAAACAGGTGTTGCACCTATCATTTCATATGTGTTCACTTGTGACATAAAGCACACGTTTGAGAGCTCATGCGTGAGTGCAGCAGTAAACTTGAGTTTGTAGTACACTGAATGTTCTACATTAGCACTGTACTTCAATTTTCGCTTTCCTATACAAATGCAACACATTCATGTGCAGTGTTTGTGCAGTTGAAAATTGTATTCATTTGTGACATTATTGCTCACTATTAATTAAGTTTTTAACCTATTATTAAATTATCTGAAACACTTTCGCATTATCATAGGCAGAAAAATGGGGTAGGATATGAAATGCCAGCCTGTTATCTTGGAATTACTAGTTTATCATAATTAATGATTATATGTCTATGTGATAGTTTTTGCTGAATTTTCAGATCACAATCTTTAGCCTGATAAGCACACGCAATCGTTTGACATGCAATGCTTTTCTTATGTGAGACTCAGCTGCTGCTACGTACTGCTATGACTAATAATTTGCCCACTCAATGGACACTTGACAATTTGTAATTCAATAATCTCTTTGCTTGTTTCAGAATAATAATTCTTTCATATTGTCTTCTTTGTAGTACAAGCTAAAGCTGATAAGGGCGCAATGTTCGCGTTTGATGAATGTGCAAATTTTTATTACACAGTACCTTTTTCACATGAAACTAGTACATCATGCTAAAAGGGATTTTAGTGATCTATATTAATATGGTACTTCTTGCAAAATACAGGCATACTTGTGTGTTTCACGAATTAATTGCTGCTTTTAATATCAAAATGTGCCCAGAAGTACTGAGTTAGATTTTAGTAGCTTAATTACGCTAAATATTGGCATCTAGTTAATTTTGAAATAAAGTTATTTCAAAACAAATAAATGAATTATAAGTAAATTTGATCAGTTTAACATTAGAAAATTAAATAGCATTGTTATTAGATGTCAATATTTTATAGAAAAAGGTAAAAACCTTACATTTTCGCATTTATTCCTGCTAAGAAAAACATTATTCAAGTGCAAAGTAGCTTATAATGTAGTATATACAAAAAACAGTACTCAAAAGCTGTAACACAGATAGAGTATGTGTCACCTCCGTGTCACATCTGAACATACTGATTATGTGATCAATCGGAAAATGTATTTCCGATTCAAAATTTCCAAATCTTGCATAGATTAGTTGCATTTTAGTCCCAACTGCTGCCGTTATTAAGTCTGACAAACTTACAGGAGTTGTTAGGTAACATGACATTATATTGAAGCTTTTTTTATATATTTGAAAAATTGCGTACATGATATACATTACATTTAATAATGAATTCATTATTTCTACAAAACTATTATACATTATTGAATGGTTAACTACACATTTAAAAAGTGGTTGTATAATCGAGTGTTTCCACTGCTGTTAGCAATTGTGTTATAATGAGATCAATGAGTTATTTACAATTATTAAAAACACGAGTGAAGTTCATAGCTAATTACAACTATACATTCTAGGAACAGATAAAATTGTGTAATTCAACTTACAATATTTGCAAAAAAAGTTTTTAACACTTTTTTGCTTATTCAAGGATGTTTCGATAATGCTGCTTAATAATGTAACTCATATTTCAAAATCGCACGATGTCATTTTCTGTGCATTTTCCAAATTATCCAGGAATGTTGATCGAATGCGGTTATAGAAGTTTACTAAAAAACTTATTAGCCGGTCAGTTAATAATGTTCAGTGTTCAACGTTCATTGATTAACATCTGAACATGTATGTTCTCATTCAGATATCTTTATTGTGCCAATAAATACAGTTTAAACCAATATTGATCGAACTATCTTTCTCTCCTCTCTTACTCATACAGAATATTTGCATGTTTAACGATTTTAACTGACTGCCCATCGATCAAGTGTCGGTATGCTAGGGTTAAAGCGCAGATAAAATTATAGGTAGACTTTCCGAGTTTTCTGTTTTCTCTGTGGCAGTTTGATTGTTGATGCCATAGTATCAATGCCATTCATAGTAATCACTTGCTCCGATGGTCTCTGATTACCATGGTTACCGCATCTTTTGCTCAGTTTTCTCTTCTTCCAGGAAACAGAGAACGACGTATTTTGCTGTCTGTCAAGTACTTAGCTGCTAATGAGTGTTGTCGGACAATCAAACCCAGTGTTGTCAGCTGTTTATAAGCTGAAGTTATTATTTTAAGTCGTCGACAAATTTTGTCTGCCCCTATTTAGTGTGAAATATTAAATTTAGTTAATTCACTTTGTAAATTTAATTTGAATTTTCATTGAGTTTTCTCCATTTTTAGAGTGAGCTTCATGGCAGTTGATAGCTGTCATATCAGTTAATAGCTTCAAAGAAATGTTTATTATATTACATTTTCAAGAAATCTTCACGTGGAAATGGACTTTTTCATTTTGATGTGCTTCATTTTTCCGCATGATGACGTAGTCTTTTTGGCAGTTGATCTAAAGAAAATTAAATTCCTTCATTAAGTTCTTTTCAAATAATTTGGAATTAAAATAAAAACATATCCATTTACTAAATAACTGATAAAGTTGCTTTACCAATTATTACAGTCATTGACACTGCTCTTTTTTGTAAGAAAAAAAATCTCTATTATTTAATGTGGATTCCGTCGCACTGTTTTCTTTTTTTGCACATGGAATATGAATCTTTTAATCTGATACATATGGGTAATATAAAAGTGCCCACTAAATATAGCTGTTACTCTACTACCTGTACTGTAGTTCACTGGCCGTCAGCCATCACTTTTTCTGTTGTCTATGTCCTTCAACTCACTATGTTTAGATTTTAGGCTTAAAATAGTTTATTGTCATTTAAATACATTTTAATTGCTATAGTGATAAAATGACAATAAAAATGTGTACACATGTTTACAAATAGAAAAATTTAAAATTAAAATATCATAAATTGTAGAAATGACAACTAGACATTGTGAAGTCCCAAGACTTTTGCTAAGATTTGTCTGCTAATGTGCAGTATGCTCAATTATAATTACCAGAGTTCAAAATATAAAAAGGACTATGTAAGAAGCCACTAGTTAAGCAAAGTGATTGTCATACATGCACAGCATAATTGTGCTGAATGAAAACACTTATTTAGAGAAGAGTGTGACAACTACATAATATCTTTTTATTTTTAGCTTTATAAGCCACAACTGATGGAGAACATCAGCAAATTATGATGAATTACTGCAGACACCAACACTATGATATTTAATAAATTGCAAATTTTCCTTTAGGAAGATAATAATCCGCTGTTTTGTTTTCATAAGAAGAAGAATGGTAGCACATTTTTGGCATAACTGTATACAAAACAAGCTTCTTCAATTTAACAACCTTTTCAACGGTCAAAATTTTCAAATCCCTGAATAAGAGTACAGTATGAGCTCTTTCACATGAAAGTGCGTTATGCTTACAAATTTCTTTTATATTTTTACCAGTCTGTCAATATTGGGTTTGTAACTTATTGTCCCATATTATTGGATGATAGTCAAAAACTCAAAATAAGGGCAGACTAGAGCTTATTATAAATTTTTAGTGAAATTTTATGTAAAATCTCGCTAGCTGTTTTCATTACACCATCGCTTTTACTTAATTTATTACAAATATAACTCGTCCTTCCAAGAATTTTGCTTTCTGCACTTAAGAGATAACAATTAACATCATTTTAAATAACCTCATATTTTTTTGTTCTGGGCTGCTGAATGTAATGAAATTAGTTTTTTGAACGTTTGAAGTGAGTTTGTTTGCATATAGACAGTTATTTCTGTATAGTAGAAACAATAGAGGACGTAATACTCTGACCCTTGTGGGATGCCATACAGTTTCAGAATTTGTTGGTGCTTATCACTTGTGACGGGATTGTAGATTGGTAGAATATACGTTGTTAAGTGTCGCCTTTTAACAGAAATTCAAAACTTTCTCTGTGCTCTCCAGAGGTTTCAAATTGTTAAAACTGCATTGAGTAGTTTTGTTTCACACTGTGGCTTCATCCATACTGCGAACGTGCAAAATTTCTGTTTACTGCAGCTCAAATCCACATCCATAATCCTTCCTTAATCTTTCAGGAATTACAAGTATTTTATCGATGTGGTCACTTAACCAAGTTGGAAATCGTCTCCAGATGAAATAATATTCTCTGCTTACTGGTATAGCTGCATAGCCTCAATCCTGAGTGGTGGCTTCAATATATACCAAAAAGCATCCTAATTGATTATAACATGGCTAATGCATTAACCCAAATGGGCCAAATTAGCTGTCGTAGTAGTTGGCTATGCCATTACAGCACATGTATTGTAAACGTATCAAAGAGTTTTAGGGTGATTTCTGTAACATCGTCCAACATGCAAGCATTTCAGTCTGGAATGTTTCTTTAAGTTTCTTGTTATAGCAGTTTTTGTTAAATAAGCTGTTTCACAAAGACATCTTTGTAGAAAGGTAAAAGTGTAAAAAGTTGCTAATACCAAAATTATAATTTGTGTTAGTAATAATAATAATAATAATAATAATAATAATGTAAAAACAAATAAATATTATATTTTGAATTTAAAGTGATAAGGAGGATGAGAATACACATGCGCATGAAAGAGGGAGAGAGAGGGGGAGGGAGGGAGTAGCATTTACAGTTTGTAACAATAATGTTATAACTAGAGCGGTTGAAACAAAGAAATATGACCCAAGAAGCAAATTTTACTTAAGACGGAAACATCACAAATAAACTACATAAAATGTACCTATATTTGTACGTCTTTTATATTACCACTATAATGAATTGCCTTAATATTATTGTACATTATAAAAAGAGAACAAGTGTACCTATTGAAAATATCGATTGAAAATATATTTGAAAAAAATGTAAAGGAATATTCCTAGACAAGAACCAGACAAACTGGTGAAGCATCATAATAATATAGATGGAAGTGATGCATTGATGGACAGATTGTATTACTGATTGATGAACAAATTGTTTTATTGCAAATTAAATAAAAAATATTGGGTACAAGTTGTACATGAAACAATATTAAAGAACTTCATGCTTTTTATCAATTTCTGCCAGCTTCATAGAGTTTCATTATCTTGCTACACAGTCTTTGAGACAGAGATTTATTGGTGATAGATGGTTATTGAATTGTACTAACAATTTAGAGTGTCATCAATTTTGTCGAGCAACACATTTTGTCACAGCGACTATAGATCAAGTTGTCTCAAAATACCTGAAACGTGTAATTCTAGCAAATGCAAATACAAATGTGCAAAAGTTTTGAAAAGTGTTCTTTATAGGGCTGCTGTAGCTAAAACTGATATTTAATACATGTCATTCATTGGTAGATTTATTGATGTGTATATAATATATTAAATTTGTTTGTGGTGTTCTCTTTCTGGAAGAAAATGTGTTAAAGTCAGATTTCAAACCTTCCAGCACTTAAATAATGGATAAAATGCTGTTGAAATCCAGGTGATACTAGAATTCAAAAAAGTTCCAAACAAAAAAGTATGGACTTGGTATTGCAGTTTTTTTGAATTTTGACTAACTTTGTTGAGTTTTTTACATCATTGTTTAATTTAATTTGTTAAACGTACTACTGAAACAATTGTGGGCTATCATGCACTCAAAACTTAGTGTTTAAAACTTGCGCGTCTGGTACATGCCATCAGTTTCATGTTTTTTTTATGAGCTTGGCGCCCTTTCTATTTTTCAGGATTGGTCTAATGTACGTGGGTGGGATTGAGGTCCTGTGAATTTCAAGGCCATTCAGTTCAATAAAATAATTAATAGCAGAGTTATCAGTTCACTGCTCTTATTATGTAGGTAACCTTGATAGGCACTTTGATTAAATTTTCTGTGTTTGCAGTAACTATCTGAAATCATAATTGGCTTTATAGACTCACTGTATATATATATATATATATAGACTCACTGTATATATATATAAGATATATATACAAGGTATATATACAAACAGAGTAAAAAGAAAATTAATACAAGCATTAGTCTTAACATTGTTAATGTATACAGTGTCACCATAAAGGCTTTTATTTTCTTGTAAACCTCTAACCAACCATTAACATACCCATTTGATATGTAGCATTGAGCTTGATAATAATGGTGCCCATTTATTCCTAATTGTCTCAGATGTGCGCCATTGATGGTTGCCGCTTTTCACATTAAAACACCAGGGAGTTGTGCTGCAGTTCAGCCTTATTACATTCAATTACAATAATAATTACTGGTGCAACATTTTTGTTTTCTGCAGAATGTGGCATTAAATCGTAATTGTACTAAATTGCTACTGCTGCGAAAATCTGTGCAATTTTTAAGATGCTGTTGCAGTTTACATAATTATTTTAACAATAAATACATCAGTTATGGTAGGTTAAGCAAAGTTTGAAGTAAATTGGTATTGTTAATGTCACAATAATTACCGTTCCACATGTTTAGAATTTGATCAAAATTATGATCAAAACTTACATTCATTAGGTTTGTTAGGGCTTAAACAAACAAATACTAATTATGTTATACCTAAAGCACAAAATATTAACTACATTTTTCTGTTTAAGTGTACCGCAAATGGAAAAGTCTCTGAAAATATTTATATGTGCTGTGTTGACTCGTAATAATTTTTTTGAAATTGTTATTCCAAATGCATTTTAGTGTTTTTATCGTCTTTTTGGTTTTCAGTTTTTTTTTGTGTGTTAGAGATCTTACGTATGCCTAGATGTATTTTGTTAATTTTTGATGTTATCTTCTTTCCCTTAATTCAGTTTTCATGTGCTGTACTCAATAAGTTGAGTTGATAGTGTTTTTTTCTGTTGGTAGGTATTTCTCGTGAGAAAGATTGCTGGTCCAGACTCTGGCACATTATATGCAATGAAGGTTTTAAAAAAGGCAACTTTAAAAGGTAATAACATTACAGCTGGTTCAGGACACGTCAGTGCATTGGCAATTACTTTTGGCACAAGCGCATGAGATGTCTTCATTTTTTATGTCATATACATCTGTAGAACTTGAAAAACGTTAAGTAATAATTTCATCTGTGTGGACTGCCAGTTTCATTGGTTCATTCATACTGTAATGAAGCACATATAAAGGTTTTTTAACTCTGGCATTTGGATGTGTTAAGCTGGATGGCATTGTCCTATTTGCAGACCAGACAGTATATATTGTAAGTATGTAACTTTAAAATTCCTGCACCTAATCTTGATACTCTACTTGACCCGGAACTTAAATTCTTCCAATGTGCTCAAAAAACACAAATTTTGAAAACGTCTTGGGTATTGCTGCTCAGCTGCTGTACATTTATCAGTCATAGTGTGATCTGACTGACTTAACACAGGACTTGCATATTCAAAATAAAGATTTGGTTGATAAGTTTCTGTCTAACTTTTAAAACTTTCAGATTAGTATAGTGTAGTCCGTCACCATCATTTTTGTTGTTAGATACCTAATCATTCGAATTTTTCAACAGCTACACAGTATGTAGCAAGCATATGGATATACATCATGACATATATGGTTTTTGTTGCTCAAATTTGTATATATTTTGGATTTAGTAAAATAGCATGTTCACTTTGATATCTGTGTATTTATTGTCTGCATGTCTAAGTTCCACGATACTGTTATTGACTTTGTATGCTTGGGATAAGTGATGCTTGTACTTGTGCATCAGTAAGTGTCCAAGCATTTAGGCAATATGGCATATCGACTGGGTCATCAATGATGAATAGACTACGTACTATCGATTACAGAAATTTTGGGCAGACAGTGTGTTGACTGTGTTGACTCTGTATCTTTCGTCATGTTATGCAGACTTTATGTGATTTCTTTTTCATTTTTTTCACTTTTCCATCAACTTTGCAACACTGTGCTGTATGCTGTTGAAGGTATTTGCTAAACTAATGACACTTTGGAAACATGCTGAAAAGGCACTTATTTTGGGTGTCGCTCTTTGTGTTTGATAGTTCAGGAGTTCTTTCTGTTTGAGCTTTAAGCAGAATTTGTGTTTGTGTCTCAGATGAAGTAAGCCACTTTTACCCAACTAAATTTTTAGAATCTTGATCTTGTTTTAAATGATTTGGTAGCAGATATAAGCTTTTCCTTGCCTTGAACTTGAATTCATAGATAACCAATAAAAGTGTTAGTGGCAGTCATGTTCCTGTTTTTGGTCCTCTTTATGTCCTTGTGCTTGGGCCACCAGACAACTTTTGCAAGTTATAGGCGTAGACAATGAATGTGCGGGCATGAACCCCTTTTACTGCTCCTGGCTTCCTAAAGACCTGCTAATCAGTTGCAACCCATGTATACAGGCATCGGGGATGGTGCGTTATATCATTTCATGCAAAATTTATATGCTACCTCCTCCTTGGGGAAATTTGGCAAGCTGGGGTTTGTTCTAACCTCTAACGAGCATGAACAGTTGGATGTCAATTGTTCTGATTTCTCATTATCAAGCTGCACATCAGATTTTTTACCTATGTGTCCTCTTTATGCCAGCCGAACTCAAGACAAATTCTGATTTAACATTTCTTACGAATACTTATGGGTCACTCAATTCTTATGTCACCACATATGATCCATTTTTTGAGCATCTTGCATGGGGGTTGCATATTTTCAGCATTTCAAATTATTTAACAATTTCAAGCTACTAAGTTCGAAAAACTCTACATTAGCGTTGCGCAGTGGTATGGTTGAAAAAATGTATCAAATGGTGCACGGGATGTAGATGTACATTTATATACATGTGTGTGGAGTTTAGTATCCCCATTCATGTACTTTGCTCCCCCTCAACTATACACCCATCGTTTTTTACTCTTTTATATCTATAATACTGATGCTCAAGTCTCTTGCTCAGAACTTTTTAGAAATGTTTTAGCAGACAAGTGCATGTTTTGGCTAGTCCAAAACAAATATCTTGCACAGGGCATGACTCTGAACGATTTTCTGTTTCACATTGTGTTTTCTGTTTAAGAGGATGCATTTTGACAATGCTGATCACATCCCAGGTTCCGGTCTTAATCGTGATTCCGTTCCTGAAATCCCGAAATCAAAAAAATAAACCCCCTTTTTATGAGCCGACAAAGATGACATAACTAATTGCAAAATAACAGAATCTGCCAGCTTCATCAGCATGCTCACATCATTCTGTATTGTTTGGATTGATTGCCAGTTCTAAACTTGAACGTATTTTCTAATCTTATTCCAAAAGTGCCTCCTAATTACATGTCTGACACAGTTTATTTGAAGAATAAACAAAAAATATTTGAATTTAATTTGACGTTATATAAATTACTTGTTTTTAAATTTCAACCTGTTACATTACATCATGGATGCTGTGATGTAAAATTAATGTTTTGCGTTCATGCAGTCGATACTTGACATTTGCTAAGTCTATATTAACCATATTCTTGTTCTGACCAACTTCATTTAAAATTCATAGATTACATGTTAAGCTTACTTGCTGCCTAGTGCTGTAGGCAGTTAATCTTTAAAAAGCCTCTCATTATTCATAGATTTCCAACAAATTAAGGCTTCGTTAGGATACAAGCTGGGCAAGAAATTAGTATTTTTACTTTTTTTAAGCAAATCATAAAATCTGTCAAACTGTAGTTCACAGTTTTTGATGTTTACCAGAATTTCCTAGGAAGAAGAACTGAATCTCAACGGTGTGTTAATGTCTTACCTGACCCCATATTCATGTTGCATTAACAGTTTCTCTGAAATTTCAAGGCCTTTACTGCTGATGTTAACCATCTTTTTATATTATAAGTGGTCTGCCAAATACATCACATGCATGTAATCACTTTGGAATACATTCTTGCATTCCTGAAATATATCAAAATGACAGGTCATCTTTTGTGTTACGGTGTCTTTAATGATGAGGTTAAATATCCAAAATAAGTATAGTTGTCCAACACGTTAATGGAGATAATCATTTATAGTTATTTGTTTAATGTCTGTTTGAGGTACAAAAAACATAAGTCTGGCATAAATACAAAAGTTCTAAAATCCCAAATATTGAGTAAAAGCGTATTTAAGTGGTTAGCTTTTATGTTAGCATATATGAAAGTCAATTAATAACGAATATCATGATAACACTAGCCATTGTTTTTAAAACACTTTTATATCTAGCACTTTGTAGTTTTTTAACTAAAAGTTTTGGCCATAGCGCAATTTTCTTAGCTTTCTCTCTACGCCATTTTAGTTTGTCTATAACTGCATGATAATATTTTTGTATTGTGCTTTTACTGTGTTGCTGGTGATCTTAACTCATCATTTACTCTTTTGGATGGAGTCTGTATCTGGTCATTTCTTCTCAGCACTAGTCACAAAATCTTAAATATTGATAGCATTCTCGCATCAGCACGATTTGATAGCATTTTCTGGGAAGAGCAGAAGCATCCAGCATAAGACACTTACTGAGTGTTATTTTAGCAAAGCTACATGTTTTCAGTGGAATCCATCTTCGTTACCTAATAGATTTCAGAAATTTTCAAATAAACCTTCTATTTGGATTACTCTTCAATAGCACAAAAGCCATAAAAGCCGATCATTCAGGCGATTTCCAAAGCTGTTTTGAACGACTAGTTAATGTAATATTTTGAAAGATTGTTAAACCACAGCTAACAATATTGAAAACTTTCAACTAAACTACTGCATATATAAATTGCAATGAGATGGCACCACATTAACTAGTATGGTTGTTTTCTTTCTTTTTAAAAATTCAGTAATTTTAGGTTTTTTTATGATCCTATTATCGTTGTTATTATTTTTGTTGTTGGGCGAATGGCGATTATACAAGACCGTTTGTTTTGTATTTTTTTCATTTGGATCATTTTCACTGTTTTGATGAAAATTGTCAGTTTTTAGTTGAAAATGTGAACTGGTTGTTGCATTACATAAATGAGTTACTTATTATTTTTACTTTCATAAATAACTGTAAGGTATAAATCAAATAATAATAAAACATTTTAGAGGAAAAGCATGATTTTGCGAGAATTTTTGACAAAGCCAATTTGAATACTGCATGAGCCATGGACTCTGTTTACCAACATTTTATTGCAGTTTGGTAGAATTTATTGCCCGCGAAACGAGTTTAATGAAATTCCGAAGCAGAGATTTTTATTGATTTGACCCTACACATGAACTGCTTTAATTATAATTGCTTCTTTGCAAAATTGCAAATTTCATTAGCCGTGCGTTGTGTAATGATTAAAATGTCTAAACCCAAGCCGTAATTTTGTAAATCAATGTTTAGGACCTAATTTTTCTAAAAAAAATACTAAAACGTTTTATTAGTTTTGTTCGTGGGAATAACAGCAGGTGCCCGTGACCTTCCCACTCAGTTGTAACAATGATTTGCTGTCTTTCAATTAACTCAGCTTTCCAAATAAATGTTTTCTCTACATTTGGAAACTGGTACTTGCATTTTGAGCAACAGCCACCTATCCTGTAGAGAAGCTGATTTAGTGTTGACTCACTGTATGTTTTCATCAAGACGAAACGTCTGGGAACATTAAATATTGGTCGTATATACATGGTTGCTGAGATCTTGCACATACCAATTGATGGGTGATTATTAATTATGTGCATCGTATAGTTGGTTGTCTGGTCCACATTTGAACGATCTCTCTCTCCTTTGAATTTATGTTGTCAATGTCATTCATGTGGTGATTTACATCAGATATTAATTATTAAATACATAATTAATCTGTAAAAAGCTGTAAAACTTCCCTTGGCATGAACTTGCCATACAGTTCTGTAACACTTGGTAATTGTAGATAATTAGTTCACTTATTCCACAGACGTTAATTTTTTTGTAAAAAATATTGCTGGTGAATTTGCAAATGTTAAACTTGTGCAAGAAAGATTTGGTAATTATTGTGAAATCTATAATGTGATAAAATAGTTCGTGCAAAAATACTTTATTTCTTAAGGCCATTTATATTAATCGATCCTGCTTTTGTTTTATAATATGACACTAAGAAAGTTGAAGAAACACTACTCTAATAATACAGGAATTGAATGATGTCGAATCTGATGCAATACTCTTATCATTTGGGTTTGTTCTTATTTCAGTTCGTGATCGCATGAGGACAAAAATGGAGCGGGATATACTGGCAGATGTCAGACATCCTTTTATAGTCAAATTACACTATGGTATGTTATAACAAATTTGTTAATTAACTGTTTAGCTAGCTTCAGCTCAGTAACGGATCTTAACCATGATAAGCTACAAGTTATTTAAAAAAAACTAAACTAATGGTTAATTTACTGAAGAAAGAAGAAGTAGAAAAACTGAGGACTGCCAGGACTCAAATCCAAAGCTACTACTTCCACGCTTAAGGGGAGGATTCTTATCCTTATAATGCACGTTCAGCCAGCGCTACTTGCGATCTGTCATGAATTGATTTATATAACTGATTACTTAAAACTCCATGTTTCTTGCTCATGTTGGCTTGTAACTCAGTGGTAAAGTGTACGAGTTCTAAATATAAGGTTTGGATTCATGTCCTGCCTGATTCTCAATTTTTCATCACGAATCCTCTTCAACTAACTGTCTGCTAGGTTAATTGCTTTTCAACGTAATTGTTAGATTTATTATACTTCTGACCAATCACAGTTAAGATCCCTTGCAAAGCCATACCGTATAATTCATTTTCATTTGCTACCTGAGTGGGTGGTAGTTTGTCTCACCTTTAAGTAATGCGCATAACGAGGGTTAATATTAAACAGGTGAATGAAGTTGGAAATTTACTTCCATCATTTTCACGTGCAGTTAATCAGTGAAATACATTAACACTCATTGCAAGTTGCAATGGTGATTGATTTTTGATTCTGCTATGGTACCTAAGCAGTTTTCCTGGCATTCAACCGCTATCAACTTTAAAGAGCCAGATACATTCGAATTGATTGAAATCGCAAATGTGGTATACAGCTTTCTTAGATTTTAAACAAAGCCAATTAGAATAACTATTGAATTCATGCCATTGCCACTAACAATTTCATTGAATCCAGGTAATTTTGAATAGCTGAACTACAATCATGTATGATTTCTGTCAGCTGAAATAACAGGGGAATAAAATATGTTAGTATTTCGCAAATGATTTTTAAGGAGTACTAAGGGTAATTCCTTTCTTCTGCTAGTGATAAACAAACCAGCATGTAAATAATACATTGTACTTTTACTGCAGAGACCACATTTGATTGATGTTTTAAATAGTAACTTGTTTTACAGCATTTCAGACAGAGGGAAAGCTTTACCTGATATTAGATTTTCTACGAGGTGGAGATCTCTTTACACGCTTGTCGAAAGAGGTAACACAAGTTTTAACATTAAATGGAAGACAGTTGTTTGAAACAAAAGATAAATTTGAATTGGCCTTGTAGTACTTTTTTAAAGAGCTTTCTCATATCAATATATTTCAGAATTAGATTGGATGATTTAGAAACATTGTCACTGTAGGTACAGTACCTCAGTTCATCTTTTTAGATTGTGAAAATAAATTTAATTTATGAAAGGTCAGTTGGTTCTGCTGACTTCAAGTGATGTTTTTGAACATAGCTAAGCCTCTCTTCAAATCCCTTACCACTTACATATTGCCTTTTTGCATATAGGGCTTGCGTCGGCAGTAACGCTGTATAAAACCTGCAAATTTATACTACTCAAATGACTGTTAGATGCAGCCATTTTGATGACTGCTCATTTGAAACAAGTTTAGATAACACTGAATGAAGCTTGAAAAAATAATCAGAGCATTCATAGTGCACACGTCACTAACTAAGTAAAATTTTAAATTACTTTATTTTGTCAATAAGATTAAAAATAAGTTTCTTGATTGGTGAGTGGTGCGCCCTGCAAGTCAGTCAATGATATTTTACCATTTGGTGAAAACATTTTAAGTAATTAATAATTTTCTTTTCTAGTTACTTAATTATTTTAACCAGGTAAGCGAAATGCTAAGTAACATAACTTTGCATGGAAAATTTATGGGACATAGTTTAATATTTCTTTTTCTTCCCCTGATTTACGTTGTGCGTATATTATGTCGTGTAATGGCATGGTCGGAGCAATATTGTGGGAGATTTAAAATGCAAACAAACACAAAATCCTTTCAACGCGAGTACGATATACGCACAAAATTGCTGTAAAGTAATATAATTTTAAGGCGATTTTTCTGAAACCTACTTCAAGTACCCCTTTTCTTGTTCTTTGAATCATTACATATGTAATTGTTACTATGATGGAAATTGTGAGTCTGCAGAGGAAATGGTAAATGATTGATATGCATATCTTGTATGTTACTGTCACTTTGAGCAATGAATTACCAAGTTCTATTGTCATAAAGGCTGCTGACAGACTAGGCAGAGCTTCTACCAAAAACAACATTTTCCAAACTGTATTGAGATGTATCTGAGTATTTCAGAGTTAGAATTGTGCTTGGTTAGGCTTTAATACATCTCTAATGCAACACAAAGCACGCTAGCACAGCCGTAAAATGCACAGTAAATAGGATGCGACTATCGTTGTCCTATATTGCCATTGAACGAGGTCATTTCTTTTGGATAAAACAAACTCAATCTGTTATTGATTTTTATCTTGGCTTTTATTTTTTACTGTTTTGCTGCAAAGCTGTTGGGCATGATTAAATAGGAACAGCTAACCAGACGGTTCTTTGAATTCTTACGAAGCCGCTAATCCTTGCCGATTTAATTTTTTCTGTTTGACAAGTGGGTTTTACTCTTAATGAGCCGTTCTTGCATCATGTGAAACTAGAACAGTCAGTTTTTATGATGAGTCTTATAGTTGCTTAGTTAGCGGTTGACTGCTTTTAAAATCTGCCAAGTAAGACTTGACCAGCACTTCAGCTAATTACTGTAATTACGTTTTAGCAGCAATCAACACGCACGGTTCGGTATTGCAATTACGGTAATAGATGGCAGGTGAAAATATTACTGACATTTCACAGGTTTATTTGTCAACAAAGCATTACTTACTAGCAGACTAAGTAATTACTTCCAACATCTGTTATGGATATATCTATTAAAATGCCTGTGCCGTGTGAACATAAACACAGAAAAGTGGAAAGATGAACTTAAAAGTGAATGAATTGGGTGACTACCAAATTCAGTGCTTTCTGGGCTGTTTGATCAGCCATGTTATTTCTGGATTTTTATTTTGTTAAGGCAGAATTTGTTCACATCAAAATGTCACTAAGATGCCTGTACTGGTTCCCTGCCTCATTTAAAAGGATTATCCCTGATAAAGAGATACGTTCTAGTCCCATCACAACCTTCTAAATTGAATGGACCCTATTCCAAAGTACTGAACTCCTGTAATGAGCAAACGTCGATATTTACAGAGAAAAAGTGATTACTGAAATTGAATTTGCCCTTTTCCTAAGTGTCTCATTGCAATAACACATTCTAAAAATGAAATTATAATAAAAATAGCTGCTATAATATTTTTTCTGTGTTTAGGTAATGTTTACCGAAGAAGATGTAAAGTTTTATCTAGCAGAATTAGCCTTAGCGTTGGACCATTTGCATCATTTGGGCATTATTTATAGAGATTTAAAACCAGAGAAGTAAGTTTATTTTGTTGGCTTGTGTATTGAATCGGTTTAAATACTATATACACTAGATGTTAGGTATTTACATGTATTCGTAATCGTGTTATATACTTTAGGTTTCAGCAATATGTAAATTTGTAGTACGGTTGCACCTTCTGCAATAGTAGTAAAAAACAGCGATGAAGTCACTTCTTAGGTTTGTTTAAAGAGCACTATCTTGCTATTCTCTAGTTTCAAATCGTGTATATAGGACATCAGTTGTTTTACATCCTTTTACTAATGCAAACATTGCTTTGATGAGTTAATAAAGTAGCCGTCCTGTTTTTGAAGTATTTTATTAGATATGGACGGGCACATAAATTTGACCGACTTCGGACTGAGCAAAGAATCAATTGATGAGAAAAAGGCTTATTCATTTTGTGGTACTGTGGAGTATATGGCTCCGGAGGTGGTGAACAGGAGAGGACATATGTGTGCTGCTGACTGGTGGTCATATGGAGTTCTCATGGTATGTAGTAATAACTTGTCTGTGAATAGAATAAACTCTGTAATTGTGTAACAATTTGCAAAAAATGACAAGCCCGAAAAAAATGACAAAATGACAAAAAATGACAACAGTGTTTTCATTTTAAATAATAAAATTTATTTGACAAAATTTTAATTTATAATTGCTCATGCACACAACTGCTTAACACATTCTTTTTAAAGTGACAACTCTACAGTGGTATTAGCCAGTGAAAGGTTAGGGCGATCTGTGCAAGGTGATAACTAAAAAAGTTTTTACTCTGTAGTTTTTGGTAAATAAACTGATCACATTTTTAGTTTTATTATCTGAAAAAAATTAAAGCATCTGTTCATTTTTAGTCTAAGACTTAATCAAGGTAAACAAGCAAAGTTTTTTGTGTTTTTCAGTTCGAGATGTTAACAGGCTCTCTTCCATTTCAAGGTCAAAACAGAAAAGAAACTATGACCATGATATTAAAGTAAGCACTTTCCACATTTTTAAAACTTCCTATTATTGTAAATTCCTCTTACGTTTATTGGAAAGGACCATTACTTTCACTATTAATGTTTTATTGCAGAGCCAAACTCGGCATGCCACAGTTTTTGTCTCCTGAGGCTCAAAGCCTTCTCCGAGCACTTTTCAAACGAAACCCGGCTAATAGATTAGGTATGGCAATAGAATTTAACTTACTTTATAGTTGGATTTTTACCGAGAAGAACGTAATTGACTGTGGTACCAAAAATTATTGAACTATTGTGTTTCTATGTAACATTTATTTGATGAAAATTATGGAAAAAAATTTAATCCAGATTTCATACAGCAATTATTCGCACAATTAACAATTAGGTCGTGTAATGTAGCTCACTTTTACACTTGTTCTAGTTTGTTTTCTTAGCAAGTTATTGCATTTACTTGTTAAAATTACTAGAAAGGGTCTGACATGACCCATTTTATAACGATTTTAGAGACATGCTCGCGCTGTGCTTTAATGTCAATAAAACAGACAAGTTGAAGTAGCGATGAAGTAGACTGAAACCTTGCTCAATATCTTGATACTCTATTGGATATCATTATCAAATGCATTCTAGGAAATAATTAGTAATCCAGAGAAAATGATATAAATAAACTTGAATAGAAATTTTTAAGATTTATCATCTTGCTGTTGCAATTTCAAAATGTGAAAGGTTGTAATAAAATGTAGTATGCTTAATCTGTTACACATGATTTCAATGAATTTTCCAGGTGCAGGTGAGCAAGGGGTTGAGGAGGTCAAGGCACACCCATTTTTTGCAACAATCGATTGGGTTAAGCTGCTGAAGCGTGAACTTGCTCCGCCATTTAAGCCTGCTGTCAGTCGTGCCGAGGATGCCTTTTATTTTGATACAGAGTTCACATCTAGGACTCCAAAAGGTAAAAACAGAAACTTTTAAATGACTGTTAGTAGCATTGTTTCGTCTATTCAGTTTCATCGAAAGTTAGGCAGTCATGATTTTCAGCTCAGCAAATTGTTTGACGAATAAATACAGTTCCTCATTAGTTACTATCATGCTGCAGTGGTATTACTGGTCTGTTTCAACCTGATTCCACAGAAAGTCTGTAAACCGGCAAACTTTGAGTTTCACTGGCTGCTCATATTTTACTAAGTTACAACATTGATTTATGTAATTACGGCCGCTAAACTGGTAAGCTGCTTGTTCTACCATCAGTCTTAGTTGATCATGATACATTTAAAAATTGGCGATCGACCACATGAAAAGGGACTGATTTCCAACAATTCATCATATTAAGAAATGTGTACTATTTTCAATATATTTGTTACTGAGAATATAAATCATTTCGGAGAAAGCTGTAATGTTTTTTCTGATTATGAAGAGATGAATAACTCTGTCAAATATTGAGAAATGAAAACTTTTGTCATATGTGCAAATGAAATTTACAAGGTATTAATGATTTACAAGGTTTTTTTGACTAACAGTACTTTGTCACACTTCCAGATTCACCTGGTGTTCCTCCAAGTGCCACGGCACACGAGCTTTTCCGGGGGTTCAGCTTTGTAGCGCCAACCTTGCTTGAAGAGCCGAATCAAAACAATGTGATGCAGAATCAAATAAAGTCCAACTCGGTAACTGGTGTTCCTTCATTGCTCAAACTGCAGGGAGTTAAACCTACATCATTCTTCGACGAGTATGAATTAAAAGATGTGAGTAATGCTTAAAATTAAAAATTAATAAACTTATGAAAAAAATTTGCAGAGTTTGTGTTCATATGAGGGTAACATGAAACCACCATATTGATCATCATTTGTACATTAAAAGCAGCAGAGTCAGCTTTGAGAGCCAGATGATCTAAAGCATACAGTTTTGTAATTGCCGGCGTATTTGCAACTTGGAGCACGTTCGGTGCCTTTCTTAACTGAGTGAGAGGAAGACTTAAATAAACAGATGTGTTAGAACAGATGAACAGAGAAGTGGATAAGAACTTTGTAAGGTGACCTGTGACAAATGAGCATCAAGTAGTTTAGAAGTTTTTTAACGTGACCTAGTGACCAAGTTACCATTTTAGATTGGAAATTTTCAGTGGAAAACTTGTAGATAAATACTGATTCTTTTTTCTTGTTCTTTGCTATTAAGTTTTTTTTAACACTTTTAATGTTTTATGGGTTGATGTACTGAATGTTTTTAGCTGACAATGCACAGCAGAAATCATTTCTACATTCTTCATGCTATTTCAGCTTTTTATGCGTGATGCTTGCTTGCGATTTGCGTGGTAGGTCGAGTAAATTCCAGGCCATCAGGAAATGACTGTTTGTTGGTGGTTGTGCCATCTGTTAGAAATTTATCAAGACTTGTTTATTTATCACAGTGATTAAGTTCTATGTATAAAAATGGTGTAAATGCCGAAACCACAGAATTCGGAATCTTGGTTAAATAAATATTGATTTGTAAGCTTAAAGCCAACATGGACTTAAATAGGAACATGAAGTCTCTTCTAGTGTTTGATGTGGGTGTGGAAACTATGAAGAAGGTCCTCTATTGCACAATGATTATAAACGCATTGAATGTGGTGAACAGATGTATGGGTCAGAGACAAACTTCCTGTTGACATAAATAACTGTGAAATTAAACTGGAATTAATTATTTTAAAGGAATATTTAAATGTTTAATTTTATCCACCTGGGAGTTCTTAGTAAAGTGTAGCAGTATTATATTTTTCTTTTTTTAAGTGCTTGTTATAATTTTGCTTAAGGTCTTATTAGCGCTATTTACCTGATCAGTTGTCCTGTATTATGCAATAATAATGAATTAAACTTTAATAGCATGGTTGTATAAACAAGGAAAAAAAGTGTTATGGCGTTATGTTATATACACAACACTAGGAAATTACTAAGTAGTTAAGAAACCGTACTGATTGTAGTTAGTTATACAAAGAGAAGATGAGATAAGTTAATATTAATTCTGCCTTGCGGTAATCATACATCACAAATTCATTTGGCTCAAAATTGAATATACACTATTATAAACAGAACATTTTGAGAAAGATATTCCATGGTATAAGAAAAAGATGTAATTGTTGAGATGATTAATGAGGCTTCTGTGATGGAAATAGTAATATTTGTGCACCTGTTTCGTTAATAACACAATCATTTAAAGACTCATTTTCCTTTCCGATTTAAATTTAGTTAGGCCAACATCAGAAATGCATGCTGTGTTAAATGCATTGTTATGCTTGTCCACCTTTCTTTAAATGAAACTATGGCAATTAGGCCATTGGACCTCATCTGCCAAAGTATAGGACCTATAATATCAAGAAATGTGTACAAATATTTACTGCTTTATGGTTTTGTCATTGCAGGAACTCGGTTCAGGTTCTTACTCAATATGCAAACGGTGCGTTCACAAGGCCACCGGTTTAGAATATGCTGTTAAGGTAACAAACCTATTAACAGTTTTTCATTACCATCTTTCTGGTGCATTATCAATTGGTTTTGCTCATTTTTGCTTGGTTCTACTGCACTATGTTTATGCTAGACTTAAATAAAATGACTTTAATCATTTTGGGTTTATTTGTATTAGGCAAGAACAGTTTATTGGCTTAAAAGTCTTTACTGTACTCGGTGCTGATGATTTTACAACTATGATATTATTTACCAATGACTTTGTCTTGTATCATAAACAGGTTTGTGTTTATTTAGATAATAGACAAATCAAAGCGTGATCCATCTGAAGAAGTAGAGATATTATTACGTTACGGCAATCATCCGAATATAATTACTCTCAGGGATGTAAGTGGAACATATTTTTGTCACTCTTAGTTCAACAGATAATTTTTTTTTGAAAATGCACATATCTTTTGAGCGGTTAAATTCGTCATGATTAGCAGTTGTAAGTTAGAAAAAACCGTTAAATATGAGCTGTTGTTTTGTTTAGGCCAGATTGATTTTGGAGAACTCGTTTAATTAATCTAATAACCGTGGATTACTCGTTTCACATTTTATTTTAATGCCATGATGATTAGCAGATGTGTTTCATTACATATCACTAACAGAATCAAACGCTATCGCAGATGTCTCTTTAATCCCACTTCATCGTAGCAATGCAAAGTAAAAAATCAATTCCTGCAAGAAAAACTTGAACATTTAGTTCCACCTGTTGTTTTGGATGCACCTATTTCATGTCAACTTTATTGCTGCTGCTTTGTAGGTTCGCATCATTGGCCTTCTTGTCAAAACATTAAATGAAAGGAAAGGATGACTAGGACTTGACACATTAAAGCCCTTGCACACATTCAGACGTACTCAAAGTCTAAGTTGTTGTTTCTTTTGTTTTCTTGCTCTGTTACTATTATTCTGCTCTTGCTCTATTGTATTTTATAACATCAGAATCTTACAAATGCGATGATTTACACTTGTGCATTTCGTGTTCGTTCAGGTTTATGATAGCGAAAAACAAGCTTATTTAGTGATGGAACTCATGAGAGGAGGTGAACTCCTCGACAAAATCTTACGACAAAAGTTTCTGTCAGAAAGGGAAGCTGGTGCTATATTATATGTCATAGCTCATGCTATAGAGTATCTTCATAACAATGGGGTATGTACTATTTATATTTTTTCTGTCTGATTATTTCACAATGACATCCATTGATCGTATATAAATTATTTGCACATGTAGAATAATATAATACATTTTATAACCTGTTTTGTAGTTAGGCTTCTATCAGCAATGAAACAAAAATATAAATGTAATCTGTGATTCTTTAAATTGCTGTTTCCAGTCTGAGAACGGCTTGATTACCTCAAAGTGAAAAAGTTAATTTATGCATACAGGGTTTTAATATTGTATATTTGCAAAATTTACAGCTGTCCTCTGAAATGTCTATTGTAGTATATGTAATAGAATTAGTAATGAATAGGACTTGCTTTTGCTAAGTACAAGAGTAATAAATTAACAGTGATTGTACTAACAGTAACAGTCTCCTTAAAGGTTTTATAGAAGTATTGTTATCTACTGTTACTGATTAGCTATCCACTGAATGGACATCTCTGCTAAAATGTAGCGTCGATTTATGTTAGCCAACTACTCTGTTTTATGTATTTTTACGATATCAACAACATACGTAACATACTTTAAATCACAATAGACATCAGTACAGCTATCTTGCTTTTTTGTATTTTTGGCTTTCATTTTTTATTGTTTGTTTGGTGCATAGGTGGTGCATAGAGACCTCAAGCCTTCCAATATTTTGTTTGCCGATGAGAGTGGTCACGCAGACAAACTTCGCATCTGTGATTTTGGCTTTGCCAAGCAACTACGAGCTGAGAATGGACTTCTCATGACTCCTTGCTATACTGCAAACTTTGTTGCTCCTGAGGTGCATTAATTCTGGGTTATTTTTAATTATAAACCGAAAATCTGAAAAAAGGTTTGGTGCTAGTAGACGCTCTTAACTTTTGTTATGACTACTAGTCTAACTACTTATAGTTAACAAGAGTTTATTCACATTGTTCACACAGTATAATAAATGTATGTTGCTGATTATGGTTTAGTAAAGTTATAGTAGTAGGAATAATTTAGTGGATGACCCTATCCACTAAATTATTCCTACTACTATAACTTTACTAAACCATAATCAGCAGCATACATTTGTTATACTGTAAATTTTATCTTGTTATATTGTACTGTTATATGGGAAAAAACAAAATTTTATCAGAAGCATAATTAGGCTGAATGCCGAATAGCTGAATGCTTGTGTGTAATTAGCAACTGCAGTTAAACATTGCCATACCTTGCAGTAAATGGATGAAAGACATGGAAAAACTGCGTCTAGGTTGTTTTACCTTACTGCCTTAGCTATTTACCTTTTTTGTTGAGGGAAGATGTTCTGTGTCTTACCTTAAAGCGTTATCCTTTTTAATAAGTTAGGCTGCAGTCCCACCACAATCAAGGTACATTAACCCTGTCATTCTGTGCAGCATCCTGGCTTGCAGGATGGCCAAATTGTATGAAAATGACATGTTGTGAAGGTCTTAAGCTACTGGAAACTACAGTAGGCGCCACTTAATAGACTCGCTTTGGGACCGACGTGTTTTGACCCAATTAACCGACTGAACCTATTAACCGAAGGGTGTAGTATTACAGGTATAGCATTGTGAGTCATCACTTTTCTAAGTCTGTTTATTTGCAAAAATTACAAAAATTCCTTCAAAGTCGACCGCTTCATTTTCTCGCGAAGAAGTTGGTCCACAAAGTTCTCGTAATTATAAAAACATTGAAAATCTGTTGTTGGGTGTGACTAAAACAGTCGTGAATCATCTGTTCACTTGCGTTGCTCTTATTTGCTGTACGATGCTTACTCTTGTAAGTCACAAGGAATACTGGCTGATTACTGTACCTGGATCTTGACTATTAACTCATTAAGCCTGAAAGCGATTCCAGCCATTTTTGAGTCAATTAAGCGATTGAGTCTGTTAACCGTGAGTCTATTAAGCGGCGCCTACTGTAATTTAGTAGTCCTTTATTTAAGTCCTTTAAGTATTTAAGTCCTTTATTTCCTTACAAAATAGCTATAATGTAGTACAAATAATGTACTGTGAAATAAAATACAAACGATAAACATTTTTTAGGTATTAAAGCGACAAGGTTACGATGCTGCTTGTGATGTTTGGAGTTTAGGTGTGCTTCTTTATACTATGCTAGCTGGGTAAGTGATTAACTGTACCACTAACAGTTGAATAGAATATTCAATTGTAAAAATCTTGAAAATCTGCATTTGTTACAGGTTTTTGTGTTCTTGTTTATATTAAAAAAGGTGTTTGGATAACTCTAGTATTCTGTATCTAGATTCGAACTAAGTGGTATAAGATAATGTGAATTGAGGTAATGTGAGGTAGAGCGAGGTGAGTTGAGGCAATGTGTAGGTATGACAATGTGAGTTGAGGTAATATGAGGTACGACAGTGTGAATTGATGAAGTAAGACAAGATTAAACCTACGAAGAGGTAAAGTAAGGTGCAGCAATGTATGTAACACCTAAGGATGGAGCTGGTTCATTTGTACCTGTGCAACTGCAGTTGTTTTTTTGCCCAGGCTTGTGTCCTCACATTGAAATAGTATATCAGCTGCATAACACTAATGCGTTAAAATGTAGAAAGTCTGAGTAAAATCAGCGTGTCACATTCCTTGATGTTCAATTTAGAAATGGTGTATCAATGTAAATGCTAGGGATGTAGAAGATCTGGATTCTGATATCTGGTAATTTTAGTGGATCCAGATTTGATTCGGATCAGGCAGAAATTTTCGTCAGATTTTGCATTTTTACATTTTTCGCATTTTTGGATTTCTATTTTTCTATGTGTAAAATTACTGATTGCAAAAAAGTTAGAGCGGGTAAGACGAAATACACCTGAATTACCTGAACAGCCTTAATTTTTTTAAAGAATTTAAAGGATTGCTATTGAAATCGTCAGATGTTTTCTTAAGTATTTCTTAGTTTTTATGCCGCCATGATTGTAGCTCAGGCGATACCAGCAGTCTTTATGCTGTGGTTCCTTGATACTGCTATTACTGCAAAAATATCTGCTAGAAGTTTAGAGCCGACTACTTGAATAAAAGCAAGCATAGTTTGAACGTTTTTTCTTTGATTTAAACAAAATGCGGTCCAGTGTTCAAAATTATAGTACATGAATGTTTGGAGTGTTTCCACTTAAAATTGCTCTGTGACCATGAAAATTAACAAGCAATGCAACCATATGAACAAAATGTTAAACAAATGAAACATCGTTTTCATTAATTTGTAGATCCGGATCCAATCTGGAACCAGCAAACGTGGATGCAGTGCATACCTAGTAAATGCATTGCACATGATAAGTTGAAGAATAAGCATAGAGCTAATATAATATAGATGTTTTGTATTTTCCTGTATTTGTTCAGGTACACTCCATTTGCTAACGGTCCAAATGACACGCCTAAAGAAATTTTGAATCGAATAGGTGAAGCCAGGTTTTCCATTACCGGTGGTAACTGGGACTCTGTTTCGTTGTCTGCAAAGGTGAGCCTATAATACCAGTGTTTACTTGGTTTGTGTTTATATCAAATACATTTACTACACTTGTCAGTTATTTAATTACTAAATGGGTGCCCAATCATGTAAAATTGTTAATAAAAAAGTTACAGATTTTTACTTTGCTTTGTTCTGGCAATGTCATCTGGGCCATTAGAGTTCGGTATAGTTAGGTACGGTTTTAATAGGTGGCAGCAGCGTTCAGTTCTTGCGCCTGTGTCATTGCAATGATGTAGTCTTTTCTTTTCTTTAATTGTCATCAGAATCGTAGTAAAACTTAGTAAAAATATAGTTTGTCCAAAAATTATTGCACTTTTGGTAATGATAATGATTAGTAAATCTCTTTCAGACTCGTGAAATTTACTGTAATGTAACTGCTAGTTATTGCTGAATGTACTGCTTCCTTTATGTTTTTTTGTTCATGTCTGTTATTATGCATTCAAGGTTGCTCAAAGCTGAACAAGTGCATTTCTGTAATGCTGAAAATGTCAATTACACATAAGATTTATATAGACAATGTAATAATAAATTAAAATGAACTGATAGATTAGCGTACATTCAGTTATGATGATGGTTTAGCATTAGTGTAGTGTTAGGTTATATTGGGTTTAGTGGGGTTAGCTTAGTTTGATGAGGTGAAATTAGATTAGATTAGATTTAATTTTATTAGTTTCGATTTAAATAGGTTAGATAATTCAGATTAGATTATATTAGAATAAATTAGGCTAGATTAGATTAGTTGAAAGTTATGTGAGATGATATGAGAAGATATGATTTGATCGAATGTCTTGTGCTGGACTGAGTTAAGCTGAATAGGATTGTGTCAGATCCAGCTGAGTCGAGTTCGGGTGAGTTGAGGATGAGGTGTATTTGCTGTGCAAGACAAAGTCAATTTATTTTGGGTTCAGTTAGCTTTCTGACTAGATTAGCTTTAATTTGCAATGGACTGAACTGGATTGGAATGCATTATTTAGATGGACTGGTCTGCACTGTTCTGATTTCTGCAGGACTGAGAAGCGATTACATTAAATTAGTTTAATTAATTCCCTGGGGAAAGTAAAATTTGAATTTAAGATAATGTATATCATTATAAAATGTTAAAATGTGTGCCACTTATTTCATATTCAAAAACATAATTTGTGCAAATTAAACTATACTTTAAATGTGCATGTGCTAGTCGCATAATATAACATCGAAAAAGATATGCCTGGGGTTTAAATTCTCGTTGCTGAAGCTATAAAAAGAAAAATATTATTAATATGCTTGTTTCTTCATTTATTCTATATGGAAAACTCCTACGTGTGTTTAGATATACTTTTTCAACACATTTTTAAATTTACAATTTAAACAAGCTTATTGATTATTCAGACTAGCTCTAAAACAATGTTTTGTTTTTTTTAATTAGAGATTGCCAAGAGAAAAGATGTGTTTGAAATAGCGAAGTAGTATTACTAAAAGTAGAGTGTAGGTGGTAATCACACTTTTGCTTTGCAAGTGCAGGTATTCTGAATTTCTGATTAGACAAATGTGTAGGTATTTCCCATTCAGGCAAGGCTGTCACAATGATGTGGGCTGATAAAGAAAACATAAACACAAGTGCGCAAATGACGAGGCACTAAAATATCAATGCCGCTCATTAATTTTTTATGATTAGTTTGTATTAGACACACAGCATCTCTTTGCTGGTAAAGGTTACTGGAGAGTGGGTGATGGTAAATTCACCTTATGTTAATTAGTACAGGGAATTGGGTAGATTTGGGCAGGGAATTTTTGAATGAAGATGCTAATTGTCTAACCATTATCTTAATACAGAAAAAGGACTTTCTACTAAATTAATAGTACACTTATTCTGAGTTTTGTGATTAAAATGTACTGTTTTGATATTAAAAAATATTTCGTAGAATTGTTCATTAAGTGTTACTTGTGCAAACGCTTAATCGATTATTGTTGCCCGGCTAAATTCTGTTAAGACTCGTGTGTATTTTATAAGTAGTTATTTGGATGTTTATATTTGTATATTCTTTGTACTTCGATACATATTGCAGATACTTCCACAAAACTGCCATTGCAACTTAAAATGCATTTTTGGAGATACTTTTGGACTTATCTTCCTTCAAAACTCACGGAAACCTTGGGTTAAAAAAGTTCTTTTTTGAAATATTTTCATTTGTGCAGTTGTCGGAATGCCACAACTTTCATACCTTGATATGCAATGCCCAACAATATCTCATAGATTGAGTGTTTTTTAAATCAATCCAATCAACTGTAGTGTAGGGACTGCATGAGTCAGTGCTTTGCCTTTATGTCCAAGTCTTGTTACTTGAAAATGAGATTAATAAAGGACGACTCATTTGAAACAGTAATTTGTTCATGTTATTTTGTCCTGTTATCATTTCCAGGACAACATAATAAAAGGCTGTACAAAATCCCTACATAAATTATTGTCAAGTCTCATTTTGCATAAATTATCCTAATTTATCCATTAGCCATCTATTATTATTACTTTCTCATCTGTTAGAAATATGTATGAGCGTGGGTGTTGCACGTGGTGAGTGAGTTGCGTCCTTTGCGCAGTGTGCAAATGCCAGAGATTGCTGCGGATGACAAAGTACTTGCTTTTATTTACGGTTGTGACATTAAGATGGTGAAAAGCTGCCGTAACTCAACCGTGCAAGTATGACAAGGGAAAATTCTAATGAGCAAGATAAATCATGTGACAAGCTGAAATACATTTGATTATTTTATTTTATTCGCTGACGCAATCTGCTTATAGATTTGCACAAATTGCATTCGGATTTACTTGCAGTCAGTTTGAAATTCGTCTGAAATCATTAGTTGCCTGGCCATGAAAATTGTAATTTCTTGAGTAAAAAGCAAGTAGCTTTCAAAGACAACGTTTTCGCAAATGTGGAATAAATCTGACATCTTGATATCACCGGACATGTAACATAATTATGGAATAGAGTATTAGTCACTGCATTTCTATACTGTGCATTGATTTTACCTATAACTCCAAATTCCTAAAGCTGCAAGCACAGCACAATTACTGTGATTGCACCAGCAAAAGCGTTGCTGCTGCTGGATTTTAACACGGTCACCTGTTTAACTATTTATGCCAATTACAAATATCTGCTATTTAATTATTAAGCCCAATGACGTATGTAAGTTTTACTATTTGTGTATCGAATCATCGATCCGGTGCACGGTTAGGTGACATCGGATACCGATGCAGTCCTAATAATAGCAAAGTTTGTGCATGGTTTATTTAAGTTCTCATCTTTTATTTAACAAACGTTCCATTTTCTTCCACTCTTGTGTTTCTAAAGTTAAACTGCAGGTTTAACATTAACAGTGAAATTTGTCGCAAAATTAACAATTTTCTTTTAAGGATGTAGCAGTTTCTTACTATGGTTAAGACTATAACACCAGCAAAATGAGAAGCATTTTACTCTACTTTTTTGTATTGATTCTTTATTATACAGTTATCTAAATTCTGGATAAATTTATATTTTTAAAATTTGAAAAGTGTAAAATAAATTCACGTATTGTTTTTATTAAATTTTGCTCTTTTTTGTAATTGATTGGCACTTTTAAGAAAGAAGGTTTTTTTGTGTCTGTAAAGAGTCACTGTTAATTCCTTAGCTCTACAATCAGACTGTTGTGTTCCACAAAAAGTTTACTGCCTATTGAGAGAACTGTTTGCTCAAAGACAGGCTTGCCAAAGACCTTTTGCATAAATATTGTTTTCTCGAATGATTTGCTCCTAGATGCATTGCATCAAACTGTACATCATCCTCAATTTCTGTGAACATTGCTTACTTATTCACTGCATCAGTGTAAGCCAATCTGTCATGTTTATGCATTGTGCACTGTAATTTGGCATTTTACTTTAACAATAGCTTTATTATGTACATTTGCAGGACTTAGTTAAGAAAATGCTGCATGTCGACCCGGCCCAGCGATTGACCGCATCACAAGTGGTACGACATCCATGGCTCCTACACCGGGCGACGCTACCCCTACATAAACTTGCCATTGCAGATGCCACTACGATCAAGGTATGCATATTGTTAGCGAAGCCGTGATACTTGCTGTTGATAATTGCTTCTTTAGTTTCTTTTTAGCATTTGCTGATTACGTTACGTAATCTACATTGTTCTTTTAAATGAGTAATTTCGAATAAAAATTTTTCCAATGTTGCTAGATTTAGGAGAATCCTAAACACAAAAAAATAATGTTGGCCATAATTTTTAGATGTGTGTTCTTGACCTGATTATGTTCAATGCGTTAGGACCAATTATAAATACTTCGGATATTTTCTATAGAATTCTATACCAGAAAATTGTTTCCCTGTTAAAAAATAACTATAATCAAACTCGCTTCAAGAAAAACATTATGAAGTACCCTCCGTCACTAATAATGAGTTACAATAATTCTGAATTCTGAGGTCCATTAACCTTCTTTGGGATGATTTATATATGTGTGTGGAAAAACTAAAACTTAAAATTATTCTGCAGTATCCAAATCCCAATTTAACATTTAGCATTTATTTATTATACTTAAAAGTATAAAAATGCACCTTAGTGTTACGATAAAAAAAATTGAAAAATCACACGCACGCACACACAATACTAGCATGTACCAAAGCATTTACGAAACCACATTATGTACAATCATATATAATTGCAAATTTGCAATAAAACCTAAGCATGGCACGTGAAAACAGTATATATTAGACATTATTAACCTAAATACACTTTAAATTAAGCAAAACTTGGCAATGTATTGAAATACCGATTTTAAACAGAGCTGCAACTGATGTTAAACTATTTTTATATCTACTTGTTCTCACTTTTGGTAGGTTGAACTGGAAGAATTAGTGATGCGATGTCAAATGATGTTAACCCTCGATAACTATAAAATTTTACATTTGGCAATTTGAAGTTATATGTTTCTCGTTGAGAGAGCATTTTTGTTGAGCAGTTCAGCATGAAGAAAATCTGTTTTATTATCTTATAGCTCCAGTTTTTTTATTACAACTTTGTTTTCCTTTCTGAAAGTGTGCAACATTCACTGCTGATCAGCGGTAAAAGTGTTTTGGCTTTGTGTCACTACAGTTTTATTATCTCACTTCTTTTTTTTTTACTTAGTTTTCATTATTACTAAATTTACATTTTCTGTATTTATTAACCAAATAATTCGAAGTTTTTGTAAAATCTAGTTTATATTTCAGGGTGCCATGTCAGCCACATTTAAGGCACTAAACTCGCAGGTGGAGCCAAAAGTCTTGGCACCTGTCAGTAATTCTCTTCTGGCTCGACGTCGCAAGAATCGACCAAGTTCAAAAGGTTCCAACGATGCCTGATATTGGCAAACAATTAAGTTTTTTGAACCTTGAAATTAGACTTTTAATGTGCTGATCTCTGTGCATAGTTAATAGGTGCTGCCTGTTGATGGCATAATCGGTCAGTAAAATAACTATATCAATGAAAGACTTATATGCACAAATCATGATTGCTATAAAAAGTGCCCATTTGAGAATTTTTTGTTTTGTTACTGTGGATATATAGTAGTACTGTTTATGTCTGACTAAATGATGACTTGCCAAATTACAGTTTTACTTTGTACGATGGTTTAACATTGCTTATCCATCTTATTTTGATGACGAAGCAGTGATACTATGTCATGATACCCGGTTTATCTTATGCTATCAAATGATCTTTAGTCTTTCTTCAAGGTGTGCGTAGAGTACACTTGTATAAATAACTGCAAATATGATTCGTTATTCATTATCTTATGTTTCATGTTAACTTTACGTATTATCTTTATAATGTATAATGCTCTTATGTTTATTGCAAGTTAATAGAATTGCTCAGAACTTGTCAACATGTTAGTTTAAGATGAGTTGAGTTTCCAAATTCTGCATCTCCTGGTTTATTAATATTAACTCTAGATTTAGTTCATAGTCAGCAGCGATTCAGCGCTCGTGTTATCGTAAACAGAAAGTCGTAAACTAATGTAGACTAAACAGAATGTGACTAATCCCTCACAAATTGATTTTCACAAAAGTTTACGAGAGCATTGGTTTTGATATTCTTGCAAAATTTCTAATAGTAGCGGTTCTCTTATGTTCATTTGAATTTGAAGTGTATCTTCATCATTATAAATATCACATATTTATCTACTTTTTCGGTATAGTTCCCAAGTTGAAAAACTCTTTTTTTTGTGTTATACTTTCTTGCCATTTTGTTACTACATCGTATTTCTGTGTTATTTTCATGTTGTTAAAGCTGCCGAATCCCATGTTGTAACCTATCTATAGCATTAGAAACAAAGTTTTTGTGACATTATTCTGATCTCGTCTTCATTGTTGAGATTTAGGACTGTTTTGAATGAATTTTACCATCCCGGTTATTTTTTCTGCTTCTGTCGTGTCGTGCTACCAACCCTGGTTAAATGACCACTAAGAACTACATTTAAAAAGTTTTGATGTTATTTTAATGACAGATACATGGAATTTCTGAGAATTCAATTGTCATTTAAAAACACCACTACTTAGTAAAAGTTTTGATGTTATCTTGGGGCCGGATACATGGAATTCTTGAAAATTTAATTGTAATATGTCTTATACCATATTTATGAACATAAGGAGCACACTAATTAGCTTTCTGGCTGTCTAGTGGTAGTAATTTCTTAATCTTATTTTGCTGTACATTGCTATGTTGTTTATGTTGCGCGTATGAAAATTTTCATGTAAAATTGCTTTATTTTTGGTTTAAAAACAATGTTATATAGATATAGGGGAGGCATTTTTGTGAATGTGTAAAGAGTGGGAATTTCACCAAAACTGAGACATCATTATTTGATTTTGTATGTTAAAGGCAGGCTAAAGAATCTGCAAGTCATATTGACTTAACGAATTTAAATCATACCACTTTTTCATTTATAGATCCCACTGTAAATCTGCCATTTCCTGACCTCCCACTTTGTTGCTATGTAGTGTTTTTTATATAATAACATTAGTGCAGTAGCTATATTTGCATCTAATGTGCACGCATGATGATCAAATATATATGTATATCTATGATCTATTATTGAGATGTTCATATTTGGATCATTCAAACTAGAGTGTACTTATTGTTATTATTACTATTATTATTATTATTATATTTTTTTGTTTTGTTTAATAATGAGAGGATTTATTGCATGTTCTGTTAGTCTGTTTTTTTTAAAACGCCCTTATGAATGACGGTTGTTTTCTCGCTGAGGTGGCCGAAAGTGCCATAGCTTTCTTTGTGCATGTACTTGAAAGTAAAAGATTTTGGTCTTTGTAATATCTGTTACTGTTCAAGCTATGTATTTTGTTCATTTATTCTGAAGACACTGATCATGAGGCATCAGCTGGTAATGTTACGTTTAACCTTTAGATATAAACATTGGGTCCAAATCTAACCCTGTTTTAGTGTTTGATGGTTAAGTACTTTCTTGAAAATTATGTTTGATTATTGATTAATGAGCTAATATTTATATAATAAATAATTTCATTTTGTATTTAATCTTTTTGGTTTTTCCTTTCTTTGATGTTTTCAGTGCAGTCACAAATATAAATGAAGTAATTTTGATTAAATAATCAATACTTGTTTAGCAAAGTTAAAACGCACCTTTAATTCCATTTAGGATGGAAAAAGTACAGCTGCAATGAGCAGTTTAAACCAAACTAATCTATGGTTCGGGACACTATTTTATTCACAGTTATTTAATGTCTCGATTTTCTGAGTAAACAATGGGAAGGTTTTTTATTAGTCGATTATGGACCATAGTAACACTCTGTATATTTGAAGAACCAATTAGCTTGCACGTTGAAGACGTTCTTAAACTTGCATTAGTTTCCACTAGTTTTGCAGTAATTTTAGCAGATGTCGCCACAAGTGATGTAAACATTACTATATTATACGAAGCATGTGACACCATTTCTGAATGAGTAGTAAGCTACCGCCCCCTTAAGTTCGCATTTTCATGGTTTAGGTACGTTTCCCAAAAAACTTTTCAATTAAAAAAACATTTCCCTGAAGAAAATGCCAGAAATTTTTTCCCCAGAAAACTCGTTTCACAGAAAAGGTATTTCTTCGAAATATTTTTAACAGAAAAATCGTGGTTGCGTTTTTAGTTGCTAGATCTGCTATTTCAGAGGATAAAGCCTTCGGTTTGCCTCTCCCTCCTTACCCCTTTTGTCCTTTACCTCTACTCTCTCCTCTCCCTATCGGTCTCCAGTCTTTTTCTCTATCCCTGTACTCCTCTCTCTCTCTCTCTCTCTCTCTCTCTCTCTCTCTCTCTCTCTCTCTCTCTCTCTCTCTCTCTCTCTCTCTCTCTCTCTCGTTCCCTCTCACACGCTCTCTCTTTCTCAGTTGTTATAACCCCTCTCCCTCTCTCTTTCTGCTTCTAATTAGTTGCAGTGCTTTAACTAATGACTATCCGAATCATTGATAGTGACGCAATGAATCGAATACAGCAGACAGTCAGAATGTGCCGTGTTTTTAGAGTTGATATTTTTTCCCCGCATTGCAACTCATTTTTTCAATGTTTTCGCAGTTACCGTCAGATGCATCTATATCCTCCCTAAATCAGCGAAATAATTCGGCATAGCAGTAAAAATAACTTCCCAAAGTGAGATTCCTAAGCAGTCACCCAACTAATCAGTTGCCAGACTCGACATTGCTTCACTTTGGTAGCCAATCACACGCCATGATTACCCACTATTGCGTATATGCAAAGATCAACGTGATTCGCTATATAATCGTTTTGACGTTACAAATTTACTTTATTGCCTTAATGAGTTGACCAATTTTTTTTCATATAATCGGCATTAATCAATACACGTAGCAAAAATAAGTACTTTTTATTTCGCATCATTTAACTGCGCTTTAAAAAGGGTTTATTACCTTTTCTGTGAATTTTATTTTCTGGGAAGTGGTGGTTCTGAGAAATGGCTGTTCTGGGAAATTTTTTTCTGGGAAGTAAATATTTCTGGCAAAAAAAGTTTTGCGTGAAGTTTTTTTGTCGGGGGAAAATTTTTTTCTGGCAATAAACTTCTAGAAAACGAGCCTACCCTCATTTTCATTTATGTTCCGCCTGATGTGTTGCTGTCGCAACAAGCATCATTTTTTACCTGATGACTTTTATCTGTGCCTACTGTGTGATTTGAGCACAATAGGAGGGACCATCTTCTTGATAAATGGATCTCATTTAAAAAATCACTCTGCAAAACATTCACAAATGCACACTTGCGGTGCAGCTCATTGTAGTTTCGTTAAGAACAAAAAGAAAACTCGAACTTGTCATTTCCATGTAGTAATAATACTAAAAGGGCAATTTCTAAAATAACTCTGACACCTGACAGACCACCTGCTTAGATTTTCTTTATTACCTATTATTTTTTATTATTACACCATAAACATACACTGCCATGGAATTGCCCTGACAGAAGCCCAAATTGTGATTTATCACCTTCATCTCTCCGTCAACTGCCGCAGGTAATTTCTGAGATTTGATAGAACTGACTCGCCCACGCACCTGGAAGATACGCGAATCACAGGAAATGAAGCCATGCTTGTTGCCGCTGAGATTAAGAGAATTGCAAAAAATGAAGCCTGGTGTGCCAGTCATTGCTGAAAGAAATGTAGAATACAAAACTATTGCAATTTTAACTAGAGAACGGCACACAGGAAACGTACACTGGATCGTAACTGCGACTTATTGGTTGACCGATGACCCTTTAACCTTTCCTTTTTTGGTTGAGGAACATTGCACTCTCACAACATGTCAACAATAACCATTCCACAATCTGTTTAAGCACTCCAAGCACATGCTTTTGAAAAATTTAAGCTTTACACGTTTTGCTGAGATTTTGACCTTTAATGTGTAACCTTCAAAATTTAATCATTTGACGTTAGGAAAATAGCAGGTTAGTGTATATTAAAGTCAATGTCTCTGCCAAATTTGATTACGGTGCTTTCAATTCTTCATTTTCAAGATACGCTGCATAACACAGTTTATGATAGTCTCTTTTCCACAAACAAAAATATAAAAATTGAAGTCGTTTTAATTTTTCCACAAATAAAATCCATGCATACTTATATAAAATACTTCACAAAATATGAAGTTATGTTAGTTTTTGCTCAGATTATTTTTAAATACAAATAATTACCCCCGTTAACTACTTTTCGAAATCATTTGTATTCTTCTAGAACCTTTCTGAAATCTCGAGGGCAACAGCCTTCAGTGTTTCCTCAATCTTGTCAACAAATGTCATCACTTAATGCATAATATTTTATTACTTGACTGGCAATATTTAAATATTTTAAATATTTTTTTTATTTTAATATGATAAATTTTTTGTTGCTCATTACATGTACTACTCATTTGCAACGCTCGTATCGCCATCTACTAACATTATTTTTGAACAAAGTTTTAAGCTGAGTTTAAAACTGTATAATTGTGAATATTGCACGCACGCTAAAGCCAAATGCAGCTAATGCGCGTACATAACCTTCGTTAATTACTTAAATAACGTAGCTATACATATTTCTTTCCATTGTCCAAAATCACGGTTTTTAGGCCCTTCGGTCAGGAGCTTCTATTTAAATCTACCCACGTAAGATTTACTACTTAACTTTCTACAAAAGGTCATTCATTGTCACACCAAGCTAGTTCCCCCCTCGTAGTAGTTTAGCCGCTAACTAACAGTTTTGAATTATGTAAAACTGTCACTTAAATCTACAATGTTAAACTGCTTCCTAATCCTACTTTTACTTGAATTACCTGAGCTAAATCAAGATAGATAAGTGCCTGCAATTTGAGTAAATAACTAACAAATTTAATACTGCTTGATCTAGAAATTATCATATGATAGTACTGATATATAATATACGCAGCTATAGCTTTACAAAGCATGAATTGTTTTTGTTTACGTGGTGGTTTCTCATTGAGTTCCCAACTGGTCAGTGGAATATAGCCGAAGATATTTGTAGTCTATCGCAGATATTCTGATAATAAGTACATTAAAAGCCAATCATTTTATTTACTTCGTAGCTCTACTAAACTGGCCAGTAGTGGACAGTCAGACACTGGTCAATTAAACTTATCAGAAGCACACACATACCGCTTTGTTTTGCAGGCAAACAAACACTTACCCGGCACTTTGGTCCATTTTGGACATTGGTCAAGAACAGGTGTGGTCATTTATGGCGTACTGTGTTTATAAAAGTGCACGACAGATTGCTCTACAATTAGGAACAATTACTGAATTTAGTATAAATATCAGTTGCGCTAAAACTAAAGCTGTTCAAACGGATTCAATTACGTTGTTATAAAGACCGCATTTTATTCCTTATGTACAATTGCTTATTTACAATATGAACACAGAATAAGGACAAAGCTATATATGTAGGATGTAGGAACCATTACTTTCAGTGTGCCATCTGTGTTTAACAACTATGAACAAAAGCCTATCAAATAATTCACACTATTGCAATTCTCTTATATTTTAAACAGAAACTTAATGAAACTATTGTCCTTTATTATGTTATAAGACAGCAGGGAATACTTTTGTTGCTTTTTGAAAGAGAGTCAACCAACCAAAGCTTACAGTTGCAAGTTTTCTAATCAACCAGATTTTTTCAAGAATTACAAAAATAAAGGGAATCAAGTACTCTTGATTACCCTGCAATGTACCTACTAACATGAACTGATTAGCACCTGAAACAATTTTTGTTTAGAAGCTTTGTTGTCGCGTGCGCTTTCTATAGGGCGCAAACCAAGTACAACGGCGCGATATTATTGTAAAAAATTATAGTTTTGCACAGGTTAAATTGCAGTCTGGTGTTCCCCGATATTCGAGACACTACAGATTTTCCAGCCTTTCCTTTTTGATGCGTTGCCAAATGAAGCCAGAAATCTGGCAAACAACCTATCTGTGAACAAGCAATCGTAATCGAAGCCAGGTGCCGTGACGCACAGACCGTCTGCTTGATTGTTATAACAAAACGCCCTTGTTTTAATAATCGTAATGAGTGCCGCCCGGAAGCTGTAGGAAATGACGCAGGATGTTGAGAAGTTGTCATATCCACATGTTAGTGAGTGATGTGTTAGTAATAACTTTCAGTGTCTTTTACTAGGTTCTCCATTCCTCCTGTCACTCTTCTCCTCTTGCAGTTCTCTTCCTCCACCCTTGTCCTCCCTCCCTCTTCTCCCTTCTTTCCTCCCCTCTCCTCTCCTCCCCTCCCCTCTCCACCTCTCCTCGCCTTTCCCGTTCTTCCCCTTTATATAAATATTTTATTTCCTCTTTTTGTTTTTCACATTCTCGTTTCTGTTTTACAGTCTCAAGTTATAGTCTCCGTTTTCGCTCACTTAATTCTCTTTTTTTTCGTTGTAAATCGCTCACGCGCTCCCACCAAACACACAGACGCATGTACCGAAAGTAATGTCGTTGCACTAATAAAAAAAAACGCAATTGCAGCGCAGTTTCCAAAATTTTTAACGTAAAAAGCTGCATCGCGAATAATGTGCGCATGTGCAGCTGAAGAATCCCCGTCACTGATTACTGTAATGCACGTGTGCTTCTCGCGAAAAGAGTTTTTCTGAATCTGTTTATGGTTTTCTTATTCACAGTCTAAATTGCGGTTACGTGATGGTTTCACGTGATTTATTTAACGGTCATTGACTTGTAAATAACCTGTTAAAACAAAATGCAACGTTTCAATGCATGTTGATTAAGATAATTATTACCTCTTTAAGCTTTTAAGTCACAGGCAAAAATCCCTAAACTAGATTCTCTTTGTAAGTCAGTTTCTTGCATCTAGTTCTAAGGTCCATAAAAAGACGAGTGTGTGATGCTGGACTTGAATATTATTTTCAGGATTGTGGTTTAATAGTAGAATAAATTGTGTTTGAGAAAATGTACACTTTATGATGGCTGTAACTGGCGATGAAAGAGGGTGTGATATTAATAATTTATAAAGTTTTAAATAATTGATTAAATGTTACATAAACTACATATTATGAAAATGCAGGCGAGAAATCTTTAGATGCATATAATTATATAATATATACATTTTTATATAATTATATATTTGTGTTGCATTACATTTAGCCAGAAAAAAATTAAAATTACATTTTGCAGGGGTGCTGATTCTGACAAAGTACACTTTGGACTTGCGTCCACGTGGAGGGCAGCTGAAGGCCCTGTCCTACGTGGTCAATAATTTAACCTAAAGCAATCATTACCAGTGTCTCATTTTTCATCATGATGCATCCACGTCCCCGTCAACATTCGGTGAGCAGATATGAAAGTAAAACGCATGCTACGTAATACAATAAAATTTAATAATACCACAAATTGAATTTGAGATCATGCGAGAAACGCACGCGGCCATTTGAGACTGATGACGCTCCTCCCAAGCATAGAGCTCGTACAATAACAATCCGTTTTTATTGATCATAAAAAATTAATGCATATAGAGTGAGAATAAAAGTTTCCTCTTGAAAGCGTTACCTCTCTCTTGGGCATAACTAAAGGTCAACGTTGCGTCATGATCCTGATTAGAAACGGATTTAACAGGTTTTAAGTCAGTTTTCCGAAGAAGCCTGCAATTATTTATCATTACTTGTTTCATATATCAATTATTTAAGTACAAGTAGTGGCCTATATAAAGTGCAAACCTCCTGCGAAAATGACTGGGTGCATCAAAGACCTGACGTCTGATTGTTTTTAGCGCGCTCGCTTACAATTTTGATCATTTGATGACGTAATACCAATGTAAAATGGATGTCGGATCAGCATGCAGTGACGTCAGAGCTGGACTTGCCCGTTAATGTCAATAAATAGTAGGAGCTCAGAGCCACAATTTAAGCACGAAAAATACATTAATTCCTGATCAGTGGCTTCATTAGAGATGGGCACACATTTACTTTGAACAATAGTCTTAGTTTACATTTCCACCTTTACGTGTTGCAATCGTAAGTAAACTCACCCGCAGGAAAGCGTGGCATTATCTAATGGTTTGTCGACTGACCAGATGAATCACTACTGTGAACACCATGAGTCAGAAATTGGAAAATATTCTAGAGTTAATACTTGAACCAAGTCTGCCCACAAGCTTCGTGTTGTCTGGCAAGGTATATAAAGTCATCCCTGGCAAGAACAAAAAAGGAGAAAATGAATGTAAGAAAAACTGCCAATTTTCAAATCGTTTTTATAAAAATACGTTTTTATAAAAGAAAATGGCAGCAGGCATGTGCACTTATGCTGGCCACATAATACAATATAAAATAATTTACAATATAGTTACAATCACAGTTATAAAACAAATACATGTGTAGTAAAAATTTTATCATTAAACGAAAAAAATACTTTAAAAACCTAAAACGGAGAGAGACTACGGTAAAAAAATAGCTCGCATAAAAAAGATTAAACTAACAGTCGTTCAAAAAGTACATTAGTTAGACATGTCAGTGCATCATTATCAGTTAAATTACAAAACTCAGGAATACATTGGGTTACAATATTTAACAAAAAATTACTTGCAACTATGTTACTTACAGTAAAACAGAAAAAGGTATTCGTCCTCTACTATGTTACATATTTCACACAAATGATTTTCTCTTGGTACAGGTTGTCTTTCATATCGCTCAGTCTCTATTGCAAAGTTACGACTTATTCTGAATTTGGTCAGACTCTAGCTATCCTATCTTTCCTATTTTTAACACTTTCTAGATATGGCTCTAAACTGCTATGTTCAATGTTATTAAGCCTTACAAAAATATTAATATTATTAGTGTAATTTTCATCTTCTAGAAACACAAACAGCCATTTGTATGTACAATGATGTTAACAAGTTAAGATGTATGGCAGCCAACTAACTGGGTGACATGAACTGAGGGCGGATACTATACTGGATTAATCGAAGGAAGTCTTATGCAGAAACGATAACCCGGATGAAAAGGCGTGGGGGAGACTGAGGGGGAAGTAAAATATAAATTGTACAGTCGAGCACAAAAGAATTGAAATTGACTGAGATCAGAGTCCACAACCAGGCATATGGAGAAGAAACCCGCGTTGATATCAAACTTTACAGTCAAGTGAGTACAGGCACACTATAACTGTCAGCACATTACTGAGTTTTGCCTTCCCAAAGATTTGCTCATTTTTTGCTAACCTGTTTGAATTATCTTGGTAAAAAGACTCTAATATAATAAACTATGCGGTAACTGCAGAACTGTAACTCAATAAGATTTTATTAATGTGGATTGTTGTAGCGAGGCCGGCACGTAGTTCATTATCAATGACGCCAGCGATGACAGATATTGAGCGTAACCACAGGTGCTTAGCTACGTTTGGATGCGTCCCCTAGACAGCTTGGAAACTTTTACTTTTGTAAATTTAACTAGTGTTGAAAGTTGAACGTTCATAAATTTCGATTTTGCTTCTGAATCCTGTGGTGTAAAATAAAGGTAATTAGACGGATCACATTGTGTGATATATCAAAAATGACACAAATATCAGAACTAACAGTTTAGAGTCCTTAAAAATTCTGTCCTCTATAGGGAATTCCAAGTTCTCGGTTGTCCTTAAAGAATTTTCAGGTCTTCAGTTATCCTTTATTGGTTAGTCGCTTTGCATGGCTTCCTACATCCACGCCTGTTTTCGCAGTCTCCTCGCCAGTTGGGCGTTGTTTGTATGGGCTTCGCTGTTACATAAAACTGGATGAATCGATGAAAACAGGTGACGGGAGCCGATCCGAATTAAATACCACTTGTTTCACAGCATGAGACCTGGCGCACACGTGGCTGATATTAGGAGAAGCTGTGCACTTGTACATGTGCGATTGATCTAGACAGAGATGTTTAATAGACGACCCACGGTGCCAGTTCTGTCTGTTGTTATCAAACATCGCACATTGATTATGACGGCAAAGGGCTGGTTTCTTGAGCTGCTTGGCGACCTAGCCAATGAGCTCTTCTTAACTTGAGCAAGGTGCGCTCAATTTACAGCAAATCACACATATCAAGTGATGAAGAAGATGTGCGTTTTCTGTTTTCATGGTGACATGGGTAAAGTTCAAGAACATATAATCGGTAGCAAGGAGTCTAACGTTCCCGGGTTTCGATTTGTCATGTTTAGGATTTAAGTTAGGGCGCGGTTAGGGGACCTTAATGCTAAAGCTAATTCCGCTTTGCGAACATAAAAATAATGTTGTAACTGCCGTAGAGTGTTCTCTTCCAATTTTTAAGTTAGTGACTAAAATGTTCAAAATATACATTCTGCAAGAGACAATTATAGTGTCACAAGGTTTACTAGGCAGAAAGGAACTCAGTACTCAGTACATCATATGTCAGCACGACGTTACAAATTATATACTTGCGACAAAAACCATGGAATGAATGCTTTAGCATTCAACTAGTCTGCAAATAAAAGACAAGTTCGAAGTATAATCCGCCGAGTTCGTCACTGCACTCAAGCCCCCGAAGGGAGTTTCACCTGTTTTACAGCAAAGTGACCATTGTAATGATTCTGCTTCGTGTTTACTGTGTGTAACTAGTTAAATAAAAAGTTACTCGATCATTGAGAGTATAACATTTGGAAGTAGAAAAAAGTTTTACTGAAACTGGATTTGCTTAGCGTACGCGGAAAATCTTCTTAGGGTTTTGGAAGAGTAGAAGCATTCTAGCTTCGCTTATCAGAAACGTCGATGATAAGACGGTGATATAGCAAATCGCGCTGTTACACAGCTGAATTAGATTAGCAAGTTTTCGTATATTCGGCTCCTGGCTACTATTTTTTGACTCAAACGAAGGAAGTGCGTTCTGTTTTTCATAATTCTCAATTCTACATATGTTCGACAGACGTCCTACGAAAAATCGAAACAAGTGTTCTTCCCAGCTTCTTAATAGCGCTTCTGGTCACGTGACAGTTCAATATATCAGGCGTCACACTGTTGTTTTTAAATTATTAAATTGAAAATGTGGGGGATAAATGTCGCATCTGCAAGTAAACTAATACAACCTACATCGCGATGACACAACTCCGAACACAAGTCAGTAAAATACGGATAATTGCATTTTTATAGTTATTTTATACAATAACCAAAAGAAAACTAAGTAATTGAATTACAATGACAACAACGACGACAATAATGACAGCTACCATGTCCACCACCACGCACACCGCTGCAGCCGCCGCCACTGCCATCACCACTACGCCAGCAGCAACAGCAGCAGCACCACCACCACAATGACAACGACAACGACAACGACAACGTGAAGACAACGATTCTAACAACAGCAGCAGCAGCAGCAACAACACACAACCAGGATGGCGGCGACAACGGCAATGTCCACAAGGCAGCAGCAGCAGCAGCAGCAGTCACAACAATCAACTCCAATCACAACAACAAGCAAACAAAAGACTAATCCTGTTTTAGTATTTACTAAAAATTTTCAATTTGTACGCTTCTGACTATCAAAAGTAACTTTACTATATTCCTATTTTGCATTTCAGAGATGCGAGTTTATCAGCAGAATAATATGTGATGGTCAAAGAACCACCAATTTAAAAAATCATCGGGAAGAAAACCACTAAATGTTTAGGATTAGATTTAAGTTTTAGTCTAGAAATTTTTTTATGAAAGTAAATCCAATAATAAAAAGTCTATCCTAGGCAATATTCGGGATAGCAATACCCCTACACACACACTCACGCACGCACGCATGCACACACAAACACACACAAAATTACCACCACCACAATAAAAACTTGATTCCCAAGATGATTCCCATAAAATCTGGAAGATTGCAGCGTCTTCGTTTATGCAACATAGAAAGTGTTTCGTTTTCTTACACTTGCATAGTTATTTGTTCATTTGTTTGATTGTCATTTCTGTTTCAGACTAAATGTAGCAGCGCTCATAAAACCCTTCAGTTTTTAAATGTAATCTTTTTGCATTGGGCAGCTGATCGTCTAAAAGGAATCTGTTCCCAAGACAAGTGAACACAACAAAATGCTCCTGGAAATATCAGCCACTACTGGGCCAGCCATTTGCCAGCACCTCTTCCGTTAATGCACTGTAGAAAAAATAAAATTTACGTGGAATAATGTCCAGAATAATATCCAACATGGATTCATTTCAATATTTTATGCAATTCGGAGCACATTAGCCAGAATCCAGCATTCAATCGTCTGAACCGGAACCTAGTTCAATGTGAAGGCTAACCTTCTAAGTTCTTTACTCCTAGTCTCACTGTTCGCCGTTTCATGTTATTTAATGGTTTTCATGCTGGAAACCAGTCAGTGTCTCCACAGGGACTAGCCTACACGTGCTGCAAGGGCAAAAAATTATAAACAAACATGAATCACTGTAAGACGGTGAATGCCTGTTTCCGATAGCTGGCTAGTTTGAACATTTGTCTAAATGTAGTTAACAGTTAATGTGAAAGTTATGCAGCAGATTGGACCGATACGTGCTTAATGTTGCTTTTGGTACCAGTTTACTAGTTTCAAATTCCTCACTCCACATAGATCATCAGGAAATAATACAGTAAATACTTTGCCAGTGCAATGTACTGCAGTACCAATGCAATCTAATACTTGACATAACAGTTTCTATGTACATTATGCTATGTACTACTCACTTGAATAGTACTTATTTAGCAAATATTTGTTTTTGTGTACATATGTAATTTTGTTGCATGGGCCTTCTGGTTTGGAACAAGCTATTGCTACTACTACGATCAGTGCCGGCTCTGCCGCCACTGTCTTCGCCATCACCGCCATCACCTCCACCACCGCCGTCGCTGTCCGCCGCCGCCGCCACTATTTACTATTACTCTTGCTGCTTTTCGTAGATGAGTCCATTGTTTGCCCACGTGATCTGCATTTCTTTTCCAAGAAGATCTGCGTACATAATTATACCAGCGCATATGTAAAACCTAAATTTGCTCTATTTGCTTTTCGGCATTTTAGCCAATGAAGACGTAATGGGATTCTGTCAAGCAGATGTCTGTGGTAGATCCAGGGTCGATTGCTTCCGGGTCTCTCTTGGCACAGGTGGCATATTGAACTGAGAATGACACACACAAGGAAAGAGAGAGGGAGAGAGAGAGAATGGGGAGGAAGGGAATATTTAATGAATGCTTGCATAATTTTTAATAAATCATTCTTATTAAAAGACAAACTTTGAAAAAATCCACTCACACAATGTCTTCTAAGTAAGTGCAGTGTTTTCAGTAAATACTAGCACAGGTTCTTCTTCACATACTTACGTACAGTTTCCAGTCATAATTGTCTCCTTCATCTGTATCGTGCTGTAGAAGCTGTTTTGGGCTGCAATACCTTTACAGGCACTTTTGGAAATAATTATCAGTTGCGTTTTTTTACTTCAAATTAATACTTCCTTCATTTTTCTCATTTGTTAAATTATATTCTTTGCACGATTTTTGGAAGAAAGAACTTTTAGCTATAGTTTTATTAGGCCTACTGGAAAAGGGGGAAGAACGATGTTAAACCTAAAACAAGAAACCGAGAATTCTAATATGAGCTTCTACAAAAAAGGAAATAAATAAAGGTATTACATGAATTTGCGATAATGCGTTGCGTGTCTGTATGTTTCACGACACGTTGATGCAGTTAAGTCTCCTAGCCAACGCACGTGGTTCATTTTTTACTCAACTAAAACCTGGAATCATCTTATCTTGAAACCGCACAAGGTCTGGAAGCCATCTGCCCGTTCCCAAAACCTGGCGGGTTTCTTTTACTCGTGATGTCCGCGAGAGTTTTTTTGTTCCTAGCAGCTTCTTCACGCCTTATCTTTACGAGTTCTCTGCTGCCGAGCCTGGTTGCTAATGAGACATGTATGTAGTTCAATAATTGTGCATTTATCCAGCTAACAGTGTTAGAACGAACATAAAACAGTAAATTCCAAGAGTTTACGAGGGTGTAACAGTTAACCCTAGAAAACCTAAAAAAAGTCACGGGGTCATATGATATGTTTGAATAAGCAAAATAAAATTACCAATTTTAGAATTTCCTTTACCGATTTTTTCTTCTAGTAAACATTTTCGGTAGTAAATATTTTGCTTACAAGGTAGCATCATAAGATTTGTAAGAGGGTCTAACTGCCTGTGTCGGATTGGTTTCAAAGGATGTACGGAGTTAAAATGATAAGAAATTTTTTAATCCTGCTACTCTCACTATACTACAGCTTGACAGGAAGTTGTGCCAAAATGTGATATAACTTTCCTTTTCTGCTCTAACCTAGAAAAATTCGCTAAGAAAAACTAAAGCTGTAAGTTAGGAGAGCGTCTCCTTTCAGCGCCTCGTTTCTTCAACTCTTTACCCACAATGGGCAATAATAGGTAAAATAAACCGCAGCGGTTTATAAAAATTCTGGCAATCACATTCACAATTAGTCATCACAGTTAATGATAAGTTGAAGACTGTTAGGCAGTTATGATAGTGTGATTTCTACTGAGCCAAGATTATTCATTTTATCCAATTAAAATCATGTCAAAATCTTTCCACATTCTGGCAATTTATTTGGCTTTCCAATATATAATTTTTTCTAGGTATTCTGTTAATGGACGTTCAAGTAAAGTGAGCTTGACTTACCTAACCATAGTATATTGTCATTGTATATTTTCTATAATTTTTAAGATTGTCAGATCGATCGACTACTTGTTTAGATGAAAATTGATCGATTAAAGAAAAAGTCCTTTAACCTTAGCCCATCTACCCAAAATCACCTACTAAGTTTTTCTATCTCCTATTTGTTGCAACCAACGTTCTGAGAAAATATCTCCTGTTGATGAGGGCAATGAAGATGATGACGGTGATGATGATGATGATGATGATGATGATGATGATGATGATGATGATGATGATGATGATGATGATGATGATGATGAAGTGATCGAGTAAACGTGCGCAACTTCTGGTATTACATGTCGCATAAAAGTTTAAACCGTGGCGGGTGTTAAATCAAATACCCTATCATAGCTTTTCAGAACTGAACAGAACTGTACAAGTTGGGAATAATATTAGTATACTGCAAGAAATAGGTGTACGACTGCGTTGGAACAGATAAGTGATTCAAGGTCCAAATGTCATTTTTATTATAATTACTGTCATCATCATCATCATCATCATCATCATCATCATTATCACCATCATCATCATCGTCGTCATTATTGCATTATTACCGCCGCCGTCGTCGTCCACGTCGTCGTGATCTGCCTCTTCATCATAACAAGACATGAACTGTTTTGTTGTTGTGTTGTCACAAAATACTTTTATTGCATACGTTTGGAACTTTTGGCTACTTTCTTTGAACCCATATTACAAAATTAATCTGACAAAGAGCTGAATGAACGAAGCTTCTTGATGAGAGTTCACATTCATAGCCACTCAAGAAAGACACGACAAGAATAGTAGTTGGCAAAGTTTACCTAGACTGAACTTTGCCAACGCTTCCAGTGAAACGCCTGTCCAATTAGCAGGATTAGCGTACAAAACCGAGCCACACTACAAAGAAAATGTAAGTACAGACAGGAAGCCTGCTCCTGGGAAAAGCGCGCAAATTAGAGGTATGCAGCTTAATAAGGAACGTAAAATGTCAAGTTTCATTTTAACTAATTTTATTATGTTAGTGCTGCGAAAGTATAAAAGTTCTTGATTTCTGTATGTTAATATGTAAATATTGTCCCGTATTTTAATCAATAGTACTTTGTTATTGCAAGTAATCGAGCAATCAGTACGGGCAGTGTACAAATTATAGTAAAGTATGTATTTAGTGCACAATTTGATTTCATTAATTTTAGATAAACATTTTGTATATATATAAACAATTTTCTTAAAAACATCGTAACAAACATGTATTATTCCCGCGAGTTATCTATACGTATACTGTGCAGAGCAGAAAATGAACCATGACTAATGAGTCACTTCAGTCACCATTTTGAAGAAATTCTCTTGGTTCATAAAACTAAACCCAGTTGACATGGGCAGAGCACAGGCGGTAAAACAAATTTTCCACTCTCATCTAGTCGTCATGTGCAACGGAATCCCTATACCCTGCCGCGGTAGGCCTTTGTGACATTCAAATGGCTTTTGACCTCCGGCCAACTGTATCAAATTTAGCTCATTCCTTTAGAAGATTATATCACAAGGAATACCTGTGTTCAGTATTAAAGCAACCTTAACACTTGACCTTCAATCATAAAGTCACTCTATTATTACTCCATTTTTTCTTGGAAATTGAAAAAATTAAGAAGAAAATGGAGCTAACATGTATACTAGAATTTGTCAAAAATTCCCAAGATAACTAATGTAGACGAAAATTCGTTAAACATTACTGTTAGGAGCTCTGAGCGTGAAGATTGTTTCCTTCCGCGATTAGAGAGTGTATACATATGTTATGCGCAGGCAGGTATGTATGCATGTTTGCTTGTTTTTTGTTTGTTCGTTTGTTTGTGTGTATGTATGTATGTATATTTGTTTGTTTGTATGTTTGTTTGTTTCTATGTATGTGTGTTTGCGTGTTTGTGTGGTTGTGTGATTGTTTGTTTTGTGTTAATGTAACAATTGAACAATTAGAGCAAAAACTATTGAGCATGCAAACTTCATTGTAAACTTGCCTTCTGTTTATCACTGGGCTTCGAATGTTTTTTTAACAATAACTGTCGAACGGTAGTCTTACGTCGCGTTCAGACTTAGAGAGTTTTCTCTCGCAAGTCCTCTCTGAGAGCAAACTCGCAAGTATGAACGGCTTGGGAAGTTCGCTCGCAAGATTTGCTAATTGTTAATTAGTTTAACTACATTTTAATTGACCATTGCCGTATTTTAGTGGACAAATAAGCCTTCGAACTTCACAGTGTCCAATTGTCACTTTTATAATTCATAAGGCATTTTAAATTATGTTATTATAACTACATATCCATAATTTTTTATTTTTTTACTATAGCATAATGTGTATATATTTTAAATGAGAATAATCTTTTTGAATCTTGAGTCTAGTTTAATTTAGCGAATGGGTTCAGAATGTTGAAATGAATATAATAATGCTGATTGAAAGAGCATTTTTGGAGTCCGTCTTTATTTACTTCTTCAACTGCTCACGGGTTTTGAAGAAAGTGCAAACTCTAACATTCTTGCGAATATTAAAGCGGGCACTTCTTCAGCTATCAGTCACTCGAAGAAAATAAACCCGCTAAAACAACGTCGAAGCTCGCAATGTTCCTGACTTTGAGCGAAGGGCATCTTCTTTAAGGTTAGTCGGTGTTACTTGTCCCCAAATTTCGGCGATTGCGGGCACTCGCACCCCTTACTGCATCACGTGACCTAGAGGTGTAATTTTGCGAGCATGACCGTGCATACCTGGCCAGTAGGTGCGCAGAGTCGAACCAGCAGACATCGTGAACTTGGATATACTCTAGACGCAAAGTTTACACACAAAAGTACAATCGCTTCTCTTACCGTGTGCGGATTTAATCTTCGGTGTACAAGGAATTTTTCACCTGCCGAAGAGATCAAAGGTTTGTCTTCCGATTTGACAGGTGTTTTTCAGCGATATAGTGAATTTTGTCACAAAACGTGATTTTATTACCAGGAATGTGCTGAAATCGGCTTGTTTTCTTATAAAGGATGATCGCTGTTGTACCAACGAACCAATAATTTCTAATTAGCAAAGAGATTATTTCTATTCCGACGCGGTTTAGTTGCTTTGTGTATGAACATTGTGAAAGTGCATTGGAATATTAAAAAAGCGCTGACTAAATTTTGAAATGTAAAGGGCGACAAAACAAACCTGTTCATATTGCCGGTGTACGGATCTCGGTTGTGTCCGGTTCGTGTACGTACTCTGACTGTGACTGGCTTAGCAAATATGGATGTATAAAAGCACTACGCATATAATTTGATACTTCATTGTGTAACAATTAATAAGAGATAATGTCATTCAAATCGTGTAATACGTTTGCAAATTAATAATCATCAACAACCAAAATAAACATCAAACGCCATCAATTAGATGTATAATAATCATAAATACATACAAGGGCAAAAAATTACAAAAAGAAAAGTTAGGCCGAGTACCCACATAATTCACTTATTTATCTTAGTCAAGCCTAACAGATTGAAGGAAGAAAATTAGTATCCAATTCTAGATAAAAATCTCACACCCGGCTTCCTAAAAATCATTAACAAAGTGCAGATTATTTTGTAAGAGCTCTGCATCTTTATTTATTCAAAATAAAAACATGTGCAGGCTTTTAAATTTCAGCTGCCTATGCGTGTACATGTATTTAGAAAATTGATACCGAATAAACGGTAAAGTAACTAATAATAGTTAAAAAATACTGATAATGAAGAGTTACAAACCAGATAATTATTATTATTGCTAAAAAAGTAAAATGTGAATTATTACAGTTGCAATCGGATTTCCGGCGGGCGCTGATCTGACACCCTCGTAACGTTTTGTTGATAGTCTGTTTATGAAACATGTCAGATGAAGAAGCTGAGGACGAGGAGGCGTCCATGGAGATGGAAGCTGGCATTTCCAGCTGACATCCCGGGAATCCTGTCATCAATTATACATGAGCAGTGCGCCATGCAAATGCGCAATAAAATACCATTTTAATATCAGAAAGAATGAACGTCGCAGTGTACAACCCAAAAGGCAACAAAATATGCATATTTTATAAATTTAACCTACACTATAGTGAATTAATGGAAGGTAAACCTTTATGGTTTTTCTACAATGCAGTTAATATTAACAAAAAAGTGAAAACTAAATTTATTTTAAATCCAAAATTGTCATTTTGGTCATCATTATGTTACAAGAACCTACCATGTTAAAGGCAAAGTTAACGAAATAATTAATTTTGCTTTCGCGCTTATTGTTTTTATGTTGGAAATTGCCAAATAATTTTAAGAAACGAACAAGCACATGTCATTGTAGTAGGTTACACCTCTAACGATTGGAAAAAAGTATTGCAAAGATTAATAGACCCTTTTGTAACTGATAGTAACTTCGAATTAGAGGATAGAACTTAAAAACCCCAGCTTACGCAATACAAAATTCTCAGGCGCAATTCGTCTAATTTTGGACTGGGTTCATATAGTCACCAGTAGCATACTTTTGCAGTGTCGACTGTTCCGTTTTGTTTAATGCTCGACAACTTCTTGTGACATTTATTAAATAGTCCTTCTCTTAGTTTTTTCTTTCGATGTGTGCCACTTGAATGGTCCGCAGCTTCTATCATTTTACCTCTTTTTTCTGTTCACGCGTGTTCGGTAAGGCCTTCACCATTAACTTTATGAGCTAAGGCTTCCTCCTTCCCTCTGTTTCTCCCACGGTAGTTAACTAGCGTTGATAGGCGTACATGGCTTCCGTATATAATATTGAATTTGAAATCAAGTCGAGATTTCGCACAAGTGGCAAGCACGTGTGATGCTTACAGCTTGGTGAAACCATGCAGCTAGTGTTTACCGGGCAAGCTTGGAAACCACTACCAGTGTTCTTAATTTAATATAATTGTAGTGCTAATTATTCTGTTAGATTTCCATGTAGACTAGCAGAAGGCCTCTATTTGCGCCAAGTTCATAGCAAAAATTATTTTAATGAAGTATTTCAAGTATTTTAATTAAACTTTAATTTTAGTGTAAATTACAGTGTCGATAATTACTATTACAACTGTTTATGCTTCTGCTATTGTTACCCCTGCTGCTGCTATTATTACTATGCTTAATTCAAATTTGTCTTGAAACGTGTGTTTCCAGTTCAAAGTCAAAATAATTTAAAATAATATAGATCGAATGAAATTGACGCCATTAGTGCATCTTTTATAAGTAAACGATTTTCATTCATATTATTGTTCATTGAGCTTTACAATCCCTATATAATTTTGCTGTTTTGTATGACTATCAGATGGTAAATTAAATTTCAAAAAACCAATGAAAGAAAACTGTAAAATTCAGTAAAAACTGTAAAATCAGACAAGTTTTTAGCTAATTCGTCACGAAATTTTAGTTTTGATAACATTAAATTAAACATTTTAACAATTTTTAAAAAAGACTGGCAATATAGTGTCAATATAACTTATGATTTAATTTATTGAATCATCAAACAAAAGACATTTGACAAAACAAAAACATTTTTAATATGGCCATCTGAGGGATTTGTACGGGTATAGCTTTTTGTAATTGGATCATAAAAATAGAAAGCATATTGTGAGTATTGAATTTTAAACTTTTTTCACCTTGATGTACAATTTGCGTTTTTTTTTCAGTTGACGCCGAGCAAAAATGTAGTCAGCAAACATCAACGCATTAAAAGTGTCTGTTCCTAATTAAAGTTAATTAAAGTAATTGATTGCTCTTGGTAATAGTGGTTTCTTTTTGCTGGCAGATGTGAATCAGAAGTGTGGATGAAGTCAGCGTGTCTATACACGTGTCGGGGATACGAGTCATTTCTAATGAAACCAAGCAGAGAGAGAGAGGGGAGGAATTATGGTGAACACATGTAGAAGAAACAGCGAGTCGATAACAAGACGGCCAGTTTGGATCATCTATAGCTACTAAGAGGCTGTGCGAAACACGCTGAGAGAGTATTTGCTGATGATAGCGACGAAGATGATAATCGTGATGGTAATGATGATGGTAATGATTAGTTATCATTAGTGTCCAGGTGCTTGTGTAAAGTAGTGAGCCGGTCTTTTAGGTGAAAGGTGATGAGTAAAGGTGAAACTATTTACCTGTGAATGTTTCAAACATGCATAATCTACCGGACAAAACCTGACCCCAGCCATAGTGTTTGATTATCGGGTTAAAGAAAAGCAAATATTAACTTCATAAAACGTGGAAATTTGCACGAAATCAAGACAATTCGGTCTGACGTCGTTCTGTGAGGTGCAGTAACTTCAATATACCTGTCCTATACCTGTATACACAAGTGAACAAGGCGTTGGCCCTAATCACTATTTCATCATCGCAATTTGATTAGTTTACCTGTCTTAACCTAGTGAGGAGGGAATAGGTTTGACTTTCACTGCGGCGACGCTGTGTGCTGCGCAGGTTAGCCGCTAGCTTGGATGTCCAACAGTCTGCGGTACGAGTCTGATAACAGCAGACGAACGATGTGATCCGCAGCGACACTTACCTGCTAATTTATCTGCCAAATAAGGCTTGTTTCAATAAAGTCTATAAAATGTGCACGAAAAGTGCGTTTAACGCCGACCGGACATAAACCTGGTGTTTCAAACGTGCGAAAACGTCCTGAAAACACAGAATTTGAGTTTCTGAGAGGAAATTTTAATGTGCCATTTTATTAAGGCAACGTATTGTTGACGTTGCCCGATCGAGATTGTATTATTTGGTAGTACAGTTGATATCAGGGCGATATCGCAGTGAGATTATAATCATGAATCTATATAGTTGGTTGTTATGTGTGGTGTTAGCAGTACTTAGCGTACAACTAATGGTTGCCGTTCCTATAACGGACAGATACGGCGCACGGCGCCGAAACCGGCAACGTGAAAGCCGGCGAAACCGGAACAAACATTATAATAGAAACTCCCTTATAGAGGGGCGGCGGCGCGGAAAGACGACGACGTCGACGACAACGACGACGACAACAACAACGACGCCGCCGTCTTCAACGACAGCAACAACGACAACGCGAGCGCCACCGTTGCCACCGATGATTAGGCCAGAGTTGCCAGCGGCCACGCTAGGGCAGATGATATTCCGCAGAAAAACGCGAGAAAGTCAAAGTAATACACACAAAAAACTGGACGTGCCTCAAATAGGTAAGCCCTATATTTCTGATGCTTGTATACTTTTTTGCATGACGTCAATAGATTTTGTGGAACAATAACGTAAAAAATATAACGTTACCGTGTTTCTTTTGGAACACTTCATGCATATAAATGAAACTTACTAAGGTTTCTAACGATCCCTGGCAAAAGTTGGTGGTACACAATGGTGCTAAAATAATACTTTTTGTTTGGTATGACGCCCGATAGATAAGCAGAAAAAAGGGAGAGCCATTGTGCAACAGTTGAAACAAACTTGATATCTCTGGCGAGTATGGCTCAGCCTTTAAATCGGAATAACAGTCTGCATTAGGGCTCTGAGTGCTATCGGGTTCTTGAAAGTCATCAACTTGCAGCAGTAACTTGAATGAACTTCTGTTTGATAATGATACAAAGTTTATCCCAAGATGCTGCTGTTATTTCTTTGTATTCATTGTACAATAGGCAATTATATAACTGACATACAGCAGAACGCATGTATCAATTAAATATTTATTTTCAGTGTCTGAGGATGAGCGAAGGTTGCATTATATTGACATAAGCCATTTAAACCGTTAATTCCAATAATAGTTCAAACAATCGCTCAAATGGGGGCGCAAAATAATATTATTTCTTTGCAAAACAACACGTGATTGTGTAAGTCATCTCAAACTGAGTAAGAAGCGCCTACCAAGGCTATTCTACTGATCTGGCGCGAGTCCACTCACTAAACCCAGTGCCTACTGAAGGTAACTGAAAGCATACAGCCTTTTACTTGTAGTAGATCAACATTCTATGCCACCTCCATTCAATATACAACCAATCAGTGGTACAGCCAAATAGCAATTACATGGTTTTTTATAACGTGAGCTAGAAATAGGTATAAGATTTCTATTAAGACAGAAGAGGACTAGATGGAAAATATTGAAACCCGCCAGACTCAGCTTACATATTGTACCACTTATATAGCAGCTATTCACTAGCATTCAACTATTCGTATACATATCCAGTTTTCAATATGATTTTTACCAATAGCATGCATGTATTGTCGCGTTCATTTACAGATTTTGTACAATTTTCATAATTACATGTTGTATGATATTGGTGTACTATAGTATAGTACATAAGCCTATGAAAATTGAGTTAATCCATGTAAAAAACCTAACAAGTTTAAATACACCCTTTTGTGTATATTTCAAGCAATACACTGCACAAAGCGATAATTGTGCCACATGCAATCCTGTGCACAGTTTAAACTGTGTTACCTGCACAGATTTCGAACTGTGTTACCTGAGCAATTGATTGATCTTAACTTTCACCTGGCCGCAATCAGGCCAATAAGCAGGTAGGAGAGCACTTCAAATACAAGCCACTGCCGAGGACCTACAAAACAACACCTGTGTCCATTGTGTCCCTATATAGTCAGATAAATAATGCCCACCAAAGCGTGTTTACTTTTGATTTGAACACAACTGAATTTAAAGTAGGCGTCCATGCAAACCTGGACAGAGCCATCAATCTCCTCGTTTCATTCAACTTTTTGAAATGAAGTTCAAACATAAATATGCTTATAATATTATAAATATTATCATAAATATTAAACAGCGTGCATGAGAATGAATTCAGTCCGTGGAATGTTTATAAAATTTTTGCAGGTACTGTATGCATACATAATTATATGTATCTTCTCGATTTTTGTATGCATTCCGTGTTTTATGTGATCTAGGTTTGAAGTTCGGTTTTTTGCTAAAATTCCAAAAACTGGTCTCATCTATCTACTCATGCTACAATAACCAAATCTCAGGCCAAGGCTTGATGAATCATTACATTAGTTTTACCGTCGTCGTTATAGTTATCCGTGCAGTATACACAGTTATTTTGTATAGTTCAAAACCAGTAGTATATAAACATTTGTGAAAACGACGAAAACTTTTGTGTTGAAGAAATTGATAACAACGAATATTTTTGCGCATGCTGTCAGCAACTTAGAAGACACTTAACTATAAGCATTAAACCTTAATACTATAGTATCAACTACCAGTATCTTAACCCACTCTGAATAAGTAGTATCAGAAGGTTTACAGTAAATAATTTCTGATCTTGCCACATTTGGGACCTTTTTTAATTAATTTATTTTGCACCAAGTTTGTCCCAGTGCACCTTGCATATGTATCTGGTTCAGTCAATACAGACTAATCTGTGAGCTTATGCTAAGCTAGCTTAATTACGCTCATTAATCAGTCAGCCTCCTGGGAGAAGCGCTGCACAGATCTTAACGCGCTAATAATGTGTTACCTACGCGTTTATATGCTTCTCGCAGCTTTGCGATAACAAACTAAAACTCAAAGTGACATTTTCGCGAGCTCATCCGTAGACTCCCAATACCATCTCTGCAGGATAATTTTGCTACTTGATTCGATACCCCGTATTGTTCGTTTTCTCTACCATGTCATTTCATTCCATTACCCAGCGTCATTCAAGGTATTTATCCGGTAATAGCAGTCAATAACGAAGCGTGGGAGTCGATTGAACCAATACTCATTGCGTAATGTAAACTCTTCTGACCGACGCCATGCGTTGATGAAGCCTGACATGACACTTTCACAGAAAAATGAATTTCCAAACGCAAGAGTGCCGTTTAAAGTGATTAATTAGATAGTTTTCATAGTTACGATGCAGTGTACCAAATTAGAAGAATGCCTATTATGGCTAGCACAAGAAAATGATTAGAAAGCTAGTTCAACAGGACTTGATCTGAGGACCTTTTGCTGAAACTAAATGTTGTGCCGCCTAAGCTACAAAAATTCACACCAATTTAATTGTTTTGAACAATTAACTGCATTTTTCCCAACACTATTATAGTAAACTTTATAGTTATTTTTCGTAATATATAATAGTATATTTGATTGGTTTTGTTTTGGTTTTAGCAAATTTAGCATATTTTGTAAAAATACCTGACAGTTATAACATTAATCTTTTTTCAAACTCCCAAATGCTGATAAGCGCTTTCTTTTTGGACAAAATCCACATCGGACACTTTCCTAACAAGTCATGGTCATGGTAATCAGATCTCGTTTGTGTTGCGCAACACAGTAGATAAGTTTGCGCAATTTCCTCTGCTGTTTCCCGTGAGTTAATTACGACGGGGCGTTCTCTTGATAATTACACATAATTAGCGGTAGCTAAAGACTGCGAAAGTCGTCTGTGTCCGGTATTGTAATGCTTACTGTATCAGCTAAACAAAGTTAGCAAACTTCTTTAATGGAAGGACAAATATTTTCACTGTCACGGCTTATAAATCAGACCCACTGTCTATATTACTAATATATGCGCATGGCTGAAAATACCCAAAATACAAAACATAATACGGATGGTACAACAAGAGTTTGTTTAAAATTGGACTTTGATCAGTTAGTTTTGCGCATGCAGTATACGTGTTGTCAATGAAATACCAAATATTAAAGCATTACTGCGAACCATTTTAGCAAATAAACCTTAAGAAGGGTGTTATAGCAGCTTCTTTTGTCCCAATAATTTTGTGCTCTTTAGTCATAGACCACCTTTGCAGTTTCATTGGTTTAAAATATTAAATTGCAGTAAAGAGACTGAGGGTCAAGTTACCCTTAGCTTCCACAAGGACTACTTCATGGGAAGTTTCCCTCTTTTTATCCAGAGTGCATCTGGAGGAGATTGTCCTACATTATTTTTTCTCGACCGAGGCTTACCTCAGTCAGGGCTACATGTGTTTAGCAGATATTTACTCAGTTTGTACTACTGCCAGTTGGCTGTCAGCGATGCCTAGCACACCGCATTCCAACTCAACCCCCTTTACACCAGGTACTTCTTTTATAACGGACTTATCAGGACCCGTCTAACTTTTTCCTTTAACAACAGTGATTCGTATGATGAAGTTCTTTATGCCTGGTTCAACAACTACTGTCGGCTGGTTCGAGAATTGACCGATAGGGCGGCGTGTAATGTAACAGTTCCTCCCGCTTGGGCATCTTGATGCCGAGTTGATGGACAGATGCAGATAATATCATGCACTGGTCAATAGACAGCCGCACAGACAGACAGGCTTCAGATAAACTCATCGGTTGACTTGCATCTATTTACGCCTGCTGCTGCAGCAGCAAAACGTATCCTGGTTTCAATTATGGCTGTTATTTTATGCAATATTTTCCTACCCCGAGCAGATTTTTCCAGGAAAACGCAAAGAATATTAATCAGCGCACCTGAATTAGAACCCAGACGTTTAAACTGATAGGCAGACAATACACATCTTGCCTGTACCTTAATTAACGCTGCTAACTCTTATATAACTCCAAAAGAGTTAATAAAACGTTGTCCTTTTCGAAACTGTGGCGCTCGTAAACATAATTGCGCTGAGCTTAATAGTTAATTCGCAGCTCGCCTGTCTGGAATGTGTAATATTTTAAAATTTTAATTGGAAGCTCTCACATTTTTCACAGACAGCTGCTGCACAATGAACATTAACTTAACGATATCTGTATGAATAAATAGCATGCATGACATTGTACATTAGATTTATGGCAGAGCGTTAACAGGTGTATTATTGTCTGCCGAATAAAGATCAAAAATAAACTTTAATAGTAATAAATTTATTCAGTTTTCAATGAGGCGGAAAAGCTGGTGGAAAAACCGCATTTAGTCACGTTCTTGGTTGCATTCTGAGAAGTGTTTCTGTCTAATGTGAACTGTCATAGTGGAAATCTTAACCGACAGGTAATTATAGAGTAAAAGCTAATGCCTGTTCGGGTGTATAGTAAAGTGTTTTTGTACAGTTGGCGATCGAGAATGGATTGGTTTGTCAGCTGCCTTGTTCGTGACACAGATACCTTGAAAGAGGCTGACTGACTGGCAAGTGGTCAATTTCTTTAACTCATCAATGGTCAAAATGTCTTTACAACCTGAAAGCTCTTGAACACTCTTTTCTGGTTTGATTTACGTTACAGTAGTAAAGTGGATTACTATCAAGTTACTGTAATGTGCGTCAAGCTCAAAAGGAACAATGCAAGATACACACCCGTGGGGTCTACTCACTCCAGATTAACTTTTAGTGGGTTAATTCAATAATTGCTCAAAGTATTGTCAAAGGTAAATAAGCTAAAATCTTCTCCAAAGAGGGTCAAGGGTTGTATAGGCGCAGAACTGCTTGAGCGACAGACACGGTGGAAATAACGTTTCAGACGCATAATTTCAGTAAATTAAATCCACACGTGAGGCTGGAATGTTATTCACATGTGAATGATGTCGTTTGTGATGACGGGGTTATGTTGACCACGACCTATAGGATGACGACGACGACGACGGTCACTGTGTTTATCTTCAACGTTTTTGACTTACATTCACCTAGGTGTTTTAATTTATTTGCTGGATTAAAATTAAATTCAGGTTGAATCGGGATCGAATGCAGACAGAGATGTCGTTTAGTTCAGCATCAGAATCTAGGAAGTGATGTTGACTATATAAATTAAAAAACAGTATAAGAACAGGCGAGAGGGGTAGAACCAAGGCCCCTTCAAAAGACGGATAAAACAAGCGAGAAAGTTCAAGAAAATGCTGACTGAGAGGGAAACGATGACAGAAAGGGAGGAGGAAGGAGAGAAAAGGAGAGGAGAAAGAAAAGGAGGAATAAAAGAGAGAATGACGGAATCACGATAAAAAGAAAAAACATAAGGAAGGGAAAACGAAAGAAAGAAAAAGCGGAAGGAAGAAAGTGCTAAAGCAGGAAGAAAGGAAGTAAGGAAAGCACAAAAAGCAGGATGTAATGAAAACTGAGATGAAGAACGGATATATGAAAAAAGAAAAAGAAAAGACAGAAATAAAGCAAAGCAGAACAAAGAAAACCGAAAAAAGAGTCGAAAGGCAGAAAAAGAATGAAAAAAGGAAAGAAGGAAAACGAAAGAACAAATCACACAGAGTGTGAAATGTGTTAGCAAAGAGGGCTTTAGCAAAACTGCTTTTTCGTTTTCAATATTAGTGTAATCGTGACTGCAGGTTTAGTGAGCACAGTGTGAAACCTCTTGAAAACCAGGACAAGCTTTTCTCTGTAATGCAGCGCGTGCAAGGTTTTTTTGTTGTTGCGTACACATTCTGCATAGTTATTCATTAGTGAAATATCCGTTACCAAATGCGCATGTTTGTACTTCGGAGCACGAATTTTCTTGCCCCTATTTCGATTTAATATAATTCCCAAATTGATCGTGCTTTCTTCATCCAGGCTGCTGTCTGCAAAAAGAGCTAGAATGTCCTATAGTGGAAGAACATCCTGGTTTTGTGAATGGCATTGTTTGCATTAAACGCCCACCCTTGTGTCGATGTATAATCAATATCGTAGTATTGCAGTAAGCTGTTCAATAGAAGTTAGATAACGCAGACTTGTGAGTTTTGTTCGATAAAAAAGTTGAAGTACAAAAATCAGTGTCAGCAACTTATTGTAAGACTAACTAGTCTTTTTACAATGTACTGAGCACACCACAGTCGCTTTTGGCAAAGAAATAATATGTAAAAGCTGTCAGTTGTAGTATAGGATGATCATGTTTGATGTGATACAAATTATTTTGTTCTTTCTTTATCTTCGAACAGACTAACATTATCATTTTAAAGACCGCGTATTTTAAAACACGTAACGTGGAGGTTATCACTAACTAACAGAATATAGTAGTTAAAAACTAATTAAGATACGGGGCATTGCTTCTCACTTCTTTGATATGATCTCACTGTTTCCTTTGTTTTGTTTCTTTTCTCTCCTTGGCTGTTCCATTTTACACCCTTTCTCTCTCCGTGTTCCCATCAAGGTCATCGTTCCATCTCTCTTTGCACCTCTTCATTTATCTTATGTAGATTGAAACTTAATTTACCTATCTTGCGTAAGCATCTCTGTAGAGATGTGTACAAGAATGCGTTGAGTTACTTTCATCAAATGATTACCAGGCTTTGCACACAACAAAGCAGTGCAACCAATAAACCGCTTGTATTATTGTACAACGGCAATGGTCGATTTTTATCACCTCAGTGCCATTGTTCAACAGGTGATTTAAGCTAATATTGTTTATTTACCCGTCTGCATGTTTATTTTCTTCTGTCTGGACTGAAGTGGTTGACAGTAGTGTCTTTATAATGACAGGTCTATTTTGGAGAGGAATTCGGGCAACCCTGCAATTTCTATTCCGTGTCTCCAGGTATTTAGGTCTGTCGATTATACTGGTGTAATTTTATGGCCGGAGTCGATCCTTGCCGAATTCCAGTCTGCTAAAGAACTGACCCCGGGCAGTGCAGCGCTTGCAAGTAAAAAACTCGGCACATTTCCACTTTTATCTGTCTGAGTTTTTATTCGCCAAGTTAGTAGCAATAATCGCTTTCCTGTTCCATTGTAAGAGGAATGTAATAAAAGTGCAGCTAAAGTAGATTGTTAGAGCCAGCCCCCGCTGGGAGATTTTTTGACACTACTTCATGCCTGCGGGTTGGATCTATGTGCAATGGGAAAATGCATGTTTGTTGACTAATAAGATTCGCTTGCTTTTAATTTTATCAATCTTTGTTAGCCTGTTGTTGTTGTGACTGAGTTGCACAACCTAGTTTAGTAAAATCGATCTGTGTGGGTCTGTGTAGGTCAGACTCAGTAATTTTGGACATTGATCAGTTTTTCAATTGGCATTCACTTTCTGAATTTTTCCCCTTGCGCTTTGAGTCAAATTCTATTTTTTCTTCACAGAAATATTTAAGCAATGTGGTGGGGTAGGTTTGAACCTGGACTTTTATTACAAAGCTGGGTTTCATTGACGGCCCAAGATAGGAGTCAAATGTTGAAAAAATTTAAAACCCTAGTACGTAGTGCTACAAAACTTGCAAGCAACGCAGCTGGGCTTGGGGCTCAGGCAAAGGTATAGTTAAAAAGCTGAAATCATTTAAGAGCCCGAGACAAGAGCTAAAATTAAACATTAGGGATCGACTTTTAATTCACGGTAACTCGCAAACGCAGAGGGTTAGATAAACGAAACTTGCAAGACTAATACCTGAGGAAGAGACCCTGAATGTGGTTTGGTGAACGGTGACTTCTGTCAAAAGGTCAGGGACGCTGGACATCGGTCAATTTTCCGATTGCCATTCAACTCCTTTTAGAGCTTTGAGTTGAATTCAAAATTGTTTTCGCAAGTAATTAGGTATTGTGAGGTAGATGTGTACCTGGCTTTTTAAACATGAATGACTGTAAAACAACAGTAACTAGACACACGAAACTTGCAAGGCAGACACATCTCAAGTAGCTAAGGCTCAGGCAGCGGCGCAGTTAAAAAAGTTGGAATTATTTAGCGAACGTGAACGAACCACAATGGACCAGTCATGTGATAAACACGGCCATGCTCGCGGATTTGAATAAGGATTGATTCAGTCTTGTTGGTCTTAGAATTCTGCCTGCTCAACGTCTGCAAAAAATGTAGCGAATATTCGATGATTCGGTGGGTTTTTGGAAATGGAGCTTTTTATAGTGTTTCACAAACTGACTAGTCTTTTGATACCATAAAACGCCAAAATTGATAAAAATACTAAAGATGGCTAACAAAAAAGGAAGTCCGTTTTTGATCTATCATCTCATCCTCATGTTTGCTGTGCTGCCAAAATCGACTTCTTGACACTGTGTACATCGTGAGGCAAAAAAGTTTTTTTTAGATTTATTAAGATATTATTTATCCATCTATAGCGACTCACACTATGTTCTACTTAGGAATAGAAATTATAAGGTTACTCAAGCCAAGATGTCGCTAATTTTATTATTTAGAGTAAGTACCTTTTGAGCTGATATTTTTAAGCATGTACATTTGCTAGTAATCATTTGGTGATGGATCATGAGTATATATAGTCAAGTTCCACCTCAAATACCCATGCAGCCTTTTAACTGTAGAGTGCGTTAGTTACTTATACTAAAGGTACTTATTTACGCATATGAAATTTTTCAATGAAATTATTAGACCTCGCAAAACGGGCAGCTTAAAGTTAGCGGCTTTTGAAGTTCATTGAGTTATAACCGACATTTAAATTTTTTAGTTGTTTGGCATGCTGTTTAAGTAATCGTAGAATTCGTGAATCGCGCAGTGAATCGATGAGTGTGCGCACGCTATTTAGATTGCTATTAACCCTACTGCGTCATCACTAACACTATTAAACTATCTGTAGTTGATGTGTCTGTGTACTTAAGTGGTTAGCATAATAGAGGATGGGCAGTTTAGCTGAGTTCAGCATAATCCTTTACAAATGGCTAGTGTTAAAATACGCCAGGTCAAGTTAGGCCACTTTCAAACGCAAAAATTGAATGATAGTGACACAAACATTGTTAAACCAAAACTATGAAAGTTCAGATTAAACAGGCAGGAGGCTGAATGGGAGAAAGACAACATACTTTGACTTTTTTGTTTATTTAAGTTTACCACCTGCAAGCTCCTAAATTTACAAATATTTATTCGCGAACTCAAAGGAGTTGCGATTTTAAGAATAAACAAGTAGCTATATAAACCTATAATTACATGGTGCCGACTTACGGCTACACTGGGTTGGAAAAACCTGTTAACAAACAAAAATTTTAAACTTATTTCATAAAATAACAAAATCTACCGTGCATAAATCTTGCCAGAACTTATAAATTCACTTATAAGGATAACCTATTACGCTGCATTAGGTTATCCAGTCGATCAAATATTTGATATAAAAAATGTTCTTTCCTGTCTGCCATTGTTTGCATATTTTTTGTGAAGTTGCCTCCTCAAAAGAAACAACTTTTGCACACAGACCACTTTTTGTCAGATCAATGAAGATGTTTCAAGTTATAAAGTGCTCTTACTGTATTCTCCACACCTTTTACTTCAAGCTACTTCTTTGTCTTTCATATTCTTGGGCTAAGTCATCACTGACATGCCAATTCCACGTATATTTAAGACGTTAAGAATTAGCTTAAAATTGCACACACATTGTAATAACATTTAAAGGGGTTAAGTGTGTGCCACACATTTTTATGCAGACGTTTGTTAATTTGTATTTGTAAATTCTAAAACACAAATTGGCAGCATCCAGAATTTGAAATTGAACTCTGCTACATATGATATGTAAAACAACCCCATACTGCCAATTAATACGTTTTATGTGCAGTATTTCATGGTGTTTGGTTTTATCGTGTCTACAGTAGAAAATTTTACGCAGTACATAAATACCGCTATAGGAAGGGGCAAAATAGTCGAGTCAGCATTTTCAAATTGTGGTCAAATTAAAACCAGTTCTCGATTTTGGGTTATCAGTCAAAAATCGGCTAACATTTTATTATGTTGGCTCTGCTATAGAGAATATGGCGAGGCGGCGCTTGTCGTAAATAACTGGTGTTACTCTGTGACCGTCATGTACACAGACTCGGGGGCTAAATTTCTTTATAGAGTCTACGTTAAATGAGTAAATATTTCCTATAAGTGCAAATATTACTGTTTCACTCTATAGGAAATAAGCTTATTCTTCCTTTACCAATGTGTTTACAACTTCAGTTCACCACATCAATTTTCTCAATATCTTTTTCAGTATAAAAAGTAAATCTAATAAAAGCAAATAATCAAATGTTTATCAGTAAAACCAAAATTAATAATGATTTCAAAGTGACCTTTTCACATAATTCCTGTAAATGCAGGCAGAGGGTTATAAAAAAAACCAACGAATGTGTTACTTATTATGTACAAATACATTTTCATTGCTGCCTTAAGGGCTCTATTTCTTAACATTTTAGCAGTAAAGGCTTCCGTTGTTGTTAGACGTCTATTTGATACCTATTTTATCAGGCTGATTATCTATAAAAAGTTGTACATTATAATGATATACCACAGTGGTTATTACACCAACATTACAACAGAGTGTGATTATTCTCATAGGCCTGTCAACGTCAGTTTTGATTAAAATGAAAATTAGGTGAGTTAATTATTCTATAAAATTGCCAAAATTGAATAGTATATTAATAAGCATCGCAGTTGTCGCATTAACTATGTTAAGTCCAATATTATCATTATTAACAAAAAGATTAGTTTGCAATGTGTATTGTAAATTCGGCAATGACGTGTTTGTTGATTTCATCATGTCCTTATAGTTGTAGAGCTTACTGCCTTAAGCCTCAAAATAATTACACTGTCAGAACGTATTTTTCTTAAATATACCATCATAGAAATTTTTCAGACACGTCGAATTAAGCAAGTACTTCTTACACATGTCACATTAGATGACAGTAGAACAAGGGTCAGCTAAGGTTATATTATGCATGTTAACATTTAGACTATTTTCAAGTCAATATAAACACACGCTATCTATAAGTGATTACAAACAATTTACACAATAGGCGCGCGTATATTTCCGCATTCTGTCATTCTAAAACATAACACAAATTCGCAAATACCCCACGCAAATCTGCTAGTGTAACGTATGTCTGTTATGAAGTTAATAGAGCATCATCAAACAGTGTATTAAACATTATGTAAGCAAGCAGCAAGCAGAGTTGTTCGGTTGCCTCCCCAACTCTTGGACATCTCTGATATAACTTAGTCTTGCTCATCTAGCTTTTCTTTCGATGGATTTTAACGTTGTACTTAGTAAAACGTGGGTTGAGCAGTCGATATAGCTGTCTTTGTATCTTCTAAGTTTTTTCTTTTAATCATTCTATCTTCTAATTATTTTTGCTGTGTTCTTTCTTTTTTTACTTTCTGTGCTTCTTGATTCTCTGTGAGGCAACTTTGTGTAATATGAAAGGCCATTATTGGTGCCTTTTCGAACAATAAGGTTCAATTCTATACTGACGCTGGACAGTGTTGACTAAGGTCGAGCTGAGGATGCTCAGAACAAAAATGAATTCGAGTTGAATTGGATAGTCCTTGGAGATAAAATATTTCCCCTGGCGGACATGTAACAAACTGTGGCGCTAAAGGTATAAGGCTACTAATTAAGGTGCTGGATATTCCCGTGACAAAAACTCATCACAAAGACAATACTGATCGAGTTAGTATTATTTCTTTTTATATCAAGTTATTAGTTAAGGAATTAATGTTCTTGTGTTTCTTATAATCTACATAGCATTCCATATCATTACTACACCTGCGCTTCTCTTTCACTAACGCTGCCCGAGTTTTTTACCTCTAGGAGATTCTGTTCAAACACAACAGAAAAGGTTTATTCTGAGAAAAGGCAAGCATTTTGGCGATTATGCAGACACAATAGAAAACATTGGCAATGATTCAACACTCGCGTTTTAACTGGTTTATCACAACAAGCACGTCAGCAGCATTTGAAAGAGTGGCAGATATGCAGAGATGATGGACAAGGAGTGAACGAGGCATTAATGGACTTAGACACTTGAGGAAGTGATGACAACAGTTGTGTTGTGTGGCCATTAGCAGCAATGCCATATGTAGGCCACCATGCATTACTGATTATCTGAGCAATACTGTTGTTCCTCCTTTGCTATGCAATCAAGGTAAACCTGGATGGGTTCAACCAGTTATTCAAAGCAAGAGGGTAAAATTGTCAGAACGATTTACGGGTTGGTGTTAGTCAATTTTGACAGGTCATTGAAGGCAGAAGTCATTCAGGCAGCCACGCAATTCAACCTATTTGATCAATCTGCATGCGAATTAATAGTAAAGGAACGTGACTACCGTGTTCTAGATAGTTTTCAATGATTAGTAAACTTGTGAAATAAAACCATTCTGCACTCACAAAACAAGTTCCTGATGAAAAACTAACTATACTACAGTGCATAAATTTCACTATACACTGGAAATAAGCTTAAGCGCAAAGACCTATTTTATTCTCTTTTCTTTCACCAATTATTGCCTTTTTTTATTTCCGCTTTCCTCTTTCGGTCTGGCCTTTCATTTTCTCCAGGTGACTGTGTCTCAGAAAATTCACACGAATACTTAAAGAAAAAGATGCTTACAGATTTTCGTCACTATAGCTGTGTGTTTGCTGTATACTGTATAATAATCATTTATACACTACCAAACAACAAAATAAATGTGTGACCGAGGAAAGAGCTTTAAGAGGTTAACACTGAAGGCGTTATGTTTTACACCTATTTAGAACAGCCTCTGTAAGTCTCTATGGAAAGGATGCTCACAGAAACTCTAAGTAACGAACAAAGTCATTATACATTTTTTGTCAATAAGAATGTTGTCTGTTAATAAACGATAACTTGTTTTTGAGATGGATTAGTGTAAGATCTTCTTTGTGAACAAAATCCTTGACTGACAAGCATAGCGCCCTTTATTTTGGATTTGCCTCATACAGTGTATACAAAAAGTTCGAATTCCAAGATATAAATAGGTTCTTCATAGCTATTAAGTAAGCTTATCACAGGGCAACAAAAACTCGAGTAGGTGTTTTCTCTAAACACAACTTTCATTTGTACAGTTTGCGTGGTTTGATTTTGGATAAACCATACATATTCTACCTTGTTTACATTTATATGTTGACTTAGGAACACATACATTTTTTTACACACACATTACTGTGCACATTGTTTTTGATATTTATTGGCAGACAGTTACAATGGTTATTTAACATACACCATTATTTATTTAAAAATCTCCCAGCGTTTCGGAGATGCGGCATACCATTTTAGGTACACAGTTGGTTTGCTGATCAGAAAGGATACATATTAATGTTGCTTTCCTTAATATACTAGCAAAGTGGTTCTGGAAGCGTGGCTCTAAACTGCGTACTTAGATACTCTTAAATTTTTCTGTTCTTCTAGTTTGGCTGCCTAGATTTTGAGCTATTCACTCAAGTTATCTACTAAGCCACAATCATGCCTGATATCTGGTTGACCAATTTCCTAAAATTTTTGAGTTGTGAAATTTAATTTTGAGGTAAAATTTAGGTCAGAAAGAAAATCCCAAATCGAGACCACTGATTGCTCCTCTGAAATCTTTTATCGAGTTGATTCCATGATTTACCAAAGTTTGGTTGCCCAGCTCCTTATCGTTGGGTTATAATTAACCTTTAACGCCACCAGCAGCTTGCCGAAATCTCTCATCTCTCATCTGACGCTAAAATCTGTCTTTCATCTGATGCTAACTGTGACTCAAATTTGATTATTTATCTCTTACAGTTTTTGAGTTGTAACTGACCTTTTACATTAAACGAACCCACTGAACCCTTTCACATTAAACGAATCTGATGTTCAAAGTTGCCTAAGTTTGGTTGCTCAAGTATTTAAAGCTTCTGAGTTGGCAGCTTCTTGCAGTTTTGTGTACTCTCATTCCGTCACATCATTGTTGACAAGCGTCACGTCTAGATTAAAGTCTAGAAAATACAAGGTAAACGTGTAATAAAACAGTTTGCGCAATCTCTCTTCTCGCTTCAGCTTTCTCACATATAATCACAGCTAACCACAAAGGGTTGTTGAATCTTATATACAGTGTATAATTTGTAAGCAAAGAAATTCATTGAAATTCCTCTCCCATTCTCTACTGATGAGCAGGATGCAGTTAATGAGCTGTTGCTGCTTCCCAGATCAATGACATCATATCTAATTTCTTCTCTCCTTAATTAGAAAGTAAATACCATTCACCTGTTTTGTCCAGTTTTGTAAGCACTCATGTCTGTCTGCATTCGCGTCGCGTAAAAAGGTAAAACTGATTTAAAGAAAAATAGGCTATACAATTATTCAGTACAGCATAATAAGTATACGCACGTTCGCTGGGTAAATGTAGTTCATACAAATGCTAAGTGTGGCTAGGTATCTAAAGCACACCTTGGAGAACTGTGTGCTACACAATGAGAACTTTGTATGTCTAGATACATAAATGGTGCACTATCAAGAGGTAGTTCTTCAAGATCGCTTTTTAAACGCAAAGGACGTAGACTTTCATTTTGAGTGCTGATTACGAGCAAATATACATAAACTGTAATATATACGGACAAAATATTTTTACACATTGAAATACAGTGTATATCTTCTTTCATAACGTTAATTTCTATATCGTCACAAACATCTGAATACTAAGCAAATCTGTCATTGATGCAAACTGTTTAAAAATTAATTATTACTAGCTCGCTTTTGCATCTATATACAAGATGTTTTTCAAATTACAAGATACATATGTAAAAGACAAAGTTTTGAAACCCGTCTAGTTTCATGTAAGACACTTCCAAAGCCGAATCGTGTGGATTCCGTGTAGTTAAAACTGTAAAGAAGAAGCGCTCTAGAAAAAAACAGTCATTTTGGTTACAGAATAATGTAATTTGTATGACAAGGTTGTAAGGCATACATTACTAGTAACAGATGCAGCACTTGTAGCGTTGTTATCTGAGTGCATTAACGAGTAATTTACTGTTGTAAAAGCAGGACGGCTGGTTGCGATAATGTGAAGTCTGTTATAGTTTAGTTTATTAGTGTTTAATAAAGTTACTGTTTATTTCAAAACATTAATTTGTGACCTTAATGGGTCTTGTATGGCGGACATTATAATTATAATGGTGTAGCACTCCAGTTATTTACATATACGTGGGCCGCTTCAGCTGACTTTAGGTTTTACTGAAAAGGCTTCATTTGTACTTGAGTAGTTCTACTGTCTTTTGCAGATTTCAATTTCTGCTAAGGCGTTTAGATTACTCAACTGCCAACCTCACCTGTGTGTTATTTACTTGCATTTACTCTCAGTCTCACCTCGTTCTTCACAGACTTAATACGCAAGTTTCACCGCCCGCTTGACGAATCTCTAATCTTTTCAGCCTATATAGCATGTAATTTAGACACCCACGCTCTTGGTTAAATATGTATATGTGAGTCATTCTTCATTCTTTGATGAAATAGCCTAACTTTTCTTAAGATATATAGGCAACATGGGGTTGTACGAAAGTACCGTCTTATTTATAGGAAAGGCCAAGCTTCTGGAAAGTTAGACTTATTTCAATGTTTGCGAAAAATGTTAGGAGGCGTTGTGTAATTAGTAAAATCAGCTTAAAATCGCGATCATATCACGCTTGGGGTGCTCCCATTTTAACGCTCATTATTCCACCAAAAGACGTCGTGCATCGATTGAAGAAAAACAGCTCACTGTCAATTTCCTTCAAAAGTATAAGTTTTTACAAAGCTAATTTTGCAGTGTTTTCGCATGAACATTAAGTAAGGTGCAGAAGTTTGAATTAATTTAAGGGGCGCACGCTTACGGAAAGCCACGATGCGCTTACGAAAAGTCACGAAGTCCTCCGGTCATGTCGCTATTTGGCGGTGATTGGCGGTAACCACCGCCTCGGGAAATTTCTATAGTGCGGTGATGTATTTTTACATTTATACTTCATAGACAATTTTTTGCAAATTTCTTTGTTATATTTTTCTAAATTTATGTGATAGCAGTGAAATAAACCCGACATGCTAAGTGACTTGTCATTTCCTTTAAAGACTTTTCAAGAAACTGTGTTCGTACCGTCCTATTTATGAGCATGGTTACAAAATTCAATGTCTGCAACTCCTGCCCTATATATTTTGTAAAGGGCTTTCCTAGAATATTTGTAAAATTACAAGCTCTATTACGTATTTGTATCGAAATATTTTGCAGATACTTAGTTACAAAGCGGTGCTTTTAACATGTAAAAATGTTTTAGTTCTTTATTTTATAAATTGTTTTTTGAGATTTATAATAAAATACATTTTTTTCAATTATTAAATAGTATTGACCATTTAAATATTCGTGAACCTGTTATTGCTAGTTTATTTATACAATTTGATACACTGTAAAGCTTGGTCTGCACAACACTCAACAGTAGGGCCTACTTGATATATAGTTGTGACGACGAGATCAGAATCTAGCTTAAAAACCTTCCAAGGGACGACACTGTTGATGATTTAACTACATTCAGTAAACTCTCTCTCTCCTTAACAAAAAAGAGAGTTACGGTTGATAAAACCACCCAGGTAGCTTCCCCAACGGCTGCCCATCCATTTTTTGACCAGCATAGCATTGCTGACTTTGCAGTCAAGTAGTTACAGTAGTACTGTGACTACTTTGCTATTCTTCTCCTACAAGCACAAAAATATTGTTCTGCACCGAAAAAATTACCAACTACATGTACCGTACTCAAAATTCGGTAATTTTTACCAGTATGAAATTGTGATCGAATTTTTAATGAGGGCTCCTAATTTTATACCAATAAAAGCTGGATATGCCTTTAACTCTTTGCTACCTTTCATTGTGAGCCTCTCGCTATAGCGCAGACAGGTTTTCGACAAGAAACTGCCAGAATCATGTCAGGTCATATCGAGAAACAGCCGATTACCGGCGGCAATTCGGAGGAAAACCACGCATCCGATTGTTAATTTGGGGGCTGGAAAATCTAGTTCCTGCTAAATTTGGTATCTATGATACAGCAATTGTTGATATAACATATACAATACGACCTTAAATGTGACCTGCACCATGAGACAAGACACAAGGGCAAGGTACTTTTAATGTAACTTTTATGTACATTTAACATTTCGTTTATAATAATATGTGAAGGTTTATAATATTATTTATAATATTTATTTGCAAATTATTTCATTTATAATATATGTGAATATGTTAAGTTTTATGTCTCTTCCAATTGTTAAAAAACTAAAGAGTTTTCAGAGGTTTAAGCAATAATTATAGTTATAATACTTTAAAGTCTCCTAAAATTGTAATGTTGCACAGTTATCAGAAAACGATGTTCATAAACTAATCCTTCTTGAAACATATAAAACATAAAAGTACTAAAAGCTTTCCAGACGAGCGCCCCAAAAATCCCATCTCTTAAAACCCTAAGATGTCACAACAGAATTCCTAATTTTTATGAATTTCCATGCATTTTGGTCTATATAGTTTCTGAAATGCGCAAACGCTTTTCCACTTTTAGCACCATATTATGCTGTTACCAATTTTAGTAACATAACATTGTTAAATCGCCCAGTGTTCATCTATTATGGATGATGCCGAGTGTAAAATAGGACGCTCGTGAAGTGTCTGTTACACCCTGGGAGCTTCGGTAGTGACGTATACACCGTGCTGCTGACGTCATTCCGGTCCGCTAATTGCAACTCAGCTGAGAAGAGAGTATACGTCCCAGTCGTAAAAATGGCTTCAATGCAATGGCCATCAGAGCCACAAGAAGCTTAAAAGCTGCTTGTTGATTGTGCATGAAGCCATATTGATTTTTCAGTGATTTTTGAAGAACGTATTCCCGGTTGGACCATTATCTGGGAGTTAAATGTCTGAATAGAAAGATCTCTTATTCAAATTAAGGCCCTGGTTCGACTTTTTTACTTTTCTTCTTTTATACAAAGATCAAGTTACTGCGGGTTCACGTCATCTTAAATTTATAATTACAAAGAACATCTTTAACCTGTCTTTACACGTTGATGGTACGTACTCCATACAGACCAAATGGTGTGTTTCAGCATTGTGCAAAGTTTCATGCTTTTAAGACAAACTGAACAATTCTGTCATTTTGTGCAACATTTGCAGCCATCTTAGCAGCCATCTTGAAACGATGTGATATTAAAGGAGCATTTCAGCATCAGGTATTGGTTCCATGACCTTCAAAACCTATATTTAGACACAAAAATCGTTATCCTGTCTGCTTTGATAATTGCAGCCCTTAAAGCTAGCAAGAACCATATTGTCTGCCATCTCGAACATTGCGGTCATATTGGACGAATTTTGATTGAGTCCATGACCAAAATTAATCACCTTAATGAGCTCTATAGCACTGCGTAAAGGCTTTTGAGTCAAAATGAGTATTTTTCATCATTCTGGAAGACTAAATACCATTCGTTTTAATCTAATGACGCCCATCTTTTTTCACGACATAATCAGACCATTTGCAGTGCTCGAATTTCGGGCCTATCTTCGATATAGAACAAACTACTACGAGGTAACATAAAAAAATTTCTCGCAATTTTTATGGGTAAGTTAGCAAATTGATCCCACTAATGGGAAAAACAATGAAGGCTGAGAATCTCGTGATCTTTCGCTAGAGATATTTGTATAAAGCTAAAGTTTTGCGCTACAGATAACACAGTATTTTAGTACGTGTGCACGACCGTTTGGTTTGATTTGATTTGATTTAAATCTTTATTTCAAACTCTAGCTTCATACACACAAAAATACATTTAGGACAAAAATTACGCACAATGATTACAGATATGTACAATTATAATGGCTTAGTTATAATATCAAATGTTTAGAAATGTCATTTTCGTTTTAAGATGCCTCCTGCTTATTCTGAAGAAATAATTGCATCTATCCACGTTTTATCTAAGGACTAATAGTTTAAACATTTCATGTATGTGATGTGTTTGAGCAAACTACGGAAAGTAAACATGCCAGAGATAAGATTTACGTTTTAGTACAAGTTTAGGAGATTCCAAGATGAGTGTTGGAAATTACCTGCTGAACTCAGGTGCGTCTGGTCCGTTGATTAAATTCGTAAACTCAGAAAGTCCATTATCAGCCTGTGACATTTTGCTGTACTCTTACTTAAAAGAAAGAAGAAAGAGAGAGAGAGAGAGAGAGAGAGAGAGAGAGAGAGAGAGAGAGAGAGAAAGAAAGAAAGTGAAATAACAGTTGTCGGATAGACAAAAATAAAAAAATAACAAAAAAAACAAGAAAGAACGGAAACGATTAGAGAACGAGAAAAAGAGAGTAACTGAAAGAAAAAAGAAAGAAAGGAAAAAGAAAAAAGGAAACAAAAATAGAAAAATTAAGGGAGAAAGGAAGGTAACGAGTGAGACAGACTGTCTAGCGAAGGAACAAATAGACATATTAACAAACGAACGTAGAAATCAAATGAAAGAAGGAGCCAATACAATGCTTGTACGGGTATTTTGCTCCTATATGCGGTAGTGTTGAAAATAAAGAATGAATGAATGAATGGCTGAAAAAAGGAAGAAAAACTAGGCGATCATGTGAACTAACCCTCGAAATGTAAGGCCACAGTTACTTTCTTCTGTGAAGTGATATTTGATGACGTAATGTGGAATGACGTAAGCTTAGTGCGAATAGCTGCAAGTCAGGAGCGTACGCCAGAAGTTTAGTCGAGCTGAGAACTAGAAACAATAGCAGCATATCTAAAAAAGCTACAAACTTGCAGTTTGTTATAACGTGCCAGGCGTGGCACAATCAGATTATGAATTATTGTGTCTTACTAATATAATAATAATCCTTAACGTAACACGTAAGTCAACAAATGCTATGTTTGCTACCGTAACTGTTTCATCGGAGGTTAACCCTTTTGTATATAAAATGGAATAACCGCCTTTATGTCGTCTGCAAAGTTTGACTGTTGAGCGTACAAAAAATATATTCTCATAATAGTTTATGTATTCACGACAATGTAATATGCTTTACGAACTTATACCATATAACTCCTTTTTCATTTTCTGTACTGCATTTCGTGAAAATCAATTTTTAGTACACGTTAGTACATCCGTCACTGAAAATGAGAGAAATCATAAAGCTGCTTCAACTTGTTACTGGTTCCATGAATTTTGATATTCTTTAGAGTTTTGTCGTAACCGTTTGATGATTTATTTTTCAGTTAGATTTGTCAATTTTTGTGTTACCATTCATCATTTTTGGTTTATTTTTGTGATATTTTTGGGTGGAGAGAGGAAGTCACTAGCAAGAATGAAGATGTACTAGTGGAGTGGGTAGTCTAGTTAGTCGACAGCCATTCGTGTTTGGTGAAAGTTGGCTATTGAAACTAAAAATCGGGGCCAGAATAAGCAGGTAAAAGGAAAATTTACATGAAAATACTTACTCGAAAACGAAGACGCACGTATAGCAGAATCTATCAAACTACGAACACCCGTAACTTCTAAAGGTGTTTTGGCAATGCGGTAACGCAGAAAACAGAGCATTCTTGTGAATAAAAGCGTGCATTCTTGAAAATAATTGCCCTAAGTCAAAATGCCATGTTTGATCAGCCTAGGCAGAAACGTGAGATAGGCATTTAGTCGCCACAAGTGTGTAAAATTGTGGTATTAAGTCAAACAGATAAGTAAAAACAAGCTTTACTGAATGAAAAAAGACAGGGTGGGCAAGGACGGTGGGGTGAGTGGTCGTGTCAGAGGTTAAATTCTGAGTTGGTACAATTCTCTTGTACCTACGCGGTGTACGCACTGTTATAGATTAAAAAAGTTTTGGCTATTTAAGTGTGTAAAAGTATTTGAAACCAGAAGAGCTCGAACAAAGTGTCTTGTAGAGTCTTGAACGTTACAGTGGATATAGATTATAGCCTAACTGATGGGTATTCATGGATCAGGCTTAGGCCATACGATGGATATGTCCATCGGCACCTATAATAGATATTATTAGAGTTAAAGTGACTCTGTGGCAGTTTGTATGTTTCGTTTTTGTTTAGGGCTAGCTGGAAGAGACACTATTCAATTGAATTTGACAATGTATGAATACCTACACGTTTGTGAATCTGATAAATCAGATTTTAGTACAAATGTTTTATCATTTGTTTTCTCACATTTTCATTACTTGGAAACCTACTGTGTTTTCTGGGCACATTCAGAGGATACATGTTTACAAGTTAGGTATTTATGGATATGTATCCACGTAAAACCCGTGGATTATTGATATAGATACGGTCGTGAAATTTCATATTCACGGCAACCTCAGGTAAATATTAAATCGTAGAGTAGGTAATTATAAACTCAGTTACATACGTATGTCATTTTATCTATTTTATGTCTAAACTATAGTTTCAATGTGAACTGTAAAAAAGACTTTGCAAATTGATATTTGATCATTTTTTTCTGTGAGTGATCTTCCCTCCTCAATAGCTCACCCCTCAATCAGCTACACATTTTGCAAAGTTTAGTTTGACTTTTTCTGTGAGAACCTGTCGATGTTATCTGCTTTTGCTTTTATTTAGTTTTCCTCTCGGACTTATCGCTGGCTCAGCTCCAAACTGTCCACACTGGACGCACTAAACATGATTTTTCTCACAAGAGATTAAGCAAAGCCTCTCATCGAGGAGGTTCCATACCTTCCTCCTACTCCCCGTATAGGTGCAATAGGAACAGATTAAATTAGGAAACATTATGCATGGCATTCCTATATCACAAAGGGTACATTATGCTTCCATTTCAAGCGCAAAAGCTAGATGCATTTATCAGAATTTAATCCTGGCAGTTGGATTCTGGTGTGGAAGTGCCTCCAAGCACAGGGCTCACTAATAGCTGTGTAGATCATACAATAAGTTCCTTGTATGCTGACAGTGTTGTTAGAAATGCGAAGGAAAACATGTATTTGTAAGACGGTGTTGTACCAGCGTTTGTCATGCGGCAGCGCACTAATTCTGAGGGCTGAGCTCTGAAAAAACGCGCAAATTGCGGCCATTCTGCCGTGATTGACTTTTAAAACACCACTTACAATGCGCAACTATTCAACGTCAAACGGCTTAAGCAGTAATGTTGTCATAACTAAACAGCAAATGTCATGTAAATTATCGTCTGTTGATATTATAATTCAGCGTTAATTGGCCAGGCATTGAAGGTATCATGCAGCATATTCAAGGTCAGAGAGTGAGCTGCGAAGTCTAGAAAGCTTATAAGGCAGGCGACTGCCCCGTGCAGCGCACATAACATTGGAATTCTTTTCATATTTTTATAGAAAACTGGTTTAGTTTAACATTTTGATTAGCACAAATAAGTGGAAAATTCTATGCGCGTGTGCTTAGGTTATCAACTGTGTTACGAGTAGTTGGAATTTAAGTAACTTTCTGGTATTTTATAAATTTAATTAACCCAAGAATCTGGATGAACAAATTTTATTTGTTAATACTTCATGGGAAACAGCTTGAAGTGAAAGAAACGAAACAACATTGTAATAATAGTTCATATGGTATATGAATTAAGCGTTTATCGCCACAATATGCGAAAATTTATTAGAAGCAACGAGTGGGCTATGCATTACTGGTCTGCTGAAGCTACCCACTCTGTTAATGAAATTAATTACTTGGTAGAAACACTTTTTGTGAACACGTTTTTTTGAAATTGTTTCGGTTAAAGCTTCGAGTTGAGCTTGAATCTAAACATGTCCTATTGAAATTTTATTCCTTCAAGTTTAATCTCAACAGATTTTGCATTATAACCTAGCTGCATCAAAATTCTCCGCATTTAATTCAAAGAATTAATTTAAACAAGGGATGAATATACTCTAAAAAATTAAAACTTGCCAGGTGACCCTCCCTTTGCCTCTGCACCATTAATGGACCCATGGCGGTATAGGATACACACAAAAAGACAGAAAAGTCATTGTTTTGACAAGACCGCAGACAAATAAAAAGTGTTTGCACCAAAAACTGGCTTTCATAGGTGGACTGTGTCTGACCGCACTGAAGTCCAGTGGCCAGTAGCCCAATGAAGGTCATCGTGGCCTAAATACCTCGGAGATTTTGAGATTTATCCGCGGCGAAATTTGTTGTGTAAACGTTTGCTGATACGAAAAAAAGCGTCCTTACCGGTTTTTGTTTTTACGAAGTCTCTTGAGCCGCTAGCAAACACAGCTACATGGCTAACAATGTGCTACCGACGAACGGCGCGGAAATTTGTGATCAGTTTTTAATAATTGTGCTTCGTCATAGGATTAACGGTAACATTAAATCTTCTGCCTCCATACAGGTGGTACAATATAAATTATTTTGAATTAGCAAAATAATCTTTTACTATCACTGTTTACAGTGGCTGCCAGAACTGGACGTTTTTATTATAATTGTTTTGAGTATTTATTAAAGACCTTACCTCGTACTTAGAGTGACTACGTTCTTGTGTTCATTAATAAAACTGACTGCTTCTAACTAACAACAAGCAATATAATAACGAATTTATGATAACTGATACATACAATGTGATATTTTAGTATGCCCTTGTCACAGGTGAACTGTTTGTTGTTGTTTAGTTGCACTGTCAGGTTGTTAACGGTAATGACAGTAGGAGTAGCCATAGTTGTTACTGCCACTTTTTGCATATAGTTATGGTTCAGCTGTTGGTTTCCGTTATTGTTGTTGTTGTTGTTATTGTCCTCGTCGTTGTCTTCTCTGTTAAAAACTGTTCCACTTTCACATCGAAAGGCCACTTAATGGCAACTCAAGAGATACTATAAGAAGAACGTCGCCTCCTTTTTGTATTACCTATATAATTTATCACACAATGAAGTTGATGAAGTGGCCGTGAAAAGGAAGATAATGGTAAATATTTTCTAACTGCCGACGCAAATCCATTGATGCCTATCATATTCCCGTTTACGATCGACGATAATGGCACTTCTCCACTTGTTATAAAAAAATTTATTGCATTTATTTCCTAGAAATACATGTGAGCTAAAAACATATGTGCTAAAAATAATGTTATGTGTGTTGTCTGAGTGTGAACTGAATACTAAGACTCGTGCCTAATCAGCTTTGAGGCTATAGTCACTGGATGTTCATGTGCCTTGCACAGGTGAAGTAAAGGATTTTATAAAATATTATATATTTTTTCCGTTAAGGTCGTTCAACCTGGTATCGCTACCATAATCTGAAAACATTGGAGTGAATTTCTATGCACGGAAAGCTAGCCTATGCGCAGTCATTAGATACAATTTGAACAGCTAGTTGCCCACCAGACCACCTTGAATTACTGTTTCCAAGTTGCAGTAACTGCAGAAGAGTTTATACAATTTACTTGCAATGTACTGAATCAAGCGTGTGGCCCTGTTCTATAGCAGAATTAGCGGCAGTTAGTGCCTATTCCGAACCGATAGCCGTTCAAAAACGGTAGTAATCCGCTAGTCTGGGAGCGTGGGAATTGCCCTCTGTGTAACTTACGAGTTTAGGAGGTTGAGTAATCCTACTAGGTTAATTTGATAAGCTTGTTTTTATAATTACGAAGACCCAGTAGAACTTCCTTTCGACGACCGCTTAGCTTTAATATGAAGAGAATAAGAGAGTAGACATTTGACGAGTTCTAGTTTCAGCCACCCGCTCTGCATATGCAACAGTGTGGAGAGTTTTTGGTATGACAAATGTAAAATTGGTTTGCTCTGTGTAAGTCATAGATACAAATAGTCTATTTATTTTAACGTGGCACGACTATTTCACCAAGTGTTCAAATCAGATTTAGTAAAGAAACGTGTTAGGCCCCACCTACTCACAATTTTTGTTCCTTTGTACATATTTTTATTTCACTTCATGTACTAATTTTTATGTTGCTTACCGTACTTTTTCCTGCCCACATTACGGAATGAAAAATTTAATAAAAAATAAAATAAATGAAATTACTAAATAAGCAAGGTAACATCACTTTTGTTGACGAACGTGGAGAGCTCTACTCGTCTTGTAAATGTCTTTTATTCTCAGACTCTTACCTTTTTGAAATTTTCTAGAATGAAGATTTATTATAGACCCATGGTTTGCGTAACACCATTAGGTTTACAGAGCAGCTACTTAATCACTCTACGTTTTGTTTGATATTATACTATTATAGGCAGTCCTCCATCCTATAATATCCTATCCTACTCAAAATTATCTGATTGAATAATGTCACTCATAAGAATAGTGTCACTAGATCTATTTTACTTCTAGTTTGTCGTCAAAGACTATTAGAAGTATATTATTCAAGACTTCAAGACGTAGATCACTATGTTCGGGGTAGCATATATAAGTGCACTAGTCAGAGTCTAAGCTGGACGGTTCAGATAAAACAAACTTTGGTGTCGGGCAGAGTTTCTGAAACTAGTTTTATGACAATAGCTATAATGCCTCTTCATTAGCTCAGTATATCTTGAATATTTCGGCTCAATATATCTTGAATATTTCAAATTATATTGCAGAATTTTACTTTTCGAGCCAGCATATCAAGGTGTCAGCGTGTTAGCCACGTACGAGGGTGATTTATATTGTAAAATGATTAAATAAAATGTGGACTTAAGAGCTTAGTAAAGCTCAATGGTGCAGACTACATACCTGAAACTACTTGTTATTAACACCTGGTCTAATTGGCTTCTGGTTTCTAGGCAGAAGCTGTGCAGTGTGGAACGCGAAATCAGCGGCCAGACGTCACATGACTTCTACACAGGGCAGTCACGTGACAGCAGACGTCTGCTGAAGATTTGCTGCGCACCCTTAAAATAAATGCTGTAGTAAAGTTGAAAAATGACCTGCACTTATAATGCCTGGAAGGCAACATGCCAAAGAGTTATGCACTCCGATATAAAGGAGTTATTGTAAAGATATGGTAGTCAATCTTTGTACAGTATCCTCTACAGCATGTCTACAACATAAACACCTCAGTAATGTTTAGACGTCAACACTACTGAATCCATGCCGTCTTGTCAACACTTTGGCACGTGTAGTAAACTAGTAATTATATTGTCGCTGACTTCTTGCTGAATTATCAATGGTGCCAACTGCCAAGGACAAGACTAACGTCGTCAGTGACACAAATTTGAACGTGCAAAAATCTCCATTAAGCCAACACTTTGACAAAGAAAGAATTGTTTGAAAGTTTAATGATTTTTATTAAGCGATAGATTTTGCAATTCCTCTCTTTGTATGGCTCACCAGGATTCTGAAGCTATTCATTATCATGATAACGTGGTACACAGAAAAATCATCCACTGTCAGCTACGGACTTAATTGTTAAGTTATTATGCCCATTCTGTCTTTATTGTTATGGCAAAAGGAATAGAGATGAAACGTTATCAGTGGATTTGTTTAATCCGATTTCTTGCCTACAGACTCTCGCTGTCCGATTGTCATAGTAATTTAGATGTTTATTGTTCTATGGATCCTGTTAAAGATTTTGTTTACTTGCCCTCGGGTGGGCTTCTATACATTATCACGTACTATAGTAACTATAGGTTTTAATTTAATGTGCTTTTAAATAATTTTCTTTAATCAGTTTCATATTCTCATCCTTGATCCTTTATTTTCTCCTTCGAGCCGTCTTTAAATTATTTGCCCCCAAATTGTTTTTATTTTTGAAAGCGCAAGGCGCTGTCATTTGTTTGAAAACATGTTTTAAGCGAAGACATGCAGTGTGCCATTTCTGAAAACACAAATTCCCTTTGCTTGGTCTTTATATTCTGTTAAATAAGACAATCGTCATTTTGGGACAAATTCTTAATATAGTGGACAATTTGTGAAATGGTGCTTATATCATAGTCCTCATGTTACAGGAAGATTGTCAATAAACGGTTTACTTGACGTCTTTTTTATTTTATTTTGATGAAATTATAAAACTGTTAACAATGTTTTAATTTTTTGTTGCAAGTTCAACAAGCGCGATGCGAACAGGGGGGCTCATTGAATTCGATATGAAAGATAACAAAAATCTGGCTCCATCAATACGCGAAATTTGTTCTATACTTTCGAAATTTCATGACCATCAGAAAATGACGTCAATGCCGTTATCTTGAATTCAAGATGACAAATGAAAAGTTCGATTTTTTCAGTAGATTCAGAATTCGATCTATTATATTCCCATTATAATAATCCGTTGCGAATTGAGATTGGGCCTTGGGATTTTTTCAAATGGTCAAGTCGTAACAATAACAGCAAGAACAAAGATCAGATGAGTAGCAGTTTGAGTCGAGCCACGACCAATTATTTTCATTTTATAGTCCTACCTCTCTGCTGGGGATGGACCAAATAATCGCATGAACATTTACCGCAACAGCCAAAGCACATGAATGTAGGTTTGACGTAAGAAAAGTTTAAAAGTTTTTTTAAGCTGTGTATCACGAAAAGCGCAAAAGGTAATTATTGTTATTTTAGTTATTTAGTAGGTCAGTTTGTAAGTAAATATATTGGAGCATGTTCATTATGAACATTGTCGCCTTCAGAAACTTTATAATCCGAAGTCCTGCTGACACAATAAACTAAACGTCTTTCTCTTTCTAAAGCATTCAGTCACCCCAAAGTATTATTATATGAACAGGTTTAACTCATTTTCGTGATATAACCTCCAACTCACAAAAGGAACGTTTTTCACCAAACAACAGAGAGGCGGTACTCGATAATAGGCAGAGCCAGAGGGCGAAATCATTTTCTCACTCATTCTCCGTATCTGTGACTGGAATATTTTGCACTGATGAGGTGGTTATAGGGCGTTATTTCCATCATAGAGTACTTCACCTTTAGTGTGCATTACACTTAATTCCTGTAAGTAACTGGCCGCTCCTACTTAAACATCATCGTGCCAAAAAAAAACGATAAAGAAAATGTTCCAACAAACAATATATACGGCAGCTTCTCAGTTTGACTTTCAACCTTTTACAAAAAAAAGAATGAGGACGCATGTTAACACCTGCTGCATTTAGATTTCTGGCCACGTGTCGGTTCTGAAAAAAGTTACCATGTACACTGTGACTGAATTTACAGGCTTAAAAATTTGTGTATTGCTTTCCGCCTGTAGCATTAAGAAAAACCTGGATTGGAGTTCTGATTTTGGAGAGGATTTTGAAACATTGCAGTTTGCTGCCAATCCTCTCTCACTTTTGCTCTTATAATTGTACTTACTAAACACCATTTTTAACAGTTTTTTAATTTAAAATTTCACTTTTCATCTAGGCATCAAGAGAAATTTGTTTTTATAACATCTTTATTTTTCCAGTTTACTTTTCGGTTTACTTTACCCAAACATGTGTCATGATTAATTTGAATCTTTATAACATTCAATCATAATCCAACGTCAGTGTCAAAATTTCTGGCATAGTTAATTAAATAGAAGGAAATATTCAGAGGCAATATGAAATTTGGCTAAATAGAAAAAAAAACTTTAGCAAGAGACTTGAACAATGTCGAAATACCGCTTACATCTTAATCTACCGGTTACACCTAACAAACAAAAGAGCATCCATCCTCACAACTCATTGACTTTTGGACTTAACGTGACACAGAGAGTATCTGGCACAGACAGCATACATCCTCACTGCAATTTATTTTCCTTACTGGTACGAGGACTATTCTGTTTGCTCAGGCACTGTCAGCCACAACTTTCTATTATAAAACCTAGTCATATTAATTACCTTCTTGACGTCTGTTTAACTGCCTGACACGGTTCATAACAAACTTTCAGACACAGTAAAAAATCGAGATTTTGATAAATGAAAAATAGTACTAGAAGGGCGACAGGTAGAGCAAAGAAGTCGAAAAATTGGCTTAAATCACCATTGCTGATTTATAGGCAAGCGTTTGGCCTGGCACTAGGTGAGACTATGGCATCGTAAAATCTCTGTCTGTCGTTCGTGGCACTAAACCTTCAATTAAATGGACAAAAGTAACCGGCAGACAAGTGCAAGATTTTTCTATTTGTTGAAGTTATTCGGTTATTCAAGTATCAACTTAGTCAGCACATTCGTTTGAATTTATTTGGTTAGATTGGCCTTGTACCATTCGCTGTTACATTTTTAATTATGCAAAGTGCAAACAAAAAAGGCGCGGTGAAAGCAGTTACTTTAGGTTGCGTTTCACGTTCTATGTATGTCGCAAACGTTTAACTTTGGAAAGCCTAGTACTCGCAGTAAATAATATTTATTTTTATGCAAAAATAATACAAACTTAAATTGCGCTTTGTAGTAAATGTCGTGGTGCTTTCGTGATGAACGTTGATGATTAGGTGACATGACATTTTTTTGACAGTAATTCTTCGTTAATTAGCTAAACAACTAGTAACTTACTTCCTCCAAATTATTTACCTTCTCTTAAACTAATTGTCTGTCAAATTTAAGTGTCGGTATAGCTCGTGCCTGTCTCATTCGTATGCGCAGAACATTTCTATCTGTACGCTTGATTAAACATTTCTTTAATTAGAAATTAAAATTGCCAGGCTTTAGGTACCATCGTTTTTACCGTATAAACCAATCACTGTAATAGAAACATGTAATTACTGTTTGAGAGTGGTCAACACTTGTCCAAACATGTATCATTATTATGTTGAACCTTTATAATCATAAAATTTAATCATATTCCAACGTCAGTTGTCAAAATTTCTTGGGTAGCTAATTAAACAGTAGGAAGAATTCACGTAAACAAAAGTATAAAAGTTACAATTTTAAGACTGTTTTGGCCTATATGACTTGGAGGTCGGTGATTATGAACTGGCGGATTGTTTTAATGCTAATATTGATCGTGGATTGCTAATTAAAATGTTAAATAAAAAGGAAGGAAGACGAAAAAGAGGAAGAAGGAGAAAAAGAAGTTATTGAAAAAATGTAACGTAATATATTGTATTGTAATTTGTCAGATGTTGTTGCTGTTGACACTACCGCCGTCGCTGTCATTAAAGAATACTATATATAACAATAGTAACTTGTCACCAATTGTGTGAAATACAGTGTATAGTGTGCTGACAGATGTGGTTGAGAGTTACTAAATGAGTAGAGCCCACTAGCCTAAGCAAAGTATTTCAATGACTAGCGATGCCCAATGTGCTGCACGCGAATGTCGCACAGCATAAATTTTAAGATCTATGGCTAAATGAAGCTTTACTCACACTCAATGCAACTTTATTCACAACTACATACTTATTGTAAAAGTTATTTCTAATCCCTGCGATGACGTAGGATTTATATTGTTTTGCTCCTATAAATAGATTGCTAAGTCGATTTTCGAGAATTCTTCACCTCAATTCTCTCCACATTATTGATACTCGCCGATATTGATTGCGTGGGCGCCTCAATGAGCGGTTCAATGACTGGCTCTGTTTTTATCAATAATTTATCAACCAGCTTCAGCAAGCAATACTTTTAAGTTCTGTTGAGACAATGCATGTACTGCTCTTGCTAATACAGAGACTGATCAGACTGATTTGCTGGTCCACGTGCCTGTTTGAGGGTAGAGGAAAAGTAGCCGAAGCCCAGGTACTGTCTGGTTGAATGGTGAATCTAGGTGTGGTGTGGTTGAGTGCCGTGGGTAAGGTGTGTGGCCTTAACAAGTATGCGGTTGTTTTGACGATAACTACCATGCGCATCCCTTTTCATCTCCACAGTTGAAACTCTCTCTTTCGCAACCCCATCTATAGGCACGTACTTTACTCAATTTGTTTTAGTTACTGTTTTAGTTACAAAGTTTTAGTGAATTTTGTATTGGAGATGAAAAAACAGTTGTATATGCCCCTTTGTTCAACAGTGTTGTTTTCTAAATGTGCTTGCCTTGTATTTACTTCTAAATTATTTTTGCTATACGCGTTGCTTATTCAGTGGCCCTGACAAAAGCAGCTTATGGCGATTTGATGTCTGTATTAATTATATATTAATTAATATTAATTATGAACTTTTTTAGTGTCGGATGGTTGCGTAAAGCAAAAACTTTATATAACTTTCTATTTTTATAACTGAGTTAACTACCTAACTCTTTGGCCCGGTAAGTCTGCAAAATCTTAAATTTTATAGTGCAGATTACAAAACATGCAGTAATAGTCATACTGTGGAAGTTACTGTTTCTGTTGTGAATGAGAACCCCATTAGTTGACTGAGTTTTATAACAGAGTAAACCGATTTGATATCCAGAAAATCAATCACCGGAAGTGCTTTTTGGGAATGTATACCTGCTTCCATTTTTATCCGCGCTGCGAATCTAGAAGAACACACACACAACTTTTTCGTTTTAGTATACTACGAATCCAGTTTTCCACATTTTAATTCATGTTAACTCGCAAACGCAGCGGCTTAAGACACCTGGGTTAACCGGGTTAAGTCTTTGAGCGGTGAAAGATGATCTCTATCAAACGGTCAAGTTACTGGACATCGGTCAGTCTTTCGGTTGTCATTCAATTTCTCCTAGGGCTTTAAGTTAAATTAATAGACAACTGACATAAGTATTTAGGTATTGTGAGATACATGTGTACCCTCATTTTTAATAAGCTAGAATTTTTTAAAGGCCCGGGAGAGGAACCTCGGTACTCGAAAAGGTATAGTCAGACGTAAACACGGTCAAGGCATGGATTTGGATTTGAACCCATTTATATAGACGCTGTCATGCCAGGCGTCTTGTTCGAGCGAGTAAGTACGAAAAATCAGCTAAAGAAAAAACTGTAGCTTCTTCTTGCCTTCCGGATGTGGACAATATCAAAATAACATATCTACAGTCAATTATTTCATGTAGAATCCACGTGGTAAGAGTATAATAAAAATGTATCTGTGCCATTCTGCTTCTGAGTATTAAAAATTCTCATCAATTTCTCAAAAAATAACCTCAGGCGTGTTGCAATAAAAAGGCAATAAACTGCATTTTTGTCTTCTGTAGGACTCGATTATTTTCGAAATTTATGAACATCTATGTATGAGCATAAAATTGCCAACTCTTAAAGGAAAACCGGACGCTTGTGTAGACATTAGTTCAAAAAAGTACGCTTTAAAATATTGAAAACTACAACAGCTTTTTTTTAAATCAAAGCGTAGATTAAATAATAATTACATTGGATAGTTAAATTTTGTTGAACATTCAAAGCTACGCGCAGCTCAGCGAATCCACTAAGAATGGCAATGGCGCCTTTTTGTCACATTCGCTTGACCGACAAATAGGCGCTGTACCGTCATAAACATGATCATGAACTGCAGTGTTAGTCTGTAACGTCAGTGTGACGTGGAACTCATTTTCGTGACAGCACATCAGCGTTTTATAGCAATCTTCGCTTACGCAAACGTGGTTGACGCGCAGGGAAGATGCTTACTTTTGCACAAACTGTGGTTAGTTTGTGACGCAAGTGATAGCTGTGTTCGGTTGACTTTCCAAGGTAATTATTCAAATATGAGAAACAATTGCTAAATTTTTTAGGCTGGAACATGTATACTTTGGATAGTAAATTTAGACTAATCAGTCGTCCAGCTTTCCTATAACGACAAGAAATTTTGAAGCTTAGTTTTTTTTACTGTTATCATAAATATTACCTTCAATCCACGAAAAATGACAGGGTAAAAATTACTGAATATATGTTTCATGACGAGATCATCCGAACTTTGATTTTGAACTGCGGTAATCAGCAACACACCTTTTATAAAGGAGATATTTCACCCGAAGAACCACAGAAAATCTCGGGGTAAATAACGACTGAGTGTGTTTTGTTTATTTAGTTTTCAAATATAACAAAATGTGAAATTTTCCTCGAAAATATATTTGAGCCTTGCTTTGCATTATTTAACGCGGAAATCCGACAAATCAATACATCACTCATCTTAACTGGCCCTGGTTTCCGAACAGGTTTCCCACGTTTCTTAAAAGATCTAAACTCTAAACGTTTTCCTTGCCGAAGTTAGTCGTATTTTCACCGAATGTCGGCCTATATTATATACTCCCTTTACTGGCTTTTACCCGGATAGCGCCATATTCCCACGTCAAAATGTTACGGGAACGAATTCTGTTATGGCACTAGTCAATGCAAAAAAGAAGCTTTTAAGAGATGCTTCTTCTATAGTATCATTAAAATGACATTCCTTTTGCCGATTTAGGTTATTCTGGTCTATCCGATTTCATTGTTCGTATATGCTCGCTTCTGTTGATTACGCATAAGCTTAGAGTACTGTTAGTTAACCACCTGTTGACCTGTGGACCAATGGGCTTCTGGGCCAAAAGAGCTGATTAATACGTAAACCGTTAGAAGACAGAGTTATTTTTTGCATGGTTCCCCACAATAGTGATCAATGAATGAAGGAATGTTTAAGCTAAGGAAGGCCTATAAGTTTTAGGATCATTTGTTGTGCAAAAATTAATAGGTAGAGAGAGGTGATCAAGTGATAACTCGAGAAATATAGCTCCGACCCCTGCACTGTTACACCCTTTCACGATTAATGCAACCAAAGTAAAATGATGTATGTAACCTTCGCCAGCACGAGACAACACTGATTTGATATTTCAATACGTTCCTCCGTCATAAATTCTGACAAGTTAATGGTTTTACTAACAGCATTTGTTTTATGTGCAGCCGTCGTGTGAATGTAACTGTTCATTCACACGCAAGATTATAAACGATCCAAAACATCGACATTTCATTGACACTCATCTCCGGCCATTTTTCAAAACGTCCAAATCAAAACGTTTTACGATTTCAAAACGAAAGCACAAAGAATCTTTATTTCCTTCGTTGATTTTTTTCTTGCTACTTTAATGCAGAAACCTTCAACAGCATCTGAGACCCTGAATTGTTATAAGGCAAGATCGGAATGGACGCAAAGTTTAGCCCCCACAATATACAAGATTTGAGGAGATAAGTAACATAATAGTGCTTTAGCCACTACAACCATTATAGGTAATAATAGGCAACGCCATTTTCACAAGAATCCTTGTTAGAAATGTATACAATCATCTTTTTACAAGTTCATAGATAGTTCACAATAGTTGAGAAATTATGCGGTAAGTTTTTGGCGCCTCCATATAGATTGTTGTACTATAATCAATTATTTTACTATGTTGAAAACAATTCAGGCTAGTAAAGCAAAAAACACAACTGGCGTGAAGAAGTTGTTTTTGCTCACGACGGAGACAACAATCGAGCGTCATTGCTCGGTTTAAAATGGCAAAATTTCAGGAGTTTTCATAAAATCGCAATTATAACGCTAAGGTGACGACGAAAAGGTCTCTCTAACATTGAAATTTTGAATAAAATTTGACTGAAAAAAGAAAATGCAGATAACTCTCGAGTGAGTCTGGATTTGAACCAAAGAAAAGAAAATCCATGCAGGATCAGTCCCGAGAGTCCGAACTTTTTCACATTTCTTTTATTTCGGACAAATTTGGTTTAAAAATTTTATATCTGTATGTTTCGTCTATCATTTACAATTATCTAATCTTCTAAGTAATTATGAATAATCACTAATTAATTATTAATTATTCAGGCGTGAGCGTTGTAACGCATACTGTTAGGAATGAATAAAGATTAAAGACTTGCCAAAACGAGGTGTGTTGCATATTGGTCGTTGTTTTGGGCTCGTAGACCAAAGCTCCTTGCTTCGAATCCAAGCTAGTCATGACTTTTCACATTTCTTTTTTCCGGGTAAAGGAAAACAATATAAAACTTTAAACCCTCGAGCAATGTGATCTACGGCATAAAACAGTGGAAGGAAAAATGTTGTTATATTAAGTGTGAGTCATATCTAGTCATTTGTAACCATGCAGCGCATTAATATGTAAATTCTAGGTATGCGCCACAAGTTCGATTTTCAAACTCAAAACATATTCTCAAGTTATTGTACAAACGTTTTTCACACGTTCAGCAGGTGGTTACTGTGGGCTGAGAAATAGATTTACATTAATTTTGTAAGAGTAATTTATAAAACGATTTCGTTTTGTAGATGGATTATTAATAGTTTATCAATTTAAATGCTAGATATTATAATGAAGGCCGTGACCACTACTAGGTGGCCTTCAGTTGCTGCCAAAACAAACAGATAGAAGAATTTATTTGATTTTCATCAATTAATGGAAGTTGGCTACTTCAACAAAAAATCTAATCTAATGTTTATTGAACTATTGCAAAAAAACAATTTTTCTTTAATAAGCTGCGAAGAAAACGACAAGTTAAAAATCATTATGATCTTACAAATCCATATTTGGGACCACCGTCTTGGCTGTAGGTAAGACACCTAGTTTATTGTTTGCTATTGCAAAAATTCTCTATATTATATGCGTGCAAGGACCGAGAAAAGGACGTGAAATGGGAGCCGCTTAAAACAGTTTCAGGTTTAGACGATTGGGATGTAAACTTTAGGCCTTTATTGCTATGATATCATATTATTGTATATAACGTGTTGTATAGTGTATATGATACATATTTAGTTACACTTTAAAGGGAGCTTTTCAATGAAATGTAATCAATTTTAGGGTATTGCTTTTTTAGACTTGCGTTTATTTTTATGCGTCATTTTTGTATTATAGGATCAGCGCTTGTGTCTGCTTGATCAGCGCTTGTGCCTGCTTGATCAGCGCTTGTGCCTGCTTGAAGTGCGCTTGTGTCTGCTTGATCAGCGCTTGTGCCTGCTTGATCAGCGCTTGTGCCTGCTTGAAGTGCGCTTGTGCCTGCTGATTTTTTTCTTAATACTGTTTAAATACTTTTATAAATGTCAATAAATAAATAATAACTCCACTAAATATCCCATGTGCGGTTATAGCAATTAAATTAATTTCAAAACTTTTAAGTATGTATTAAATAAACATGTGTAGTACTATGTACGTGTGCGTGCATACTGTATGTAGTTTAAAATCTGCGAGGAGACTCAGAACGTGTTCTCGAAGAATTTCGGAAGAAACGCCACTTCGAGAAAAATGGTGCTTTCCAACCAAAAGAGTGTTTTACAAAATGAGAACATTGATTTACAACCGATGATTACCTGTCCAATATGTAAATGTCAAATACAACAACAACTAAGCTGTGACTGACGGGTTGTAAATTGAAAAATGATTGGTAGCCAGTTGAACCGTGCCCACCCATGCGCGATACATTGATGGAGATTTTTATCCATGGGGTCCATAAGGGGCGACAATAATATAATACTAGACGCAAATTGTTTCAGACAGACAAAATTTCCCGTATCGGAGTGGGGCGTGTCATGGGTATTGGAATAATTGGAACCCCAGTGAATAATTATGAGATGAAACGTGACTAACCAATCACTTTTTTATGTAGTCTCGTCTGGTTTTTGTCTGATACAATTTTTTGTACCGAACCAACACAGGAGAGCAGGATGAGTTTGTCTGAGACAGAAAATTAAGCACGTTTAGTAAAAACGTGTGTGCGACAAAGTTGGTAAAACAGGGTTTATCGAGCCCACAAACGAGCAGAAAATCTGTCTCATTCAAGTTGTTGCATGCAAATTTTGCAAGGGGTGTGCCCTGTAGGCAGCAAAATATTTTTAAAACCCCAAAGCAGTGCCCTAAAGTATTTTTACCATGCGGTTTGTCGATTGATTACAGGTACCGAAATTTCACTTGTCACACATGTTACAATTATATTCTGCAATATAAATGGCAAAGACGATTTTATTTTTTTATACAAATCGCCCAAAACAAACAAATGGTCATTCAAGGTAGGAAAAGGCGGTTACGGTAAGAAGGAAAAGGCATGTCCAGAAAAATTGAATTCGTATGACTAATTTGGTACTGATAAAAAGTATCGAATGATAGCGATTAGTGATTCTGACGTCACGATAAATCGTGTTGGTGGTGAGTGGCGGGTGATACTTGTGTTGACCACATTTACTGATGTTCGTCAATCATTTAATTAAGGAAAGCCATAATAAGAGTTTGGCTTGCAATACAATATCCACCATTAAGTTTCTGTTTAATCACTCCCGGTCAATTATATTGTTCTAATTGTTGTTCAACGCTTGCGTTCGGGCTTCGGCTATAAATACAAGTAGTTAATGCATTATATGTAAGTATGTAGGTAACTATGATAATTTGTATAAACTCGCAGGAATAGTGTAGAATGAAACCAGCATGAAATGATATATGAATAATTGCGTATATGTAATTTCATTCGTTTCTTCAAGGTCTCATTCCAGCAGTTGTAGAAATTGAAGTATTAACGTTTATTAGAGCATTTAACCCATTCCTATTTGCAGCTAATAGAGTGAGTTCCTCTACTCCTAAAGCTAGTGTTGGTTGAAGCTGTTGAACATCTTATTTATCTTAGCCATCCAAATTATTTTTTGGTTTGCCAGGTTGTGTCTTGCAAATTTTAAGGCTCTTTAAGGCGATTTTTACCGGTGTTTCACTTGGTAATCTTACAAGGTGTTTAGGCATATTGGATTTTGGATATTAAGGAACTTCTTTGGTTCTAGTGCATAAATGTTCAATTATGATTATGTACGGTCATCTTCTATTTAAAACTTTCCTCAGAAGACTTCTACGAAACTTGTCAATCTGCTTTTCTTGAGTTAAACCCCATGTTTCACTGTTATACATAAATATGTTGGTATAATATAATTACGAATATTAAATATGAAATATGGCGTCACAGATACGGATAGAGTAACTGCGAGTCATAGGCGAATCTTAAAAAAATCGTTTCGTGAATAGATGACGTCAGTCTTGAGGTTACGTCAGACGAAGAGATAAAAAGCTGCAATAGTTACAGTGTCAATGTATATCATTTCTGTAAAGTTGAATTTCGGAAAAAAAGGTCAACAATAGATTTACGACTCATCTTGAAACCCCTTCTTCTGTTTCTTATCAAGATTTAACAAATTCAAGTGCGCTATAACATCCCACAATGCAATAGCCTACTATGTCGTCACAAGCAAGCTGTCCACAAAAACAAGATCAAGTACAACACCAACAACGTAAGCAAATACTAGACATACGGTTTTGGAATGCAAGAAAATATGACTTTTTTATAATAGGCTTCGAGTTTTCGAAAACCTATCAATGCAGAATGTGCCGACTGCAAGAGGAGCTTTAGTGCTGTAAATTGCTTTTGCAGTTTAGCTATTAGTTAATTTTTAAATATTTTTGACATGGCGCTGAAAATAAATCTATAAAATTGTTTCCGGGTTCCAAGCGTTCACAACTGCCTACTGAAGATTTAAGGAATGTGCCCGATTGCCCTCCCACTATACACTTTTCTGCAAACCGAGCTGTATGTTATTCTTGATGGTGATTTTGAGCCAACATTTAATCATTAAGCCTTACCGAAAAAAGCCATGGAAAATGAACAATGGTTTATATTATTGCCATCATTATTAGTAGGAGACGTTTTCACCTACGGCAATGAAATGCTCGGAATATTTGCAACCACTCGACTGTCAGAATTACAGAAACTTATTATGACGCATGACGTAAAGACAGGCAAAGCAGAGCTTTAATTACTTCAGGCTATATATAGAAGTATGCAACTACCGGTGATTTTCACTTACACTTCATGCGTTATAATATGTCTTTTTAATTCAACGATCTTTTTTTTGTTTTTACAATTCAAAATTTAGTTTTCTGCACTTGATTGAAGTCTAAACATTGCCAAAATTCACAACAGCTCTCACTCAACGAGACAATGAGAAGATTTGAAGCTATAAAAATAAGCGTTGAATTACTATGTTTCAAGGTACAGCTGGCGAGGTTTTGTTAGTGGCTTAAACTTGTTTTGTTATTGGATTTTTTGTAAGTATATAAAACTTGACAAGTAGGCCTATACCTATACAAGTGCTATCATTGTTGTTCTTTTCGTTTTCTTTTCTGTTCACTTTTCACTACTGTACAAGATATGTCACTGTCCTCAGTTAAATAACTGGGCGTTTAAACTGTCACCCCATAATCCCTATACGGTTATATTAGCAGGGAAAGGCACCTGCCCACTGATTTTCTAATTAGCCTAATTTGATAATTCATTCTCACTAATATATTGTTAATTGGCTGACAGGAGCCTACTTAATTCCTTGGGCAAAAGTGTTGAAAGAAGTAACCCAAGTGAGGACATTAACAAGGCTGCTTAATTTGCTGCTTGCGGGGTTAGATGGCTCTTATTTCTATATAAATTCTTTACCTAATTGTACCATGTGTACAATTATATATACACATTACATATATAATTTCAGACTATATAATAAATTGTCTGAGATTAAATTAAACGGAAAGAAAGGTAATTTGTATGAAAACAATGAAACTGAACGTGAGCTTGAATCAATCCATCAACACTCAATTTATTTATCCATTCGAAAAGCGCCGAATTTATTTGTCCATTGAATGCAGAGCCATACCACCGAAAGGAGCAAATTATTGCATACATGTATTCAAAACGTACACACACATGCGCGTACACAAGAAAACACACCATTACATTAAATTTAAAAAAAATAATTAAACGTAATAGGACTGCAGTGTATTGCAGGCACTTTCACTATTATCTTGGCGATTGGCTCACTAAATACTTTTGCCACATATTTGAACCCTTGTACACTTTGCGTTAAATCTTTTAACGACGTTGACACCGATTTCTTAGGCACTGTTTAAGTAAATACAGATAAACTCTTTGAAAGCGCCGCAAACGGCGGGGCGCGCGACACGATAAAATATATTATCGCAACTTTTGTTGGACAACAAACAGGTGAACAGGTAAATTATGACCAGGTGAGTACAGACGAGCAGTTAAAGTGTCATCTCCCCAGTGCTGGAGTTATTAAGATGAGGCAATTCCAGGTTCCAGGTGCAGCCAAGAAATACGCGAGAAAAGGTTCTTAAACTCTTGTTGCGTCCAATGAAAATATTTTCACTTGCGCGATTGATTTTTCTTAGAAAAGTCAAAATGGAGTCTTTTTCTTTAAATTTACAAAGTATAAGTTGTAAACTGCCAGCAAAGAGTCATTGGTCAGGCCTGACAGTGTTTGTTATAGACGCTGAAGAAACAAACGATAATGCTTGTACTACCTTAACCACTTTTCCTCGGTTAATAGAAATGTTGGCAATGATCTATTGCACGTCTTTTTCAAGAAAATTGCCGCATTGCGTAAATTTGTAAAAAATGGACCAATTACAAGAAAGTGTTGCCGCGAATCTGCAAAGTTGACTGTAGTGTGTCAGACAGACTGACTGACAGACAGAAAAAACAAACAAACAAACGGCGATGAGAATATAACTCTTGGCAAGGATAAAAAGCGTGAACGCACAGATATATTAGGTGGCGCAAAAATGTGCCGAAGTTTTAATCACGATGTTATAAGAAGAAACTAATGGAATCGCCACGTTGATGTTAAAGACCTTGATGTATATAAACACCAAAAATGACAGATCATTTCTTTAGATTTTTTCAAAGATGTGGAGGTATTAAAACAAAAATAAACAAATAAAAGCTGGAAAAAATTTTGTGTCACTATGTTAAAACTGACAGCAAGTGCTCTAGGTTTTTGTCTTCGTAACAAATCTTTATCAGTGCTTTATTTTCTGTGGTAAAGACCATGTTGATTACTGGTTGATTTTTTTATTGTTCTCCTGCCATGTATTTTGCCCGTTATATGTTAACGCGGCCGTTTTTCGCTTGATAATTATACTGATATCGTTCCGACATTTAATTTTTTGCAACATGCAAAAGTTTTTAGCCATAATTTAAAAACCACCGAAACTATCAAACTTGTAAGTTTCGCAACCAAAAGTTAGTGCATAGCAATATTATGCCGTGAAATTTCAACTTTGCAAGGCTCTTTTTTATTATGTTATTGTAGCATAAATTTCTGCACGTTTTTTCTGCGCCATCCGATACAATGCTTCAAGGTATGCCCGGACGGATATTTCAAGGACTGGGCACAGAATAAAATCCTTTTCTCTGGTAACTGCTTCGAGCATATTTATGATATTTTGGTGATCCACGTAACAATATACGGTAGCATTCTATGGAAATATATTACACGCATACATTATGTTATAAACATGTATTTTAAGTTTCATTTAGGACTATCTTAAACAGAGTTCGAGTTTGACCTATTCGTTACGAAATCCTTTTGCCCAAAATCAGAAACAAATTTCAATGTCAGAAGCAACGTCTTCTTTAAAAAATTAATGATTACTTGCTCGGTAACTTTTGGCATTTCGAATGTTAAATGTCACGAGATGCTTAAGCACTAATAAGCGATAAACTTAAGCTGCCACTAATTTTTAATGAGGTCTGAGACTTCATTCTCCGTATTGCTTATTAAGCAACGTTTGTTTTCGTTATATTTCACGATTATCGAAAGAAACACGATTGCCTGAATGATATATATTGCATTTGAAACTTTAAGATACAGATGTGATATATAATTACTAGCATCCATTATAGTTTTTTGCATGTATCCATTATCGAAAACCTTTTAAGTTATTATTCGGGATTCGCCAGACAGTTTTTTTGTTTCTTTTCGTTACAGGAAGTCGGCAGTACTCTGAATTTTTTTAAAACTAGAAAAAAATGCATGCAGTGTAGTAATTTATGGTTTACCTCAGGCGTCTTGTCTTAACTTCAGTCCTGGTCTAGGAAAACCGGCAAATGAAAAGAGAATGTCCGGGCGGAAGTTTGACTGCTTGAGGATATTCACTTGGCACAGGTCTCTTGCTCGCACCCTTTCGGGTTCAAAATGTTTGTTTGAGTTTGTTGTTGCGATGCTAGTTTTGATCAGTCATTGAATGATTCAGGGTCACACTGTATTATTATTCGAGGTAGTAATGCAAGCAAAGTAAGTAAATTTTTCAATGGGAGACCTGTTAATTTTTGCTGCTGTGATTTAGCGTTGAAATAATAGAAATATAAAATAAAAAACAAAGCATTTATTTTTATTTTATAAGCAAATCATATATATATATATAGAGAAAAAGCGACCGGACTTAATCAAGCAAACATCTACTAGCTATTGTCAACTCCGTACAAATCATACAATCTTGAATCTTGTTATTTTAAGATGTGGAACAAGATGTTTGAAAATACCAATCGCCGAACGTGATAGCTGCGAATGCTTATTTACTGAATGTATATGCAGTAGTATTTTAGTGTACCTTTTATTGTGGTATTTTATTGTAGTGTGATGTAATGTTTTGTGTTTTTTGTATGGCTTTTATGCTGAAATAAACTAACCTAATCCAATCTAAAACCCAAAATCTGGACATTAGTAAACGACTGTTAGAATCACTTCTCGACAATTTTGATTTCCGAAGATTTAATTGCTAAGGCAGGAAAAGATGTCTCTGCCAATTCAGCATATCATTATAATCATATGTTAATTAGGTAGGTAACACGGTAAAGACGTGTGGGTCCACACAAACTACAAAGATCTCTTTTGTTACGAATTTCTGTGAACATGCAGTGTTTGTGATGGCATTCTAATGCGACTGCACCACCATGTGTCGAGTTTAACTGGCCCTGATTTAACACCTTGCAGAGTTCAACCCTTTCTTTGGCAGGATGCTGAAGCATCCGCGCGATAAGACATCTCAGATACGTCGACTGATAAAACTGATGATAGCGACGAAATGGCTAATGAGTCTTCTCGTTAAAGAGCTCCCCTTTTACCAAATGAACAAGTTGTATTGATTGGCGCAGGAAACTTTTACATTGTGGCAATTGTAAACAATCCAATAGTAAAATAATTGGTGGGCACAGTATCCTCAACTGTATAATTACAGAATGGAACGGTAGAATTTATGTCTGTCTTCTACACTGAGTTTTCTACAATACATGCGGCTGTCAAATTTTATTTCTCCTTGCAGTCATTAATTAACTCGCAAGAAAGTTCACCATAATAAAATGTTCATAACTGGTCATTAGGTTTCACACTTTCATAACTTTGTTATACAAAGTTAATCACTTAGGTACATAAAAGGGCAAAATAGTTTTTGAAATGCTTGAGCTTTTTTAAGTTGGTTTAAGTAAAGGATGAAGATGACTTTTTATCTGCGCGAGCTAGCGTCGCGGATCCAGCAAAAGCCACATGTTGACTTTTTTCATTATGCAGTTACCACTTTTTAAATCACGTTAACTCGCAAATGCACAAAGCTTACAGGGTAGATACATGGATTAGGGGCCTTGACAATGATATGATGTGTCTGGTCAACAGATCAAGTACACTGGACAGCCAATGAACTTTTCGATTACCATTCTCCAATTCAATTCTCCAAACCTCCTAGGGCTTTGAGTTAATTTTTTTCATAAGTATTCAGGTATTGTGAGATAGATGTGTACCTGCAGTTTTAAAAAGCTGAGACTTTTAAGGGCCCGAGATACAAGTCATAACAACGAATAACTATAAAACTATAGTAATTAGAGTCACGAAAGTTGTTTAGCAGAAAAGCGAGTTAATATTTTTACATGTGTGGGTAATATGAATTAAATATTTTTTTCAAAATTAGCTATATCAAGTGATTGACTGTTTAATTAACACAAAGCCCGTGCACTGTGCACCAAACAGTGTGCATACTTAAGCGTAGTAATCAAAAAGTATTTACATAAGCTAACTACACTTGACCAGGTATAGTCAGGTGTAAACACTATCACGGCGTTAAGCTCGCGGATTTAGATCTGAATTCATTCAGTCTTGTTATCTTTGACCTTATATACATGTATGTAGCTTATATATATGGTAGCTGCCACCATTGATAGGCGTACCAGGTTGCAATAAGCAGGTTACACGCGACCCCTGGGCATTTTAATATTTAAGGAGTTAAGGTGTGTCTCTTCACATCTATTATTCTAAATCTATTGTGTTTTACGAAACTTTACCGAAGATTATTAGTGTCAGTCATATGCGTGGTACTAATATCGTTTTATAGTAATCTGGAGAAATTGCTTTTGCAAAATGCTTTACTATATCAATGTTAAATTTATTGCTTCATTTAAATTTTTGACATTTTATTATAGTCATTTAAATTTACGTGATAAATAAAATTTATTTCTGTTGTGTCAGACGGAGCACTGATGCCACTGGAGCTCTGACAATTAGATTTGTAACTGCTTTTAAAGGTCACGTTTTTGGAAAGCTTACGCACTGATTTTTAAATTTTCGCAACAGGTTCAATTTCTATTTCTGGTGTAAACTACTAGAACTGATGTGGGTTTTCAGGTGCAACAGCTGTAATAGTACTGCAGCAGTAGAAATAATAATAATAGTAGTAGTAGTAGTAGTAGTAGTAGTAGTAGTAGTAGTAGTAGTAGTAGTAGTAGTAGTAGTAGTAGTAGTAGTAGTAGTAGTAGTAGTAGTAGTAGTAGTAGTAGTAGTAGTAGTAGTAGTAGTGACAATAACAGTAGCAATAGTAACAGAAATAGAGCAGTAGTAATTGTAGTAGTAGCAATAGCAACATCAACAGCAGCAGTAGTGGCGGCAGTAGTAAATACGGTAGTAGTTGGTTTGCTTAACAGTAGTGTTTGTCCACTAATACGTCCAGTATTTCACTCAGCTGATGCCACCTGTTGCATGCTTTTAAAAATTATTAACAATCAAAGTGGACTTCATGCAGTCTGTAAATTATATAGCAATAAATCGCACGAATTATTAAGTTGTAACAGTAATCAACTTACAACACTACTTGTACTAAAAGTCTTACATAAAATCATTTGTCACTTCTGTCCATTTTCGAATTTTTTTGTTTGTTTGCGTAAACGTGCTGACAAGTATTCATTTTATGCGAGATTATTTGTGCCATTTTTTCAGAGTGTCCGCCAGCCGAAGACGGGATCATGCAATTTGCCTGCCCGACTCCAGACAAATTGGGTCGTTATCACTGCATAGATGACCATGTACTATGCGATGGCATATACCATTGTCCTGGCAGGGAGGATGAAGATACAACTATCTGTATGTTCTTCAAAATGGTAAGCTTCCAAAATTTTTTGTGCAAAACTAATTTTCGTTTCACCGCTGCAAAATAGGTGTCTACAGGTGACTTATGTTAAATCACTTTTAATAATTAAATAATTGTGCAAATATTTCGATATTTCTGTGAATATTAACACTAGCAATAACAGAAACTTTTAAGACTGAAGATTTTAAGGGCTGGTTAACAAAATTGCCTTGCATCTTCAGAACTTGTAGTAGCAAAGTGAAGTAACCGGATTTTGAGAAGATTACTGCTAGAGCGCTCAGACATACTGTCTAACTGTTGTTGTACCAACAAAGAACGTCAAATTTGCACTAATAATTATTATGTCTTATAGACCTGTCGATTTTAATTTTATTATTTTCAAATAATTTCTAACCAGATAAAAGCTCCAGGAACAGCCAAATTCACTTAAACAGAGATTGGCAATCGTCGCAATGCTGACGTCCTGCCGTCATATAATCACAATATATTGAGCTAATAAATTGCCTTAAAATTACTTGACAGATGTAAATATTAATTCAATATAGAAGAAAAACGCCCATGAAAACTTTCCAGTTATTGTTGATGATTTCCATTGTGGCTTCATTGACAGACTTAAAAGTTGTTCACTCTAGTCACACTTTACTTTGGGCTACGTCTTAATTATAACCCTTTACCGACTCAGATTCTAACCACTCCAATGCATTTCACGGGACAATGCCGCGTTTCCGGTAAACAAGGGTTGAAGTGAGAAAATACGAGACCGCAAAGTTGGTTTTCATCAACTATTTGCTAAACTACGCCTGTGCAAACACTAAGTGATGTAATAAAGCGGTAGTATTAGGGCGTGGGTTAAACAACATTACTGATGCAATATGTTTCCGTTCAACAAATTGATGTTTTTAGAGTATAATACTATTATTATCGCATTAGTGCTTACACGTCATGCCCTGGGACTTAATGCAGTTGTCTGCCCTGCGTTTCTTAATAGATGCCTTGTAATAGTAACGCATCGGGCCAAAAACTGATTGGCTGTTTTCGCCTTTTCGCTTTTAAGCTCTGTAGTGCAATTCTTTACAATTTCTCTCCAATGTGGATTTCAAAGTTTTCCAATTTCTTTTCATTTGTTCCTTTCTATTTTTATCCTATGTGACACATTTTATAGTCTTATCTTCTGTCTTATAGTCTTATAGTATCTTATCTTCTGTCTTTTTCACCCTTTCTCTGTCAAAAATCTGATCTAATTCAATTCTGCTACATTTGTTAAAAATCTGACTTGCAAGAGTTACAGACGAGAATTACAGGAGACAGCCAAGTTAGAGCAAGCTCCTTGAGATGCGGTGTAATTGTGTGAGCGTGGGAGGTTGCAGAACTTGCCATTCTTCCTGTGAAGCTAATTGTTATCGAATCAGCGACTTTTACTACGTAACACAATCGTCGGCAAAACGTAATTCAATTAGTATAGTGAAATGTTGCCTGTTGCAACATTCCTTTATCATTCAGATGTTAATTCACTTATCAAGAAGAAAGGTTGATAATGCGACAGTGTGATTTATAATGACATGAGCCAGTCTTTTCTTATTAGTTCAAGTCTCAAGTTCGCAACATCGGCAACGGTAAAAGTTTGTCTCTGGAGATATCACAGTAGGGAGCGTCATCAAAAATATTCTGTGTCAGAGGTGACACAAGTCTGAAATCTCTTAGTTACATTTAGATGAATGTTTTGACAAAGTGCTGTCTTGTTATACCCGCGTGTTTCGTTAGTAATTCACCCCATCGCTGCTTATTATTGAGTTAGTTAATAAGTGAGTTTCGCAATTTTCAGAAACTTATAAAAGATTTCCTGTCATAATTTTTCTCTTCTTGTTGAAGCCGTAATAGCTAATTATTGCTAGAGATTAATATGAATCTTTGTCATTCATATTCATAAAATTGAGCAAATGAATCGCTGAACTTCAAATGAAACTCTTGGTTTATTGCCAGCTTATCTTAATTGTATTGTAACTCTGGTGTGTAGGAGTAATGAAAGCGTCTCGCCCACTCCTCTTTGAGTAAATGGCTTCTCTAACGGACCATTCATCAAAATCAACAATTCAGTACAGGTCGGCTTTAAAGGACGCTTGCAGTTGATGCAGGTTTCGAGAAATTAACCTGGCATAATAAAAAATACTGGTCTGCAGATAAAACAACAATTATTGCAAAAATATAACATAAAAAATAAGAGCTAGAAAGACTGAAAATGTAGACATCAGTTAAAGCAGTATTATCATTTTATTAAGGTAGGGAGGATGCAAACAAATACCAAGACAGAATACGTCACCTTTCTGGAAATATGCAATATTAATAAGAATTGAAAAATATGTCTGAATTGTTGAACTTGACTGAAGTGAAATTTATCACCGCTTTACTTGTCATTTTTTCGTATATCGCTTTTTCCGAACATCGTCAGCATAAAATACGATGAAGCGTATATCACTGAAGCATCAGATTGTTGTTCAAGAAACAAAGTAAAAGAATAATGGCATCTATAAAGTGCCCTGCTATTGTTTCTTGCCGTGCAAGATTGAGGAATTCGTTAGGATCTCTTGCAAATTACTGAATGATCTGAATTATTTTATGGCATTTTACTTTCTTGTTCCTCTTATTCCGGTATTGCACTACAATCATGCAGCCCCCTGAGAATCGCGCTGCTCAATGGCCTTAAAGATCATTCTTATTTTAAAGGTCATATCTGAAGCTCAGGATTTACCAAATCATATTCCTCGCCAGAAATACCTAGTTTGATTGCATCGATGCTGAACGTCGATAGATTAATTAACCTTTCCTAATGGAAATATTAAACGAATTAGTGATTAAGAGCTGCAGACGGAAGCTCAGTCTGATGATTAATCATTAACGGCCTGCGTGGGCGTTATGGTTGTACTTGTCGGAAAACCATTAGACTGCAATCAACCCGAAATGCTTATTACAGATGAAGACTGTGTCTAAACGACCTTTAAACTAGCGACATCTATCGTAGATTTTCGCACCAATTGTGCGAGGATTTATTGGGATCAAAGTTATTGCTACGGTCGGAGAGGACAAAATTATTTTGCTCAAGAATTTTTTGTAGACGTTCTGTAGATGAATTACTTCGTCCCGTTGTCTCGCCTCCCACAGTGTGCAAAAAGGGGAAACTTCTTTTTCTTGTTGTTACAATAACAACAGTTTTGTTTAACAACAAAACGCCGGCAAACTGATACGTGCGAGCCGTTTTATTATCATTGTCACCGCCGTCTGTTGTTTTGTTTTGAAAGTAAATTTTCAAATTGGCATTGGGAACAACCCCCGCATTGAGAGGGTTTTTGCGAAGGCATGAAGCAACACAGTAGAGTTAAACAAGGCAGAGACGCGCAAGTACAAGGCTGTTTTTGATGCACGCACGAGAGAGTAAACACGAGCCAATATTTGCCAGTTTGTGTTGCCCTCTTTGTTATGTTTATTGTCCACTGTCCACCTGCGCTTAGGAAGATTTTTGGGGAAAAAGCTCTGCTCTGACAGCAACCTACACAAAGAGAAGGAAATGGTAAAAAGTGTAAAAACTCGAATAGTTAAATTGTGCAAATTAGGGGTGTCATTATAATGTGGCGGCGAGTTGTTTAAACTAACCTAATTCAAGTTCATAGTAACCTCACAGAAACACAAGACTGTTGCAGAATTTGTTTACTGTGTCTTTTTCTCTTCACTAAGAAAATTACCGTCTTCGTTTACGTTTTAGATGAAATATTCGTTTTAAGGTGTTTACCTAGAGTAACCCTCAGGTGCAGCTTAACAGAATATAAGCGACGTAACAACTAACTATCGTTAAATGCTGTACAGGTGCATTGCATACGTTTGTAATTTAAATATTCGTAACAAATTTATTTAGTAACTCGGACGCTTCGTAACTGCGCGAAAATTGTAACTGTGCGTCTTGGTAAGTAAGACACTTGGTAGTCTTGGCACTTTGTAGCTGTGGCACTTTGTTGCCTCAGCACTTTATAATACATGTATTAACATTTAGTGGTGCCTGATATTTGGTAACCTACATGTATGGTTTGTCCATATTTTGTACGTTTTTTTTGGTTGTGAAGGTCTAAGTGATCAAAATTCCAGGTTGCCGTCTGAGCTAGTTCCTAATGTTTGTAGAGTTACCAAGTTTTGTGATACCAGTTGTTTTTAGTGATCAAGTATCTGAATTAGCAGTCATAGTTAAACAGGTTTGCGCAGTTACGAGATGTTCAGGTTATCAAACGTCCAGATTACTTATTGTTCATGCCAGTTACGAAGTACTTTGGTTATTAAGTGAGCATGTTTCAATTTCACATACTACATACCAAATGCCCAATTTACCAAGTATCTTACCTAATGCGCAAGTGTCTGTGTTCTAAACGTTCTGGTTGCCCAATGTTATAGTTATCAAAAGTTTAACATATGCCTGGGCTGCTAATGTCCCGGTTATAACATAGTCCTACATGTACTTACCAATTGGCTAGGTCACGCAGGACTCAATTATTCTTCATGCAGTTGTTAAGTTACTATCCGACTAACCGGGTTATGTGTCTGAGTTACCTAGCGTCCAAGAAATTGTTCATGCCGTTACCAAGTGTTGGATTTTTACCAATTTGCTGAGTATGAATATTCGTGTGGTTATCGTTTTTTATGTCGAAATTACCAAATGTCCACACTACAAGTGTTTGGATTAAAATGAGGGCAGGTATCAAGTGTCCACTTGTCAAGTTTTCATTTACTAGACGCACAAATGACAAAATGTCCAAGCCACTACTTATGAAATGATTAAGATTTAACCCATTTACCAACTGCTCGGCTATCTGTCCAGACGGTGAATAATTGCGCAACAGCGTCGAGCTACTTACTGCGTCACAGTAGTCAGCATCTCATGAACACTAGCAACAATCAGGTGCAATTTTTAAGAATGTTTCATTTGTTTTTTACATTATGTTTACATTTACATCCCTTTTGTATTTCAATAGAAAAATCTTAAAAACAGCCTGTAAATAGTAAAAATGTAGAAGTTCTTAAAATAATAGTTAACGAAAAAGAATGTGTAAAAAAGTTGTTTGACATTTTGAGGGGGCATTAAATGCTTCTATGTAACATGCACTGTACAACTGCAGTGTATAATAATCCAATCTGTTGTCTGGACGCAGGCTGGCGTCTCCATACAAAAACTTTGATTCATTAACTCTTGCTTATACAGCTGTAGTCGCCTCCAAAACTTGTAAAATCCAATTTTCCAACTCTAAAACATTAATCTAATTTTTTAATACCCCTTTTGTTGACCCGCATTGCAGTAGTTTTACAGGCATCGCACATTGCACGTATATAAAATATCCTCGGGTGCAAAAGCTGATAAAATTTCATTTCAAGTTGTTGAAAAATTTCTCGCTGTGTTGATTTTACAATATTTAATCAAGTATGGCGCTTCCAGGGGAGTAAAACACCACACCACCTGTTGGTCGAAATGTCAGACCTGGCTAGTCTTTTTCAATTTGTTTATTATTTATTACTATATCTCCTTTCTATTCTTTATATGTGATTGATTTTTAGCACCTGCGCACATTTCACTCGTGACTCATCTATAGGGCCTAGTTGCGCCACATTTCCTTACGCTGGCTCATTGTCATATTAAATTTCGTTCATGAAATTTTGCCTTAAGTATTTCTTTTCTTTTAATGTGATTTCAGTACTTCTCTTTGTACACCGTTATGAATGACATTTGTTATTTTTCAGACACTTTCGTACTTCAAAGTTTTTACGGACGCCATATACAGTTGGAACCCCTGATGGCGCCATCTATGTGCAGACAACTCAAGCAACTATGTGATGTACCAGTGTTAGAAGAAAGGCACTTGTGCTAAACTACACACCTGAAAAAATGGTGGCCGAACGTGACGTCACGAGCATACTTCTAACCTCTGTAGTTATATTTACGTGAAGTGAGACCACACCTAAGTAGACGTAAAAATCAAAATGCTGTAAACACCAGAAGGTAGAGAATGTTATATTTGACAGCGTTGTGGCAGTAAAGAATCTGATGTTGAGGTCAGGCCTAGTCGACCAGCGTTGACAGCCCGCCGTGTACAAATTGTGTAATATTTGAGGCACATTTTATTTTGAAAAATTGTTCTTTATTTTTGTGCGAAAGTAAGAGTTAGATTTTTCGTTTAGGAAATAATAATATTGTATAAATTTATTTAAATCACCCTGTGAATATTTCATGCTAATACAATTAGTAGGACACGTTAACTCTGTAGTGCCGATTAGTATGTAGCCCGCGCATTTTCTTTGCTTTTACGATAGATCTATTTCCCTATACTCGGTGGCATCTAAACAGTGTTTCACTTTAGTGTTGTTAATGAAACCGTTCACGCATGCGTAGAACAAATGATGTTACCCTGTACGTTAGATTACATTTTTAGAGGTGCCTGTTAGGAAGTTTTAGATCAGTGCCAAACTGTTAGCTGCATTGACATATACAGAAACAGGCTTAATATTTTTAGAAAGCAACCCCTCAACGTTAAAAATAACGTCGGTGACATTCAAATGTAGGCCCTATGTTCGCATAAATTTTAGGTCATACAAAAATAGCTACAGCGATATGCACAGAACCATTTAGCAAAATTACTTTAGTTGCTGTTCACAATATATATATATATATAATATACATTGAAACAGCGTCTGTCAATATCATCAAGAGCCAACTCCATAATAAGCTGCCATTTACAATGTAAACATAACGTTCACAAATTTAAATGGCATTAATACTTATGCAGTTACTTGTGATAATTGTAAGGATTCCTATTTATTTTTGCCAATATAAAATTCACGTCTATCGTCTGTTGTAGTTTTCAGTTTTCACAAAAGCAAAGTAGAACATATTTTAGAATTAGACTAGGCCGAAATTTTTCTATAGAAAAAAATTGACGTAGACATTTACAGACATTGTCAGCGTTCGAATATTTATTGCAAAATTAAAATTTATTTCTGTGTTTCTTACCGTAGTTTCATTCGTGTCTTAGCTAGCTTTTGTCAACGAATTACAAATTGTAAGCTTGCTAACTATACCCAAAATTTCTTTTGCCCTCATCGAGACTCAAGATTCGTATCAGCACAGTAACGTAAGTCTAACAGAAATGTTATTGCAAGTTAGGCAGCGCGTGGCCATGAACATATAGAAGACATTAGATTTTTTATGCATGTGGGGAAAGACAATATTAAAGGTGCACACGTGCACACCTGGTTGCAGACGTAGGAGTTTTAAACGTAGGAAAATGTGGAACAATTTTCAGAAGCCGTATTTAGAAAAAAATCAACTTTCCAAATGTGCTTCTTAAAGCTTTTCTTAGAACTGTCAATGGTTATTTTAAATTTATGATAGAAGCTATCTATAAAGTCTGTGTTTAATGGTGCAATATTTCTGACTTTGTATAATTTATTTATTGTTTGTGGTTAACTCTTTCACAGCAAGCACAGCGTTAATCAAACCTAATATAGATTTGAATAATTTCCTAATTCAGCATAGTTCACAACGACATATTAGGTTTGACTAACCTTGTGTTTTGAATCTAAAGGGTTAGTGTTGTGTTAGTAAATCATTAAATCATTAATGGACGGACACATTGTTGCTGACTGTGAATCATTGATTATAGTTTGTTGACGTCATCATGGTGCGACGACAAAATAATGTAAGTTATAATGTTTAAATGTAAATATTTTAAATAAGATGTTACAGTGCAAATAAATAGATGCTTTTCAAAACCAATGCGTTTGAAAACTTTGTTTATTAATTGACTGAATTATATGTTACAATATTTTCTATACTTAATTTCGTAACGCATTGTCGTTATATGACAAAGCTTCTCGAATCGTATGCCATATGAAAATCGACTTAAGGGCGTGATCTAATCCAACAAGGTGGCTGAAAAAATGAAATTGTCTGAGAGTGGATTTCGTACGTGATATGTAGCCAAACGAAGCATAACTGGCAGCACAAATTGGCCAGTAATGTTTAAACTAGTATCATACGCTTCGAGTTACGCCAAAGAAAATTTTGTAATAAGTAAGAAAAATAAACGGAAACAGCCGAACACATTAAGAGCAAAGTGAAAATCAAAAGTAAAAATTATTTTAACTCCTTAAAATAAAGCCACAAAAGTCAACAGGGAAAAGACTGTGCAAAGTTCCCGTTGTGACGCTTTGTGGGTATAAAATTAATATATTATAATTGGTCTAGGGTAATTTAACGTCAGCGTCTCAAATCTAAACCTCGGATCACATGTTCTCCATGAGTGTGAACAACTAGACAGGAAACACTAAACACTCATTTACTAAGTAAATTTTGCTATTTCATCACCAAGCGTTTGGGATCATGTTGGGGCAATTCTCCTATAACACACTTATGTTTTACTAAACATAATCATGGAATTGTTAATCGTAAAACGTTTTCACGAAGTTTGAAATAGAACTATTAAACACATGGATGCTGTGCAAATCATACAGTATATTATTAAACAAGAACAAAGCAAAAAGCAATTGTACATACAGGAGAAAACAATACTTTAACGACTACTGGGCCCAGATTTATCAAGTAACAAGGAGTATACTCATGTTTATATGTAGTTTCTGATGCCCTGCTCTTCTAGGATGCACCAAGGACGGTTCAAAGTCCCAAATTCACAATCCACAACAGGAGTAAGAGGATGCTTCACCATGTAGCCGATCCATGAATCCTTACACGCCACAAGTAGTTATGGCTGGAATCGTAGTCGTACCTCTACGTCTCCACTACTGGTGAATAGCGTAGCCAGGATGTACCCCACCACTATGTGAACGCTCCACCAATGCTCTGAAAGTTTCAGAATTCCTCACAGGGGTGGGTTGTCCAAGACCTCCTCTAAGTGGAGAAGTATGACAAGGCAATTACTTCACTCCTGAGTTGTGCTGGTGCTACGTAAACGGTGTCGATACCACATTGAATTTAACTATTGTCTCTCATGGCACATCAACTGAATTTTGCCATTAAGGCCAAAATAAAACATATAAGCAAAACGTGTCTCAAACATATGACGAACAGAAGAAAGGTACTAACTATGTCGACCAGGTAAAAACGTCCTGGATGAACCTGCGCTCAACAGAAAATTCGCTACCTAAATGAAGTACGCAAAAATAGCCTAGGTAGAATGACCTTGTATATAATGCATAGTATCCGATGGCTTCTATACCGTTCAAAATCTTATAGTGATGAATGGCGCTGTATATCAGCCAGTTAGCTAGCGGCCATGCATCGTTTAAATTTTTCAAACATATATTCTTAAAACATGTGAGTATTTAACATATACAGTACAGTTTTTTAAATAACTGAACACTAGCTAGCATAAGCCACGCATATAATTTGCAAAATTGTTTTAATTCTCAATATAGCCTTTTAAAAAGCAAAGCAATGACAGGTGAAAATATTGTGCTTAATCTCATAGTGGCCGGATGTATTGAATGATTTTTAGTTTCAATTTCTATACTAGCATAGAATACAATAATATGTTTCACTATTAGTTCCTCTTTGTTCGTAGTATTTGGGTTAATTATACATTGCAATACAATTTAATACAAAGTGGACATATTCTTAATAATTATGTAATAGTCCTTATCGATTATGTCACATCGATCAATTCCCCCCAATTATCCTGTGTTACATTTTCATAACGATTAAGCGAGTTCTATTTTCACAAGAAATTTTCAAGTTCTGATAAGTCTCTGGCAGCAATGGCAGGTGGCAGCAGCAGGTACTGGTTAATTTGGAAACCCATGGTGTATAATTGAAAAACTTGGTTACATTTCAAGCTTAAGGATTCGACATGAAAGTGAGCTGATAAAACAGGCCTGTGGGAAGGAGAAGCCCTGTGACATAATGGTGAAGCAAAACTCCTTACAGCGCACATTTTTTTACAAAAATAGAGCTGTAAGCCTGTGTCACAGACATAGTGGTATTACTGCCATGCAGAATAGTTTTGACGTTCGCGCAGACATTCAGACAGACGCACAGTGTTTTTTCTTTGAAAAAAGTCAGTAGCAAAGAAGCAGTATATTTGTATTGGGTCCTAAAGGCGTGCAGCTATGCAAAATAGTTTTGGCTTGAAATTTAAGACAGTGGCTTTACTTTAGTACTGAACTTAGAGGAGAAGGGGTAGATTAAAGAAATGTGAGTCGTAGTGCGAAAATATTTTAACTAATGAGAATAAACTTCGAGGAAGGTTACTGTTAAGGTGAGTTTCTGGACTTAACATGTAGGTGGCAACACCTATGTGAACGTACCTGTAATTTTATCTGTGAAGTTGTAAACTAGGTTGAGCCTCACTAAACACGCTTACAGAAGCCTCAGTAAACATTTAAGTAATGTTTAGATAAATTTTCGAGTAATTACTTGTAGCTTATCTACCTGATTTGCTGTAAACCAGTATGACGTTCCAAGGATGTATTAAGTTGTTATAGCCGCACAATGTGAGTAATATTTACGTTTATTGTCTTAAATTATAATAATTAGATCATTATACATTTGTAAGCAGTGAAAGCAGTCAAATTTACTATTTTCATTTTTTTATATATAGAAATAAAGATTTCTGAGAACACCATATGCTATGGAGGAAAGTCTTTTGTGTTCCGGTCACATTTATTTATCAAGGCTATATTGGAGATAATTCAACGTCAGCCATACCCACCTGAGGTTTCAAGCCATCGAGCCGCCCAAGTTGATCAAGGTCAGGAAGCCTACAGCACAGATGTATAACTGCATGCCGGAAGTAGGACAGGAAATGCGTCTACGCTTCTCAGGCCTGTATTATGTGAATTGCCTATTGACAAGACTTTTAAGAACTGTATCTGTATGGTGAACTGACCTGAAATACTAACCTACTGCATAAAATTATTGCGTTAATTTTGCGCATAAAGTTATTAAGCCATTAAGACTTGTAAGATTCGCTTAGGCTGTTTAGTACTGAAGTATTGAGGGTTTAATAGTTTAATAATAGGGTTTAATTAAAGTTTTGAAATATTCAGAGTTTACCAATTAAGATTAATTTTATTTTCGACTTGGTATTATTTCCACATGTTAGTATAGAGAATAACGTGAATTTCTACACTGTCAGATAATGCTTTGATTTGTTGTACAGTTTACCCGATTGCCTAATTACTAGTAGTGCAGCAGTGCATTATAGTGCATAAAGAATTAGACCATACGTTATCGTTGCTATTTGACTACATGGATTTTTATGCATAGTTCACTAGTTTATCTACTTAGCTACCTGTATTATTTTACTGAATTGTACTTTGCTGTATTTTGAACCATGTCTGATTTAGGTAAGAAAACTGTCCCTGAGATACAGCGAATGCTTAAGGACAAGTGTTTACCTGTTAGCGGGCGGAAGCAGGAATTAATTGATAGGCTGTTGCAAAGCGAAGGCGCAGCTTCCAGCTCAACTGAAGATGAAACGCAGCTTACACCTGCCGCTATACCTTATAGTGGGGACAAAGAGGAAAGCTTAGGCGAGCTAAGAAGCCTCAGAACGCACAAAAGTCACAAGTCTCCTCATTCACGTAGTTCAAAATCAACCACTGCTTCGGCAACAGCACAAAGAATGTCAGCTGAAGCGAAAAAGGCTGCTCTTATGATTAAGCAACAAGCACTTGCAGAGAAGACAAAATTGCAGTTACATGAAATGCAGCTCGAACAAGAAAAGCAAAAGTTAGTTTTGCAAAAAGAACAGTTGAAGATAGCTACTGAAATTAAGCAAGCAGACGCTGAGGCAACTGTCTTTGCTCAGTTTGAAGCCGGTAGTCCAGGTCTTTCCGGGGTCGTTTTCTTTGTTGACAAAAGGGAGCAAACAAGAGACTGGGTAGCAAATTACTGCCAAGATAATAACACTAATTATGAGGAATCAATTGAAGTATATATATCGTTGGCCACTAATGACGTTTATGCCAAAAGTGCCCTTGTTTTAGCACATTCTTTGAAGGCCACTGGGACCAAACACCCATTGGTTATCATAGTAACGAATGAAGTTTCCTCATTAATGATATCACAACTTGACACTGTTTATGACAAAGTTGAGCTTGTTGAAAGATGGGAGAACCAAAACATAGATACGCAGCTTCTTCGTGAGCGACCCGAACTACGCTGCACTTATACAAAGCTTCACTGCTGGTGTCAGGTGCCATATGCCAAGGGCATATTTCTTGATGCAGACACATTAGTTTTGCAGAATATTGACGAATTATTCTTGTATAAAGAATTTTCTGCTGTCACCGATGTTGGTTGGCCACACATTTAATAGCGGTGTGTTTATATTTGAACCAAGCATGGAAACTTACGCCGAGTTATTATCGTTTGCAAACACTCAAGCAAGTTTTGAAAGACGTCTATAACATGACGTCTGCAAAGTCCTGTACTTACTACTCTACGCTGGAGATGTATCGAGATCAAGTAAAGATAGTTCATTTTATTGGTCAAGATAAACCGTGGTACTATAAGTTCGATATTCAGACTGAGGAGGTTTCTACTCCATTGTGCCATAATGTACAACATGATAGGCAATTTATCAAAATGTGGTGGAAATTTTACACAAATAAAGTGGAACTTGCCTTGGCTCCTCAGACACGCGCAAGAGATTTGAATGTTCAAGCAACACATTTTAGGTCCACCTTCAATGTGCCTTCGGAGAGCGACTCGTTTCTTTCTTATGCTCATAACAGATGGCAAGAAAGGTCTTATAGTCCTAAGGAGCAACCAGGAAGCAGTTCCTTTCAGGCACCTTTACGTGCCACGCAACCTGAAATCAAAGGGAGTCCTATGCCAGCAGTACAACCCCCTTACCAGTTTTATGGTTTTCCATTGCCTGGTATCGAGATAGAGAAATTCGATGGCAGCCCGTTGCAGTATTGTCGCTTCATTAAACAGTTTGATACAACGGTTAAGAATTACACAACTGACAACATTGCCAGATTAACACTCCTTCAGTTTTGCAGTGACAAAATAAAACGTTATATTGACGTGACTATGGACCCAGTTGTTGGTTACACAAAAGCAAAGCGTATGCTAAAGGAGCGGTTTGGAAATGAATTTAATATCACTCAAGCATGGATCAAACAGATTTCGGATTTCAAACCCATCAAGGCTGCGGAATATCAGACATTACAGGAATATGCAGACTTGTTGCGCACTTGTTGTGAAACTCTGTCAAGTTTAAGTTATTTGTCAGAGATTAATGCTCAAGAAAATCTCGTACAAATCGTTGACAAATTGCCCATTGGTATTCATTCTCACTGGAGGAAAGAGGTTCATAATATTAAATCTTCTGGGAGAATTCCAGACATCTTTGATGTTGTTACTTTCATAGAAAGACAGGCACAGATTGAAAATGAGCCCACGTTTCATAGGAAACCATCCGAGAGGAAGGACACCTATAAGCCTAAACCAAAGTCTAATTCTGCAAACATTTTTGCTAGTTCTGGAACATTTGCTAGCGATATGGTCTAACAACTTTAAAGGGAGAGAAGCCTGTCCTGGTCGCGCACTGTTAACACTAATTTTACGTATCATTTATTGCAGTCAGAAAACTTGCATTAGCTTAAATCATAGTGGGCATTGATTGACTTGCTCTTACCTGTGACTTGTATTAATTATGCTGTGACAAAATAACGAATTGTATAAAATGTGGCCACACTAATAATACAATTTATTAATAAATGTGCTATAGCTGAAACTGGCAGGTTCAATTCAATAAATTTAAAATAGTTTTCTGAATAATTCCCATCTATTTAAAAATAATAGTCTGGTAATAATGTCTGGTAATATGGTAATACAAGAGTTGAAGTATGACAATGTTATCTGTGACAACAATTAACCTCAGAATATTGATCTTTTATTTTCTCCCAACTAAAGCTGCTGAGAGTTTTTGCAGTATAATGCGGCAATTAATATGAAAATATAAAGTTAAGAACAATTTAAGGGATTTATTTAGGGATGGGAGTAAGATACCGTAATGTCGTTCCATTTCCCCACACTGCTTAATATATATTTTCATTCTCCGTCGTTTATTTGCTTGTAAAATATATATATGTGAAATAAAGTAATATACATTTTCATTTTCCATTGTTTACTTTCTTGCTTGGGTACAATAGGTATATTACGTGATGATTTTTAGTTAGTAATTTTCAATCTGTTTTATCAATAAATTTTGTGTGTTGTAAATATGTAATATAGTACTATGTGCACTGAATTAAAAAAAAATTAAATTAATTAATTAAGTGATGTAAAATGTATTTTCGTTCTCTATTGTTTTGCATATTTTTATATAGGCCTACTTTATTTTTCATCGTTGTCTTTAATACATTTCAGCAGTAGCCAACTTTCGTTAATTCCACACTTGTAGAATTTTTGCATGCTTTGTTTTCATTAAAGTGTTGTGTACAGTATTATTTGAATTTTGGCATTTTCTTGTAGTTACAAGGGGCCTATTGAGTTAGTACAAATGAAGTAGTACGCATCTTTATAATGATAAAAACTGTGACTACTTCACCAAATTTGGTTCAATCCTCGCACTCTATCTTTACGGATGTCATCATTTTCAGAAAATAAACAACTTTGTAAGTACGCTGACACTATTTCACTCTTCTATTTCTGCACCATTATATAAATAAGCTACCATTCTTACTTAATCCTTTCTTAAATTTGGGAACTCATAAGCCCAGGTCATGCGGGAAAATATGTAAGGCCCTATTTCAAGATTAGTTTTTATTTTAAACATAGTTTATTGCCTGAAAACAGACAGCTTCACACAACAGACAGATTCTCCCCACAATGTCCCTGCATAATTACCACAATTAACCTGCAATTAAATAAAATAAAATTACAAAAATATAATGATTTTTGTAATCTGTATTATAATGCGTAGTTGAGAATACTGTAGATGAAAAAAAAACACGCGTATAGCAAGTAATCTTCAGGCATCCTTTTGTGTTGGATTAGTGGAATGTCCGTGTTCCCGGCGCGCAACAACGTCGTCTGAAACAGCAACATTCATTGAGACCCATTTTCTATTTTCTCTTGTTCACAGCATCATTCATTCGCCTTGCTTTTTCCATCAGCGATCGCTTTGCTCCTATGCACTACCACCATCATCATCATTATCTTTCTGTCTCTTTCTCCCTCCCTCCATCCTGTCTTTTTCTGCCTCCTTCCCTGCTCAGAGTTTTCTCGATAAAATTATAGTGTACGTAACCATTCCTGTAAAATTTTAGATCAGGCCAAAATCATCATCCGGCTCATTCCGATCCCAAGTCCAATTGAGCTGCTCAAGGTTCGCTGGTTTTGTCACAGTTTTTCAATGACACATTTTCAATTAATTAGCCGTTAGGGGAAGTGTACGTTTGGTGCCCTCTTAATGCATACCTTTATGCACGTTAGTTAAAACGGCTTCCAAAAAGCACTTTTTACAGCACTCTACTATAATATGCACATCACTGACAACTACAAAGAGAATACTAGGTAGCAGCACCGGCTTATATGACTAATTAAGGAACTACAACAAGTTTCAGAAAGATGTCAGCACAATGTAATTCTGGTGCAATAAAGTGGTTACCGGAAATCACTGGGAAACTTGGCTTCTTTATTCCGCTTCTATACATTACCGCTTTCTGTCTCTCTTTCTGCTCTATCCTTCTGTTTCTCTTGCTTTCTCTCCCCCTCTCTCTTTATGTTAAGACAACTATAATATTTTTTATAATTATATAACTTCTAATGATTAAGGTTATTTTCGTTATTAAATAAACAACCACTTCATGATGGATGATAAATGTAGTAACGTATAATTATGGTTAGTTTTTGTTATAGTTACTTATGCATTAAAGATAGCCAAATGATACATGAGAATCTCCGATAGTAATAAATGTTATTTATTATTAATTATAAGCTGATGTACTGACAGCAGCATTATTAACTGCCAGATGCAATGAGATTGCTCGCTTGAGCGTAATTGTGACTTTTAAATGCCAATAATGTCTTAAAGAAATTAAAGTTTGATTGATAATTTTTGGAAGCTGATAATAAACATCTTATACATTTTTCCCAAAGTAAGTATTTATTTCTTATAAATATCTTTAAAGAGATTAAATCATTGAGCAAAAAGCACTAAAGAAAAGTTGCTTTTACTAAGTAGGTAAGAAAAAAGAACTTTTATGGGAGAGTTTTAAATATAATAACATCGCCTTTTAGAGAAGACCTAAAATATCAATGATGAGTTTAACTATAAAAAGTTTAATTTAACTTTATAATTACAAAATTATGAAGAATTTTAATAAAGAGTAGCTGGTGCTTGAAAGTGCTTGCAAAACTTAAAATAAAATAATTATTATAATGATGATTGCAGCTGTGCTTCTAAATCATCAACGCTATTGAAGGCATCTTTCGACTTCAGCACTAGCAGCTATGCTTTTCCATCACACAGAAACACAAGTACAAAAAAGCCGAATGTTACGAAATGATGATCGTTTATCAGCGATGGTTTCCGAAATGCAGGTGTATTATTCTTATAAAAACAAATTTTGGTGTATACTACTGATTTCTTTCTTCTTGCGATAATGCTAGGCCTTAACCTTAGCTCCAGCGGACTGTTGCTTTTTGCCACATATTAATTAGCGAAAAAAAAACAATTACCTGTGAGCTCACGTTTTCTGTGTTTTGCTGAGAAGAAAAGCAGCACAAACCTTAGTTAATAACTAGATTTGTGATTGTTCACCTGTCAAAAAATTAGAAATTTCGATTTTACTAAAGCGAAATGCATTTGGCGTAAAACATATGGGTCTATCGCTCCGTCTCCGCGGTAACGTAGGCACGCTCAGCAGCATTCGGTGCAACAGCTCACGTTGGGCAACAACTGTCCAAGCTAAACTAAATTAAACCAGACAACATGACAGTCACAACTAATGTCTAATCAGCAGATAAACTGATTGCACTTTTTCATAAACACAAATTTAAAGAGCAGCAGCTATTTTTACACGAAATTAGCACTTCCAGTAGCAAAAAATGACTTTTCAATTTAAACAATGTACTACATTTCAAAAATTTCAAAGCACTACAAAATACAGAGACATGAGTATAATAAAGAAACTAAAACAGTTAGCCTTGCTTTACAATAAATGAGCAACAAAAATATCAAGTCTCTCTTGCCTTTGAACATACGAACATCATGCCTGCTATGTATTTTTCTATATTAACTAATCATGTGCTCTTCTGCAAAATTTATTCAGTTTTTGTATTTTTCCGTTTGTCAGGCTACGGAAATTCTCATTTGTCAGACTGCTCCATTCCATAGACGACCCTTATATTGAATGCTCGTGTCACATAAGTCCCAATGGCATTCTTAACCATGATTATAACCAGAAAAATAGTATAAAATTAGCTAATATTACATTGATGTACAATATAAGTTTTGACCACATTTGAATTAATTTTGACTGTAAAGATTTCTTTTAGGTTTATAAAAACTGGCCAGAAAAGAAAACAATTTGTTTTGTCCTTATTTTAAGTTAATCAGATAGTTGTTTTTGTCTAGCTTGCAACGCTATAAATTACATTAAACTGCGTATTTTCTTGATTGCAAAATGGTTTAACCAGCAATTCATAGACGTAAGCGGGTGTGCATTTCTTCCTATAAATGAAACTACACTATGTATATTTCCACTAATTCATTTGCAATTTCAATTGACAAGAATAAAATCTAGAACTAGGCCAATATTTCTCCTGCTAACTAATGAAAAGTTGGGCATTTTTCATAACAGCATTATACGCCGCTGTAGCTAAATATCCCGAATGTACCTGCGTTTATTAAGCTCTGCAGGAGTGCGAAATAACTTGCGCACTGATTGGGCAGTCAACGAAAATGATTGACATTATGTTAGACGTCAATTCCTAGATAATCAAGCATAGTTAATTTAACGGAGGCCACATTACGCCCTTCAGAGCCTTGACTAGTGTTAAATCACAAGTTCTGATTTCACTGAAATTTTGAAGCACAACCGTAGTTCCATACACGATGTTAACTATTTAAAAAAACATTTTTATTTGAAAAACAAAAGCTGCTACATTAAACAATCTCCTATCATCAAACCGAAATCTTACCACAGTTTTTGACAGAGTCAAAAATGTTCACTAGTTATTAATTATTTTTTAATCAAATTCGGCTGTAAGAAAAGAAATGTGAAAGTCGGCCAAGATTCGAACCTTAAAAAGGATTTTAAATTACACGACAGATAAGTTAACCGTTAGATCACGTTTTGATAATATAATCAACTAATACAGTGAAATTGTCCAAAGTAATGATTCTGAGAAGCAAAATAGTGACTACACTGGAGCCTGGAGGGATTGAAATCACGTGACAGCACGAAATCGCTCCTGCGCGTAGTTTCACAGAAATGCCTTTCGTGTTATTCGGTGTATAGTGTCGGTCCACTTAGGACTGCATTCTTTATTTTTATGGATTTCTTTCTTTGTATTTTTTAAATAATTTTCAAGCATCTGAATTAACTGAATTAAGTCGTTGAATTACGTTTTCCTCCAACTGCAGTGTTTACGGAATTGTAGAAATGCGGTTAAGGTTGCCCACAAGTTTGTTGCTCTCCAAATGGAAAATACTTAGTGAAGTACATCGTGTAATCGATATTGTTTCTGTCAAAAACTAAAAAACACAATATGGAAGGGCTAGAAAACCTATTTTTGCTAGTGGATGCTTTGCTGATGACATTTATTTTTGCACCGTTGGTTGTGTTTTACTGGCGTGGTACTTGGCAACTCATGGACATCTACCTAGCACCGGATCATTTAGGTCTTAGTGCATTATCATCATCCATCATCGGTTTTGGTGGCACATTGATCATCCACTTGTTCCAACATCCCCTCCATGATTTCCTCCAAGAACGCAGCTCAGTTACGTATCTTTTTCTCACCAGGTTGTACACCTACGTGTATTCCTTCATTAACGTGAATCAGTGGAGGGGTGTATGGGTGGGATTAGATCATATAACAGGAGTGAATCTCTTCAGCTCAGGAGGTACGGCATTGATTGGTTTTGCCGGATTGTGTTTGCTGAGGAGCAGTAGGTGCGCGATTGCTCCACCCATCATTTTGGGCCATGATATCAACCCTGAATATGTACTGATTACAACAAGATTTGGAGTAAAGGTGTGTTAAAACTTGTTATTTGTTCTGTTTTACTTATGTATCACCAAAATATAAATGATTAAAATTTAAATTCGACATAAGGAATGTATACTATGTATAGCAGCCACTAGGCTTGTTTCCAACTTTTATCAAAAGACATCTTTCCTGTGGAATATTTAACTAATAAACATTAACCAATTATCTTGGTTATATAAAATATTTAAGCAACTATCCCATGGAACAACTAGTTAATAAACAACAAGCAATTGTCTTGGTTATATAAAATATTTATCATGCGCCTCAGGGTTGATATAATTCAGAGTTTTACGGAATTTTTTTCAATATTTCACGCCGACTAAACGAAGAAATAACGTTGAGCGTGACATTTCTATATCTTTTGATAATATTACTTCATTTCGATAATATTTGTTTTTTCTCCCATCTACCAGCGGTGATAACAATTACGTATTTCCCCTTTTTCTTAAAAAAGTTAAAAATAGTACTGTATATGTAAATATCTTCATAAAAATAGTGTTAAATTTTGCGTACAATTCCATTAAACATACCTTAGTGAAAACCTAAAAGATAGTAGGAATAAACTTGCGCATTTAAGTTTGCCAGGTGTCCGCGGCAAGTCGAAGTTTTTCTACTTGTTGTCCACGAAGTTAATTTAACTCTCTATTTTGCACATTTTGCAGATTGTACTTTAAGAGGCCTTTTCTCTACTCCATTTTAAAAAACGATTTTCTTGAATTTTTTCTTGGTTTCTAATGGCTACATTTTATTGGTATTTGCGTTTAGAAAGTTTGTTTTCGATTACCTGGGTCAAATTTCGAAAAGGAATTAGATTGAAATTAGCCCAAGGGAAGAGACAATAATTACAAAATTTTACAAAATAACTGACGCGGGCATGTAAAAAGATTAAAGTTCAAAGTGAGGACAGAATGCTGTACAAGCTGCACCACGGAAACCTTTTATTTCTTGAGTTGCCGAATTTTGAAAGGGAATAAGTTTGAATTTAGCACAAGTGAGGCGACAGCAGTAACAAAATTTCACAAAAATAACTGACGCGGGTAAGTAAAATCATTAAAGTTCAAAATAAGGCCAAAAGGCTCTCCACTGCGTAAACTTTTTATTCCTGGAGGAAGAAGGAGGCATCAACTTCCTGTTTAGATTTATTAATAAAATAACTGCTACTGATTGATGCGTTTACACTTTCCATACATTCATCACAGCTCAACTGAATTTTGATTAGAATCTCTGCAAATAATTTGTTTTGTTTAAGACCTTAATAAGCAAAAACATTGGAACGACAATTACAAAACTAGAAATACATACATTACAAAATGATTTTGGAAAACTAGAAAAAACGTTTAAACACAGCTTGTTCCGTTCCATTGTTTCGTGCGAAGTAGGTTGCAAGTTTTTTGCATTTTCCTAAAAACAATATTATGAAAAAAATGAAAACATTAACAAGTGACAAAGCAGCATGTATCTATCATCGGAACTGTCAACGAAATAAATTTTCAATTAGTTTATTGGGCTGTCTCATATACATACCGTACTATACTAAAGTTTTTAGTATCCCGCCAGCAGGTTATAAATTATTATAATATAATCTAATAAATTATATGACCTATTAAGAAGTTACCCGAGCTTTCACAAACAGAAATTTACGTTTGATTACGTGCAGGTTAGCTTGACGTGATAAGACGAGATGGACATACCTTTAGCTTAGTTATCTGCAAATCTATTGTAGCTGTTATGAATTTGAAACTGTGAGCGCTGAGACTGTTTCCAGCAACTGCGTGCCCGTTTGGACCAATAGGTGACTGTCTAGTAACATTTTCAAAGGGCTGATGGTTGATGAGAGTTACACACACTGTAATGGCGCTCCTATTAGCATTCAGAATAGATTGATGAGATGGGATCACGGGAGTCTTAGTTTTCAAATAAAATTACTGAATACTGACGTTTCAGCATCATGTTTCACTGTTTTCAAGGCAACTGTATGAACTTTATTAGCGACAGTAGTTTTCGCTATCATATATTCTGGTTTTTCGTTTATACCAGGATATTTCTTGCCATGGGCTACTAATTTATAAAAAAAACCAGTTAGACAAATTTATCACCTTCTAATTGGCATTCAGTTGCTGGGAGTGACACTAAAATTTACGTTTACTTTTCAGCTTTATTATCTCGTTAAAGCTGCCTAACACTCGGTTTTGGAGTAGTTTTGGAGTAACTACTAGATAGGACTAATTCCCAGTTTCCATACTATAAGTTAAATTAACAAAACCAGCAATCATAAGTTTCTGTTTTCTAATCGTCAGTCAATCGTCAAGGTTTTAACAGGAACTATAAACACTGTTTATATTTTTATAAAATTTAAACAAGCTGACATAAACTCATAATGATGTTACGATGTTTGATGGCTGGATTAAGGCACCTATCGTTTCGTCTATAAATCCATAAATATCTTTTCAAGTTCTCCTTCGATCCAATGTTGATGTGTTGTTGAAGAACTTCAATTTACCTCTCATACGCAGAAACTAACTTATACTAAAATAATGGAATAAGGGATATTGTTACGACCAAATTGGTAAAATTTAGTCTACAATCACGTATCAACATATATAGGAGAATTTTAGTAGAAATATGCGTACTAGTTTGAGAAACTGTGCTACTTAATTTTAGTAGCTTCACAGAATCACAGTGGGCTCCAATTTGCGAATGAGGATCTGATGCTCCGGCGATATGCAGTTTTGCACCAAAATTTAATGCAGTACTAGAAGTACTAGAAGAAATGCCTACCAAATTTAAGCTAGCCGTATATACAAACGCAAGCAGCACAATGACAAGGATGGGATGTCCTTGAATTTATATGCAAAGTTTCTCATTCAGCGTTATCCAAAATGTCTACAAAACGTACAATCTGGTTAAAGTAACTTTATTTGGTTTTGTTCCTTACCAATAACAGAAAAGCGGAGTTCTACTACACCGACGTGTTTTTACTAAACGCAAAATAAGCACTAAAATTTGTTCTGAAAATGCGTTTTAATGCCCTTCAGGCTAAATTAAGGGTTTATTTCTAGAATACCATAGTATTCACAGAATACCATAGAATTCATAGATGGTATATATGTTATAGTATTCATATATGATGGTATTAATAGTACCATACTAAGTACATCTAAACTAAGAGCAATTCTAAAGCATTATTTCCCATTATAAAGGAATGATCATTTATTGTGTTCTGGCTTGATAACATCTTTAGTATGCAACCGGCGAAAATCATCCCATTCAGGCAACTAGCTGTTTCTAGAGAAGCTAAATGCAGTTCCTAAAGCCTTCCCTCTGGCTTCTTTTTTGCAATTCTCTGTCATAAAATTCTTTTCCTGAAAGCTACAACCCAGTAGATACCTCGTATCACTAACATATTATAAGTTAAACAATATTCTATTTCTCAGGATATATAAGCATATTTATTTTTCGTCTTCCTACTACAGCTTCTTTCCATTGGTGGCTTTGTTTGGGGCAAATGATGTCAAGCATAACCCAATCAGCGTGCAAGGTGTTTCACACTCTTGCAGAGTTTAATTAACACCGGTTGTTTCGGGACATTCACTTGCAGCTGCGTATTGCCTGGCATTTAGTACTGTTATGAAAAAATGCTTAATTTTTCACTAGTTAGCGGGAGAAACACTGGCCTGGTTCTATATTTTATTATTGTCGATTGAAATTGCAAGCGGATATAATAAATTATAGTCCAGTTTCGTTTATTATAGGAAGAAATCCACAACGCGTAAGTCTATGAGTTGCCGATTAAATCGTTTTGCTATCAATAAAACACGCAGTATAGTTTGGTTTATGACTTTGCAAGTTACATAAAAACACCTATTTGATTAACTTATCAGCCACGTGCACCTCTAAGCAGGTTTGCGCAAGTTGTAAACAATAACTTAGTCGGCCTTGATCAGCAATAGTTGAGGCCTAGCCGTAGAGTTGAACTCATCCACGGGAATCCGTTACAGCACTCATCATTATGAGTAAGCGAGCACACAGGTAGAAACCCCATATTTAGGCAAAATGTTTTTCTTTTCTGGCCAGTTTTTATAAACCTCAAAGAGATCTTCACGCACCAAATTAATTCAAATGTAGTCAAATTTATATTATATATTATTATTATATTATTATTATTATAATTCTTTATTTTTAAAAACTATGTACAGAATACATTCCCTCTATTTGTAGGGGTATGTTTGAAATTTCTAAAAGTATTTACAACCTATTAAACATATTCACATATATATATATATATATATATATAATTTAGAATCCAACGCATGAGACACATTGAACGACAACGATCATATACAATAGACATAGTTACAAATTATAATCCAACAGTACATACATACATAATAAACGATAACGAACGTATTTTAATACTTAGTAACAAAAATTTACACACTTTATACACAATGAAAAACAGGGAGTATAATTATAATAAACATAATTACCAATTCTAATGTAAATTCACATAATCATAAATAAAAACAAAACAGCATATAGAAAACACGTCGAGAGTTGTAAAATTTCATCACCAACAGACTGTTTATATACGGGCGAAGGACGATAGGAATTCATCCGAGATAAGATTTGCAAAAGCATTTATAGCATTATTATCCCGGCTAGAGAAAACATAGTCCGAATCTAACGTAGGCAGAGTGCTAATAAAATCATTTCTTTTGGCTTGGTTTACTAATGTACATTCAAATAAATGATGTAATCATATATTATATAGCAATGTAATATTAGTTAATTTTGCGCTATTTTTTCTGGTTATAATCATGGTTTATCTTTGGAATTTATGTAACTCGGGCAGTCGATATAAGGGTTGTCTATGGAATGGAACAATCAAATTTATTCCATTTCAGTAGCCCAACAATCAGAAAAATACGAAAACTGGATTAAATTTTGCAGACGAGCACATGATCAGTTAAACACAGAAAAAATATATTGCAAGCATGATATGTACGTATGTTCATAGGCAAGTGGGACTTAATTGAAAGGTCATTTTTCGGTTACTTGTTTTAATTTCTGCTGTGTAAAAATAACTGTTACTCTGTGTGTATGAAAAAGCACAATCAGTTTATCTGCGGATTAGACATTAGTTGTCATGTTGTTTACTAAAGACAGTTGTTATCCAGCGTAAACTGCTGTTCCGAATGCCGCGCTTCCGTCCCAGCTGAGGCAGAGCGACAGACCAATGTGCTTGACGACAATTTAGGTCAGGACTGTGGAAGGATGGCTGAGCCCCGGGGACAATGATGTCGCCGGGCTCCGCTTCATGAAAAATTGCTAGTGTTTTCCAAGATCTTAGAGCAGCATAATTGCACACCTCAAGCACTAAGAAGAAACAAATATAGCACGTACTAGAAATAATCATCAAAATATAAGAAAATAAGAAAATATCGTTACCAACATGACATCAGGTCTAATCCGAGTGATATCTATGAACTTTCGTACCAGAAAATAATTTAATAACTGGAGTACGCGGAATTCCAATCTACGTAATACAAGAAGCGCCCCCATTGTTAGTGTACCTAAACATGCATGTGAATGGTATAAAACATTTTAAACACAAAAATTTAATACTTTAAATTCATAAACAAATACACATGTAATGCAAATTATGCATTGGTGCCTTTGAATCCTGAAATCCGCACAAGATCCTTTCGTTCTCTTCGGGCGCACGGGTCTTTTTCACTCTGTCAGACCCACCCCTATTCATAACGAGTAATCATTTGCGTAATGCCAGCATTTTTGTTACAATTACACAGTGGCCAAATGTCGTGTCCTAAAAGATTTTGTCATTAAATCGGAGTAATTTTTTCATGACCCACATTTGTTATCATTAATTTATTCTTTTTTTTAGAAAAGTCATATCTACGATTTCTTCTTGGATTGCTTTCTAACAGTGATCGTCATACAAGCGTTAATAGTATTTATATGGAGAGGAACGTGGGAGCTAATGGATCTGTATTTGGCTCCTGATTCGGACCTCGTCACCAGCTGGGTGTCCTGGGGAATGGGCACTGGTTTAGTGCTCCTGTGTTCTGCTTTGCAACCTCTTTGCGCAGCTTTCTCCAGACATCTAGAAGGCCGCACGCTAGCAAAGATTATATTCGAGGACGCGTTCTTTGCCATGGCGAACTTCGCCACTATAAATTTATGGCGCGGTGTGTGGTACCTTTGCAATTATTACATTCTACCCGAGGAAGACATGTACGCAACGAGTAATGGACTGACTCACGCAGTAGGTGCAAGTCTTTTAATGTTATTTGTGAACCAGAACAGCATTCTTGTTCGTGGAATTGTGCTGGATGGTGGATTACCCGATGGTTCTGGTTGTTGGTTTCAAATTCAATTTTTGAAGGTGGTTTTGGACGCTATGCCTTGCAGTAGAGAATCTAGACCTGAAATTTCTTGCGATGGTAAAGAAGTGAAAACATATCGGTCTAAAAAAATTGCAAATACGGTGGCAGTTGATGGCGACTTAGCAGTAACAGGAACTACTGCTGTAGATGTTATAAATACAGATTTTTAGCGACAGCACTATATAAAACCCATATATAGTTACCAGTCGTATATAGTTTTTTATACATTTATAGTTGTATAGTTTTTTTACCAGCAGTTTTGACTGCCTTTTATACTGCCATCTTACAAAAACAACAACTAAAAGTTCAAGTGCCTCACCGTTAAGCGACGAAATGGTCAGTAATTGCATAGCCAGGTTTGATTTTGAAAGAAGAGAGATTCTATGTCGATCAAGTGTACAAGTATTTGCTACAAAGTTATTTTACAGAATTCTTGTGATTTTTACGTTTAATTTCGTCTTATGAAACAAGCAATTCATAAGTTCGTATTTACATGACTTTGTGCCAAACCTTGGTCTTCTACAGTGTCCATACTATAGACTTATAGTTTATGTACACGTCTTTGTCCATCTCATTATGATTAATGTGCCATCCACACGTCAATAACAGAGAAGTAACGTCTGCTAGATGTGGTGGCCATAAGGCTATTGAAAATTGTCACGTTAGATTATATTTACTTTATTATGGCAAATTGAGATTGTTTAAACAGTCGCTGATACACGTTAAGCAAACGGAACGAATAAGGTATCGCAACAATACTAGAAGCACGAAAGCTAGAAGCTAGAAGGACAAAATCCACGAAAAAATAACACATTTATTATAGATAATAGTTTCGAATATGCCCAAATAGGAATCATTTAGTTATTTTATTGAATGCAAGACAAGATTCACGACTGAATTAATGATAAAAACAGCACACAGTTGCTCTCTTCATTATGTCGAGGTTTTTTTTTTAATTCAAACAAGTAAAAAACTCGATTTGTCATGTGCATGTAAGAATTAAGCAGTCTTGTCTTATAGTTTTTTGTTTGTAAATATGCACTATTAGCGCCTCATTGCAAACTTGTATAATAATTCTAAAGCGGCGACAGTATTGGTTTGCCTTTGTTACACCATTAGCTTTGGCGTTAGCTAATTCATTAAGCATTTGATTAGCCAACTGGTCACTTTTCCCATCTAAATGGAATTTGTACTTGTCCGCATCTTCATTAGTTGCGCGTTTCTTCCTAACTTATAAACTTACGTACTGTTACGTAAGCTTTTGACAAGTTACAGGACATTTATTTTCACAACTAAACGATTATGTTTTTAAGCCACTTCAAAGCGCAACGGTAATTTTTCAAGAATTTAATGCGCCATAATGCCATTCTCCTTTTCTGTCTGTTATTGTCGCCGTGCTGTGTATCGCTGCAATCCCCGTTGTTGTTATTGTCGCTTTCGACCTCTCTCTCTCCGTTTTTCTCTCCCCCGTCTCTCTCTCTCTCTCTTTCTCTTTCTTTCCATCTCTCTCTCTCTCTCTCTCTCTCTCTCTCATTCGTGCGCGCTCTCTCTCTAAGTGTATTATACGTTTTACTGTTTGGCTACATTTTTTGATCGATTTTCTTTCATTTATTTAATAAATTGTAAATATTCGCTGTAGATGCCTTTCTTGATCTTTCAACCTACACATTTTAATCACCAAAATTTCAATTTTTTGCCTTAATTTTGGGCAATCTGGAATGTCTTTTGTAAGTTTACAATTTCTGCATAGAATTTCTTTGGTAAACTCTTTTACCTGACTGTTAAAAGCGTTAAAAAATGGCGCATGGGATAATCTTATGTATATTTCTGAACATAACCGCAGATACATGCAGGATAATGATTAAACTAGCGGTATTCTTCTGCAAGGTTACTGTAAAGTACTCACTGGTCACTACTTCTTGACAGGCGAGGTTTAAGTGATTATTATGAACAAAAACATTGCAAAAAATTCTATTTTTTCTATTCTAAGTCAAGGCAATTGAAAACTACGTGGTCAATTAGGAAAACATTGATTGTGCATCGCATACTTGACGAAACGTTAGGATTGTTCGTAAGTGATTACTGTTGTAGTTGGTGCAAAACAGGAGGAGCAGAATTTGATAATAAATTTATTTATTTTTATTTTGTTTTGCATGTCGCTTTCTAGTAAAAAGCTTAGGCCTCAATTTGGTGATGCACTAAATATCACACTAAAAGCGTTCTACAGTTTGTTTTCACATTACTAGTTCGTAGATTCCCGGAAGACCACATACGAAAAAAAGCATCCGTGGAATATTTGGATAACATCTGTGCTATCATGCTAAACGCATTAATTGCAAAACGTCAAATTTGTTAGTCCTATCTATAGGGAAAAACATGATTTGTTGCTTTATTTCACGAATTTTACATGCTTTACATAATTTTCAGTTTTGCGAAACAACTATTATTTGAAAAAAATCGAAAATCAACGGTAAGCAGCCTGTCGAACCCAAACTCTCTTAACTCAATGCATGAATTGCAAAAATTATTTCACCTCTTGTGCAAGAAATAAATTACAGTACTTTAATAATTAACTGGTAATTAATATCAAAGTTAGCAATCAGTTTTTTATTCGAAAATCAGATATCCATAATGGTTTTCAAGTCCGATTGAAAACTGAGCCTTATGCTGCGATCTGTTAAAGCAAATATTGCAAGCGCAACGCGTTATCTCACTATAGGATTTAAGAAAACTCTTTTTTTACTACAAGATTTCCAATAGTATTCTCTGGTGGAAAAATCTGTACTTATTAAATTTTATCAAAAGTTGATTGAAGAAGGTCGACTTAGCTGGGACTTGAATTAGGGACTTTCAGGTAATAGACTGTACAGTAGAACCCTTACGTATACCAACTAAAACAAAAAATAGCTTGCACTCATTGATGACTTTAGTCGTTTTATTGCACTTGCAAAAGATTTTCCGTTTGGATTAAAGGCAGAACTCTATGTGCGTATAATCACAATGCGTGGTGCGTGCCGACCCTTTCTGAGTGTCCGTGAACGCTATGAACGCTGTGAACGCAGCTCATGGTTTTTGGTTGCTGCTCGTGAAAACTGGAAGTAATAATGTTTGAAAGCCATGCTTCTGGTCGAAATTTTAACGCGATAATTGCAGCGTGGTATTAGCTTATCGTTGTGCTATTAGACAGGAAGAAAGCACAGGTTTTGGGTGCACAACATTTTGCTTGGGAGAGAACAGTATAACCACTTAGTGAACAAACTGCAACCAGGTACGTAACACATAGTTTTAGACTTCTTCCAACTCTCAGAAACTCAAATGGAAGAAACGTTATTCTGCGTATGTCCTGAAGTGACCAAAACTCACCTGACCAGAAAACCAATCAGCGAAAACGGTCACCGGAAGCTCGAAACTTGCTTCATCTCCTAGGTAACGACGGCTTCCTGTCTGAGTATTGCTACGTGCTGCGTATTCGGACGATAGCGTTACGTTCGAGAGAATACTTACCACACATCACGAATTGCGCAATACGTACTCATGGAAATTCTTCCACGTGCTTAAATGCAAACTGATGTACGCACACTACGCACTACGGATCATGCATTGCACGCACATGGAATCCTACCTTAAGTCACTTTAATTAAATTACGAGGAAAGCATAATAATGACCTCAGCTCTTGATACGATCTGGCTGAAACAACGTATACTACTTTAATACATGTAGTTGCCTGTAATTATTATTTTTACAAAACAAATAGGTTGCCCTTTAAAATAAAAATAAATGATACATGCATCTTTTATACTGAAAACGGACTATGATCTTGTTTGATTACAACGTGCCCCGAACTAAAAGCTTTAGTAATGTGAAATAATTTTCAGACCCATTATTTGAATACGTATGAAACGGTTATGTTTCTTGCATGACTATTGATCAGGAGCAGTAGGTCTGTACATTGATCTCATTTACTTTGTCAATACCCAGTTGGCCTATAAAAAGTAATAAATAGTAAGTTGAAAAATATGCCATTAAGCTCGTTGTTCATTTTCTGCTTGAAGCCTTGCATAAGCTGAGCTGAGTACATGGCACATGGTGTACTGACAAGTAGGACGCTTTAGCAATAATTGCGTTTGTTGTAATAGAAGGAACGTCTAATCGGTTAAACAATTAAGTCAACAAACAGAAAAGATGATAATGCATGTTAAAAGCAATACCGCTTTAATAAGCCTAGTGGCCGCTATCTTTTTCATTGAAATTGCTGCTCTACTGACATGTCAACGCTGTCAAGATTAGCAAATTTGCAGTCTATCATAATTATAGGTCTTAAGGCCTAAGTTCACTACAGAATTAGTGAATTAAACAGAAGCATTATTCACGAGGTCTAAATAATAATAATAATATATATAGGCAGTTGTATGTACGTGCATAATATACATTTACATATAGGTATATATACAGCATATGAATCAATCAATAGTCATCCTGTCAGACAGCCAGGCGGCTATTAAAGCTACTGAAAACAATACAGTAAAATCTATCTCGGTTTTACGTTGTGTTGAAAACTTGAACATACTTGGAAAAAGAAACCGAGTCTTGGTTACATGGATTCCTGAACACGAAGGAGTACATGGTAACGAAGAGGCGGACAAGCTTGCTAAAAAGGGATCTGAGCTCTCTCCGGAGGGACCAGAACCCTATCTGCCCGTCCCTTATGCTAGCTGTGTCTATGCGATTAAGGGATGGAGTCTAAAACGATGGGAAACGTCGTGGAATAATCGTGAGGACTGCAAGAGAACAAAGGAACATGTGGGCTGGGCCTCGGCCCGAGTCTGCAATAGGCTCCTGAGTCTCAGTAGAACTCAACTCAACATGGTTATACAGGTCCTAACCGGACACTGTAATCTCCAAAAACATAAAAAAACCACTTGTCGAGCACAATCCGCGATTTGCCCGAAATGTGGTCAGGAAGACGAAACACCGGACCATCACGTGGGACGATGCACCGCCTACCAGGGTGCTCGTATCAAATGTCTGGGAAATAAAAATACAACACTTAGAGCAGTTGTAGAGAACTTAAACCTGAAAAAACTAGCGGCGTATCTGAAGCAAGCTGGAAGGCTTGCCGAGTACGACCAATAGACGTATAGCAGTGAATAATTGCAATGGGCCTGTCGAAGGCCTCAGCAATGTGTCGGGGGGTGGGATTTTTCCATCCTATACAATCTCCCCGACACCACTGCCCCCCTAATCTAATATATACAGCATTTGTATTTAACTAAAAATAATAGGGTTAATTAAGATGTGATTTTTAAAGCCCAAACTTTAAAAATCAGGCAAAAAACCAGACTGTAAAGTAAATTAGTTCGAGGAACTAGTTCCTTCTTCAGGAAATTGGAACTGGACCTACATCCTTTTGTCACAGAGGAAGTACTAACTAAAACAAGTTAATCTCCGAGTACTGCCAAGAACTAGTTTCCGTTCTGAAAAGCTAGAGGAACTAGAAACTTAAATTAGTTCCTTTTGTCACAGGAACTTGGAACTGAATTTGTGCCTGGGACTGAAGAACTTTTATAACCTTGGCAAAAAATTCTACTTCGGCACTTTTTGTGCAGTGACTCTTAAAATGTTAGCAATGACAGAATAATTTTCAAATTATAGGTCAATGTACATTGTTACTGTACGACAATGTTTGCAGAATGTTTAGTTACATGTCGACGTTAATTTATATAAATTGATTTAAATGTATTACCATCAAAGTTAGAAAAATCGTTAAAATACACTTTATAATTGTAATTTAACACTAATAATCAAATAATCATTTTGCTGAACGAGCAATCTAAATTTTCAAAAATCAAATATGTCAAAACCAAAAAAAAGTAAAACGAATCAATACGTTAACTTTACATGTATGTGTGAGTAAACTAGGACATCTCTTGGGCACATTCCTGTTCTGTTTTTATTTCACGTAATACTATAAGTTATTATTGTGCATGCCAATCAATAACGCAAGCTAGTGGCAGTGTTTTGAACAAACTACCCTTGTCTCTCTTTACTCTTCTTCCGTATTTAGCACGCCCGGTTTAGACACTGTTGGATGTTCTTAGATGCAGTCGGACTGGTGCTGGAGGACGTCGGATATGACGTTTACACAATTCGACTTCTATCCGCTTTTGTTAATCGACAAAGTCGGAAAAGATCATCCGACAACTTGCTTTTACCCAGGAATCAAGTATTGAACAATTTAAACATTAATATATCCCAATTTATACTATTGGAATGTTGCATTTGTTACACTTGCTTGACGAAGACATCCAAATGCCACAATTTATTACAATCATCCTTCAGCGAAGGCATAATATAACATAATATAATTTTGCCGTAGTTCCATGCTCTGGTATGTATGTGAACTTGTGGTTATAATTATTTTACTTATTTAGAAAATAAACAGTATGAAGAAATAAAATATAATTGTTGTGTTTATTGCTAAATGTTGTAACACCGTTCTCTCTTTCTCTCTCTCTCCCCATTCCTCACTCTGTCTCTCTCTCCCCTCTCTTCACACTCTCTCTCTCCTCTCTCTCTCTCTCTCTCTCTCTCTCTCTCTCTCTCTCTCTCTCTCTCTCTCTCTCTCTCTCTCTCCCTCTCTCTCTCGAGACGAGTGCACTTCAGAACAGTTAAAGTGTGCAAACTGTGGCGAATCGCACTCGGCATGGGACAGAAGTTTTGCACTTTACGTAAATGAAGACAAACAAGTAAGTAATTCTGCATAAAATTGCAAATTTGCAAGACGTCAACGTAAAAGACTCGATTACTATCTGTCAAATCAATTTAAACAACATGTCAGATAGACCGAGGTTAGCTTTAGACAATCACGCAAACATTATGTCTTTTGATGTAGTGGCAGTACAGGAAACGAAAATTACTAAATATTTACAACCCAGATTAAGAAATCACAAAGGTTACTTCAAAGAAGGCGTGCGCAATTACTCTGTAGCGTTGTATGTAAAAGAAAATGTTGCTAGTAACATGTTGTACTTATCGGACGCAAGCGATTCAGATTTAGATGTTGTATGGGTTATCTTAAACACGCCTCATAGTAAAATGTTAATGGGATCTGTATATATAAAGCCAAATTCACCTGAATAAATGAGAAAATTGTTATTAATGTACAGGAAAGGAGCTTTTTTCGCTAGTAAGCACGGTATATATATATATATATATATATAGTATTGCGGCTATAGGCGATCTGTAAACGCCCGTAATATTCTGTGGGATAGGATTGATAATGAACATGGCATACAACTTCACAACTTCTTAAATCAAAGCAATAGTGAGCACGTCAGTATTACGCCAAACGAACCCTCGAGTGTTCGAAATATAAGTGCTCGAAATATAAAGAGGCTTTATCCATGAGAGACTCTAATAAAACTCCTTCCAACAACATTCAATAATATTCACAACGTAAACAGTGACGGAAACACTAATAACAATCCTACAAACAAAAAGTTTTTCTCGTTCTGTCATTCCAACGTATGAAGCCTCCTAGCAAACAACGAATCCTTTAAGTTGGACGAGTTGCAGTTAGTCATTAACACCAACAATTATGATGTCATTGTTCTGATAGAAACATGGCTAGATCAGTCCATAGCAAACGATGAATTTCGTCTTTCCGGTTTCCAAGATCCAGTCAGAAAAGATCGGGACAGAAATGGTGGTGGAGTAGCATTTTATGCGGCCAATCACATACATTTTAAAACAGAATGTTGCCACAGAATCTGTTTGAATTAATGTGGGTAGAGATCAGTTTAAAGGTTAACACACTCTATATGTGCATTTGTTATAGGTCCCTATCCCAGGATGCAGCAGGTGAAGACCGATTTACTGCAGCACTAGATGAATCTTACACTAACCTACTAAACTCTCAACCTAAGTCCCCGTATAGCATTGTATTTGTTCGCGACTTTAACGCCACATGTAAAGCCTGGGACCAGGCAGAGCTAAATGAAAATCCAATGGGCTCTAAATTAAATCATTTCGTTGTACGAAATCAATTGTTCCAGTTAATTACCGATCCCACTCGAGTAACTCTGTGCTGGATTTGATTATCACAGACTCAAATAGATTATTTACTAACTACGGTGTGCTTCCACAAATCTTTACATGCGATCATGACCCCATTTTTGGGAAAATTCGTGTCAAAATTCCAGTACGTCATGCTTTCAAAAGAAAGGTCTATAATTATAATTTAGCAGATTGGCCAGCATTAAATCAACAAATCTATCAGAAATTTTAATTACGAACCCTCATTCAGTTATGCAACTGGTTCTAGTACAATTGACGTTATATGAGCTACGCAAAGTTTTTCTGCCCAACTTTATCAGCAATATGTAGAGAAAGATACGGAGCTCTTTCCGGGAGCACCCCAAATGGGCCACTTTGTCATGCGTCATGCTTTCAAAAGAAAGGTCTATAATTATAATTTAGCAGATTGGCCAGCATTAAATCAACAAATCTATCAGAAATTTTAATTACGAACCCTCATTCAGTTATGCAACTGGTTCTAGTACAATTGACGTTATATGAGCTACGCAAAGTTTTTCTGCCCAACTTTATCAGCAATATGTAGAGAAAGATACGGAGCTCTTTCCGGGAGCACCCCAAATGGGCCACTTTGTTGTTAAAAGCAAAATTAAATGTAAAGTATGGGAAAATGATAAAGTAATTGGTCGTGTGTACGATTTTAAGACTAGTGATTGGTACAGATGGTCAGGTGTTCTGGAACGTAAAGTAAGAGAACAATTTCATGAACTAGCTCAATTTACTTAGGCCAACGATGTTCAAAGTGCTTGGGTACAGCTTCAAAAGCTCATAGCAAATGCTAACGAAGAAGCACTAAATAAGAAAACGATAACAAAATTTAGCAAACCTTTCTGGTCCAGTCAATTAGCAAAGTTATATAATAAAGATGAGACTTTGCAGGAAAAATTACCTACAGATGTCCAATTGCGAAAACAAGCAAACGGTCGGATAGAAATTGATATGTGTAAATGCAATGCAAACAGCCAAACGCCAGAGCATATAGTTTTTAACTGTCCTCTAATAAAAGACGAACTCAGAATGAAACTTGAAACTGCACTTCCATCTAGGCAGCTTAAGGATATATACAGAATAAGAAGTAGAAATGCTATTGATGCACTTGCAGAATTTGTTAAAAATGCTAAAGAGGAAAATATAGCCGAAAAAACGTGGAGTTTATTTTTAAAAATATGAAGTCCGGTTACTGCCATTTATTATAATTAGATTGCTTCCCGTCAATGAAAATGTAAAAGTAAGAGTTATTTACAAAATTAGGTAAATATAAATTTAAATGTAAATCTAGCTATGTTGCTTATAGTTGTTGATGTGTTTTTTTATATAACTATTTTACTGTTATCACAGTCATCAGTGATATTAAAAGGGATAATTGTAATTATTTTCAAACTTATTATAAAAGTGTTCATACTTGACCCTGCAAATAGAGGGAATTTATGTATATTATGTATGTATTTATGTTAATATATATAATAAAATAAAGTTATAATAATAATAATAATAATAATAATAATAATAATAATAATAATAATAATAATAATAATAATAATAATAATAATAATCTCTCTCTTTCTCCCCCCCCCCTCTCTCTCTCTCTCTCTCTCTCTTTACGAGGAGTACGTCCCCATACGCTATGCTACACATAAATAGTTTAATTTATGCATAACATATTATATTTACTGTAAATAAATTGTTTACGTAATAATGAACAGCTGTAATTCGCCTTATTTACGCTATTTGATATCACTTTTTACTTTTGTGATAGTATGCAGGGTGTCACGTGAACGTAAGAAGTGTTACTATTGGATGTTAGAAAACGAAAGACTGTCGGCTGAAAAGTTGAAGGAACTCCTGATTTTCACTTGACGTCATCTTAAAAGTCGATCGACAAGTTCGGATGTTACATTTTCCCGTTCGCACGACGTCCGACAAAACCATCCGATTTTGTCGGACGACTTTGTCTGATAGTGTAAACAATTCATCCGACTTCACCCGAGACAATCCGATTTTGTCAGATCGTGTAAATCGGGCATCATAAAGCTACTTTTATCATTATTCCCTGTTAGGCGTATAACAAAGAAGTGCAAATGCAGTCCAATTTCCTTTCAGCCTTTCTCTCACATGTATAAAATAGAAAAATTGCAGAGATATTGTACTACAAACCAAAGTGCAATATGTCACATTATACATATCATGAAACTTAACTATGGCAAAAGAAAGTGACTTGATGTTTCAGGTCTCTTATCATATCACAAAGTTATCAATCAATAAAGAAATTTCTCCTTCATTAACCCCTGTGTTGCAATTTTACTCGTCGTTGGTAGTCTAGGTAACGATTAATTATTGAGCAGGTGTAACATGCAGACAGTATTTCCGGCTCTTCAATTTTCTGCAAAGGTAGAAGCAGACCAACAAACGACATGGTATCTAGGTAAGTATAGATTTTTTTACTTGTCATTGTCAGCAAATATTTCTCTTGGTGACATGCTTATTTACATTTTGCCTGCTCGTGTGCTGCACAACGTTATGCCAGTCAAGCCTGATTTATGTTTTCTTATTATTTGTGAGCCATACAGTCAGATTAATTAACACATAGTTAGCAAGTGAACTTACTTTTTACCAAAGTCGTCAAGTTAAAACAATGTCGAAAACGAAAGTAAAAAGGGATAAATTAGGTCACTGGGACATAACGCCGGATTTATTACAAGCTGAGCTAGGATTCAAGATAATCAAGAATAAAGATGGCTTGCTGTATTGCAGAAAGTGTCGTGTGCCATTTCTTTCAAGTGAAATGATGGTGAATATTCACGGGAAGACGTACTGTGTTGAATGTGCACAAAGTACGAAGCGTTGCTCGGAGTGCCACACAAAAATCACAGACCGAGAAAAGGTATTCTAGTCACTTTAAGTCCTTTTGCGTAGTGTGGTATTTAATCGATTTAAATGATTAGATTTTAAATTGATTTAAAAATAGAAAGAAATAAAGAATGTTGAGATCCTCATCAACACAAATTATATTGCCTATATAAGGTTTGATATTTTGGACGAATGGTCGTGAATCATTGTAGATCACTTCCAGTTGTACTAAGCGTTGACTAATAATTGATATCAAATGTTATTTATGTACTCTTTGTAAAAGCTCTGAGGTTGTGTGGTAATGCAAACTGCAGCAGGTCTGAAAGGATGATTTACTCCTTTTAGCTATATATTTGATTATCTGTTTAAAGGGTCGGTACTACATAAGACATGGGACAATACTAAATGGTCACATTACGCTCTTAAATGGCCCAACTGTTAAAAGTCCAACTAGTCCAATCATAAGAAACTAAAAGCCCAAGTGTCGAGAAGTACGCCGGTACGGCGCTTCTCGAATAAAATAGTTTTTTCATGTTTTTATGGATCTGCCACTGCAAACCTGTTTCATAGTATACATTTAACTCCATACAAAGGTTAAAGTTTGTAATTTGCACATAAGCTTCTTTCTCAGAAGGTATGTATAATTGTAGTCTTGCCAAAATTTTCCGGATTGTGGATTTAACAAGAAAGCTAGTTCGAGTTCGAATCTCGGGTCACATTCAAATTACTAAATTTGCTGCCGCCTGCTTCGGGTTCAATTTTTGTTATGACATATCTTTATTTGAACAAAAATGCAACACCTCATAATCAATGTGACACGATTAATTTTACCAAAGCATGCACCTTTATTACTCGATCGAAAGGCCTTAATTTTCTGCGTACAGGTGTATACTACGATATCTAGAAATGTGTAAACGAATCCGTGGACCGTGAAACCATTAACGATGATCGAGAAAACAAGTAAACGATGAAGCCTACATTCTCTAGGCGGCTTCCTCAGGCTGAGTCAGCTTCGATTTTTTCAAAAATTTTAACAAGTTGTAAAAGTCGTAATGTTCTTATTTTTTTCAAAAATCTTAGGTTGTATCTTACGACGGCAAGTACTTTCACGACGACTGCATGTTTTGCATGGCTTGCGGAAACTCATTGGAGGGAATGGGATTTAAGACACGAGACAAAAGGCACTTTTGCAAAGAATGTTTCGTAGAGACGTGTCCGAAGTGTAAACGAGTTTTGAGAAACGGTACTTATTCATGATTGATTGAATTGACCTTATTTAATATTAATTTTTACTACAATTCACAGCACACTCTAAAAGCAATAACAAAGTTATAACACTTTTTAACGTTGCGCAGTAATTGAAAAAAAATTAAATACTAAATAAAAGTAGAAAGTTGATAATTAAGGTTGCATGGAAAAACACAATTATGCAATTTCAGAAACAAGAACAGGCCTATAGAGAAACACAGACGGTCTGTGAAAAAAATTAAAAAAGAAAATCTATGACAGTTTTGTGCTGCGGCTAGAGCAGAAGCAATATCAAAGATCCGCTTGCTTCCAATGTGTTCCGGGTGATGATAAGCTATATGAATCTAATGATAGCGGCAGAAATTTAAAACACAGTATGTAGATTGTAGGGCGAATGTCACAAAAACTTTTGTCACCAAACTTTCCACATTTCTTTTACAGAATCACTAAGGGGGAGGAGGTCCTTGAAACAGCAACAATAAGAATCATTTTGTGTCCCTCAGTGCTACTGTGAAATCTTGTGATTTTTTTGCAACCGCGTCGTTGTGACTAGCGTTTTTTCACTGTATTTCTGTATTTTTTTTTGAGTAAATGTGGTTATATTACAAAACCCCCCTCCCAGATTAGTGTTCATTGATCGTTTGCGATTTTTCACCTGAACTTAATCCTCAGAAGTGGCCTGAAATGTCACCCATCTTTTATTTTCTGTATACATGTATTGACGTTTTTTATTAATTTTGTTCTGTAGATTTAGAGAACGAGGTTGAAGTATGTATTCTACCTTCAATCGTAGTTAGTGAGTGAGTGAGTGATTAAATACTTTTATTGCGGAACAAAGTCCATAGTACAATACAGATCATAATTAACAATCAAACACATAGTGCGCATGAGTGTGTGTGTGAAAGAGAGAGTGAGTGAGTGAGTGAGTGAGTAAGTAAGTAAATAAGTAAGTCAATAAGTAAATAAATAACTGAGTGAGTGAGTGAGTGAGTGGGTGAGCGAGTGAGTGAGTGAGTGAGTACGTATGTAAATGAGTAAGTAGTTAAATAAGTAAGTAACCAAGAAAGTATGTAGGTAAGTAACGAAAAATTGTACTTATTTTTTGAAACTTCTAAGTTACACACTGTGTTAGTCATTTAAGGTTTGCTATATTAGCTGCATCTTTGCAGGCCAGAAAAAAGCGGAGTATAATGGCGAGAAGTACCACGAAGAGTGTTTCATATGTTCTCAGTGCAACAGAACTATTGGTACTTCGTCGTTTTTCACGAATGTGAATGGGGTTATCTGCTTACGATGTCATGCGGACAAGTTTGCGGAGACGTGTGCTATTTGCGAAACGGTAACGTTAAAATTAATTGTGAAGTGGCGCTTACCAGACATCTGGTATGCGTTATGCCTTATCTACCTGCGGAATATGTGCGTATAAAAAATCTATAGGAAATAGCTGCAGAAAAAAGTAACGCACAACGCAAGTTTGATAAACAGGTGCATTGAAAACAATATAAACCGATTTTAGCTATTCCGCATCCGCAAAACGCATACGCATTCCGCATTCTGGTAAACGCCAATAAAGACAACGTTCACATTTATCTAGCAGCCGTGTTGGCATCGCGGTTATCTAATTTATCTAAGGCAGACTCTATCCATGCGTATAAAAATTATGATGCTATGTTAACAAATATGTAGCGACCAAAACTGATGTATAATTGGAGACATGATGTAACCGGAAAGCCTGATACAATTTGGCCTATAGGCCTAGTGCATAAGCCATGTAGCTATAGGCCCACCATGCAATAACGCATTGCATAAAATATGATTTATGCTCTGTCAACTTGTAAAATACGTCATAACACCTTCACCTACAATAAGTCTAACGCATATTATGTTCTGTCCAGCATACCTGGCAGGACTTGCAAAAAATTGACCAGGCTGTTGCAGTAACTCTAGCAGTAACGAGTCCGCTTTCCGCCGGGGAACTCGTGAGTTCGATGCAGCGGCCGGGCCATACCAAAGACTATAAAAATGGTTTCGTGCTGTTGCCCAGCCTAGCGCGTGGTATTTAGGGTAAAAGTGTGGTAATAATAGCCTCTGTTATGTAGTTGTAGTTTGTTATTTACAGTCGGCGACATTAGCTCTTTGAGCTAAATGTTCACCCAAAAGCCGACTTTAAATGAAGATTATTGTTATTATTATTATTGTTGTTGTTGTTGCTGTTGTTGTTATTATTAATATTATTATTGATTCAGAATTCAGCATTTCCAAATGTTAGATCGCTCACACTAAAGCGACTCTAATTATTTTTATTGATTAATTTTGAGCCTAAAATTTCTATAATTAATTATTATAATCTTAATGTCAAGTTAATTTAATAGTATAATACATATAAACCTAAAATTAGATTTCTCAGTGGGCTAGAACATGATTTGGGCTTTATGTTTTAAATAGTTATTTTTTAGAAAAAAGGCATTTTCTGCTCGCATTCAAGCGGACGATTTAGAGGACGGGGCAGTTAGTTTAGTGATTTGAAAAAAATAAAAAAGAGTATTGTGTGTTCTTGTGACATTTCATTTGTTCTAGTTTGGTAGTACATGTGTAGGTAGCAGTACTACACCATAATTATATTTGAACAACTTAAATATGGAAGTGTTAGCAAACAGTAGAGGAAAGTGCCCTAAAGTGCATCTCTTAAACTATATAATAAGCTATGGAGCTTTTTTAAACTACTTGGCTTCACAAATATTTAATCAAAGAACATCATTTGGTGAACCAGGCTTACAGTTGTTTGTTTACTACAATTTCAGGATAACGAAGTTTATTTTAATCTTAAAACCTCATGTAACTTTGAGCAAAACTAGGCCATTTGGAGAGTACGGTTCCGACAAAATACATCCTATGTTCGCAAAACGCCCCTATTGATTTGCCAGAAGACTTTCTAATTTCCAAAATATTCTAACTAACTGCCACATGCCCACTACAATAAGTAAAATGTTCTTATAAAGCCCTACAATAAAGTAAAAATTGAATGTAGCATATAAGCAGAGCAATGCCACAATTCATAATCTATAAAACAACTTTAAAAAATATCTTTTTGGCAGACTAAGCGTTACGAAGCAGCAGAGTAACGAATCAACACGGTGAATTAGAAATTAATTATTATATTTGTTGAAAATTATTAAAGCGCCACTATTTTATTATCTCGATTCATCCCTGCATTTGTTTGTTCATTCTTACGTTCATTTTGGGCAGTTTTATAGTTCGTTTATGTGCTCTTTTCTACTCTTTACTGTATTTTATAACTCCATTATTAAGTTCGTTTGTGTAGGTTAATTTATTCATTGCTTAGTTTGTCATCAGTACTTTGCAATTTTTAGATATAGACTTACCTATAGTTAGGCAAAACATTTAGAATTTTCAGTGTTTAATGTCATTCTCATCTCTGATCAATTCTGTTGTACGTGTAGCATACCGTAGCAATTTTCGTTGTTAAATTTATATTTGTTGTTGTTTATTTTCATTCTGTAGCCTCTTTTAAGTCGCTTTTTCACAAGTTGTACGCCTGTCATACTGTAAAATTTTTTAGCATACTGTTTGTTGTCAGTGTGCAGGTCCACTATCGTTAACTTCCGTAACACGCCACAAACAATGCAAGAAAGATTACGTCGATGTCTTTACGCACCACAAGCAGTTGTTGAAATTCTTCCAATATATAATGAGCGTTTTAAGTCCAGGGTGGATTCCGGCTTGCAGAAAAGTGTGTGCTTGGCCGATAGGCCCTGCCGTTGAGTGCAGTTTTTGACAGCGTTTTTTTATACAAAGACGCTCAAATAATAATAACGACGGAACATAAATAATTATATTGCCCATTAACCAAACGGGGTCGACCTCTAGCCAGATCCTTGCAAATAAAATATGTCTAGCAGGAGTGTAGAGACGTTATAGTGGTGAAACATGCTTGAGTAATAATTACATAGACATATATTGTCTGGAAAAATTAGAAACAGTCAGATCAGTTTTTCCAAGCCAAAAAACTCGAAATCTGCTGCTAAAAAATCCTCCCTGCTAGGTAGATAATATCAGCTGAACCTTCAAATTAATAAAAACGCTCTCTGTCCCAAGGTAATTAGCTTCCCATTTTTTAATTAAAGATTTTATGCCGTTACAAGAGATTTCTAAATGCTACTACAGTATTGCATTAATGTTTGTCAAGGTTGCACATACTGTATTTGGCAGAGCTCTTACTGTTATTCATAGTTTATCTGGGGTAATTAACTTATGTTATTTAAACCCTTATTGCTTACATAAGCCTTTTAGACTGATCATTTATGATGTCTAGTATGATCTTAGACGTATGATCATTTCCCTTGTACCACATTTTCGCTGTAACAAATTTTCCTACTACCAATTAAACTTTTCCAGTGCATAACTTTTCTAGCACCAAACCTATTGGTGCTAGAAAAGTTACCATTCTAGCAGCAGGTGCTATTCTGTACAATTTTTACGTTGTGCCACATTTACTTGTACCAAAAATGCTTGACAAAACTACGCCAGGTCTAATCTATTAAAGTTTAACAATACCACTCTTTCCCTGTAGCCAATTTTCCCAGTGCTAAAACTTCGCTTTGTGCGAAAATTCCTAGCAGCAAATAGAGCTTATTCGTCGTCCTCTTGGTATTAAACAATGGCTGGTACCCTCCACCTGTTGATGCCACAGACTCGTATACCGCCCACAATGCATCATCCATCAATCTAGAGTTGTATTTGCTATTTTTGCAGTATATTTACATGGAAAAAAATCGACACACGCAGAAGCGGCTTTGACAAACCGCTGGATTTCTTTTGAAAGATCTGTTGCTTTCACTTGTTGGTGCTGAGTATTGTTGTTACCAGTGCTGGGATTCATCGATCTCATCTTTTCTAGTGCAGTGGAAAGTAGTCTATAGAGATATAGAGCTTATTCTTAAACCCTCGAAAGAAGTGTAATGCATGTACTCCACTAAAATTACCAGGTCAACTTGTCAAAACAGAAAAAATGAGAAACAGTTACAGTGGCGACTCATGTATAGGTACTGTAGCACCCCGTTTTCACTCATTATTATCGATAATAATGCAGTTTGGCACAAATAAACGCAGTTTGCAATTAATTATGTTTGTTTAACGAGTACCAGTTAATTAAAGCAGAAATAAATAAAACTGAAATTTGAAACTATTTTAGCCAGTCGAGTGGGAGGGAATAGCATTCGAGGGGAGACTCTTCCATGACGAATGCTTCACGTGTAACCGCTGCGGGATAAACTTGGCTGACAAACGGTTTTCTCCACGTGATGGGAAGCCATATTGCAGAGATTGCTTCCAGAAAAAGTTTGTACGACATTGCGCTTCTTGCAAGGAGCCACTGGTTGGTACGTACCTCATTATTATCAAAAGGAAACGTCCGCGTTGTAATATAGCACTATTTTTATAGGAATCTGTTTACCTTTGTGGTTATAGGCCTCAGACATGTTTGCTGTGAATCAAGTTGTCAATTAAGATAAGTGGTTGTCGCAAGGTAACTTTATCTTGTTTAACTGTGCAGCCAATTACTAACCCGAATAGGAGCGATATTGTCTAAAAGCACGCTATAAGTATAAACAATCATAGACTTTTTGTTCTCTCACATTACAGAAAACACACGCATACGCATATACAAGCAATGACGTATTTCGATTTGAGTTCTGGTTTTAGGTCATTTTGATAAAAATGCTGCTCCTTAAGTAGAAACCTCAAGATTTCATTTCTCAAATGGGCGACACGTACATTACCCATTTCTAGTGTTTAATCCATAAGAAGTGGTATGTGTCAGCACAATCACGACATTCAAAATCGTCACATGTCACTGTCATTCATTCACAATAAGCAATTTCATGTCCAAATAAAGTGAGTGGCATACCATTCAATGAAATGTCAGTAATGTAATGATACTTAAAACTGGAACTGCCTTAAAATTTTTATCCTCGCCACACATTTCATTTACCATGATGTCCAGCAAACAAGACACACAAAACTGTTGTTGTTTGTGAATGGATAGAGCAAAAATAATTTAACATCCTTGACAATGTGCACTTCACAGACGCCCATAGCTACATTATTTTTTACAGGAATGAGAGCCAGAAAATATGTCACATTCGAGGATAGGGCTTGGCATAAACAATGCTTCCGTTGTTCCCGCTGCAAGCGCTTGCTGGGAGAGAAGGGATTCCATAAACAAAATAGAAGAATTGTCTGTTATGAATGTGCCATCTCCTAAAGTTGGATTTTTTCTTATCAACGACTAATGTAAAAAGGCTAAATTTTGATTTATAATAATGTCAGTTTAAACGTTTGGCAAAATTTGATTATTTCAGCCACCAATAGTATCACCAGGGTCACTGTTTAGTATTTTAATGAATGTTGTGTCACAGGTTACAGGTTGAATTTTGCAGTATAATAGCTTGCTGAAGGAAACCACTAAGTTCGTATAAATTTACAACACCTTTTTGCTCTTAACTAACTCACTACAACCACAGAACTGCTTCAGAATTGACCGATGGCCCATTATTCGTTTTCCTGCCTTCTTTCAAGTTTTGCATATTAAGTTCTTAGTTATTCTGATATTTTCACAATACCAAATACATTAGAAGAACAAAGTTTTATCTAATTATTGTCCTATATTTCGTGTAAGAATGCAAAATTAATTTCCAAACAAAACTATGTGGAATAACAAACAAAGAAATAATTGCAGTATAATTTGATAATGTAATACAGTGGAAATACAATTTTCTAACAGAACTGTTTTACCAAAACATTACAAAACACACTAATACAGTCCTTTGATATATAATAAGACACTGTCAAACAAGTATATTACATCATATTAAGTGTATTTGATACCAATGTATTTTCTAACAGCTTCACACACAATTCATGCTCTACTCGCTTCAGGTGCAATCAACAAGACAGCCCTTGTAAGCTTCCAACGACCATATTTCACAAAAATTGAGTTCTTGAAAACTTAATTAATGTAAATATAACACAAAAGGTATTAGCTTTTACTATAAATAATCAATAGATCTATCATTCAGAAATTTTAATGCCAACAGAAATAAAATAACCTTAAGCTTACTGAAAACGTCATGGATTAATTTAACACCTGCACTCTTCAATAATCATAAATCTTAATTTCTGATTATAGATAATTCCTAGTAACAATCAATCATAAATCTTGAATTCTGATAAAACTTCAAATAGGGCTTCAGTTTCTGCTGAATATGGCAAGAACAATGCTGAAATATTCAAATTTATGATTATTTGTTTCAAGCGGCAAGTTTTCAGTGGCTAAGCTGGTAGTTTTTTACATAAAATCAAATAGCAGTTACACACTTGCAAAAGTGTTCAAAGTTGATGGATAATGTGTGAATGCAATGAATTTTGGAAGAAGCAAAACCAGTGAAAATGTATCTAGCACAGAAGAGGCCTACTACCCAACATGAGATTTCAAAATTTTCCACAGTTTCACACATTCTTCCTCAAGTCACACCAACATGGAGCAACAGTGGACATACAACAGATCACAAAAAGGAATCGAGTTTGAATAGCCTACTGTGTAGTACACCAACACTATAAATTTCTTGCCAAACAAACCACACAGCAACTAAGCGGGTTAATGCACTAACAATAAAGAAAGGAATTAGCAGTGTTACCATAAAGTTATGCCTATACATCAACTGATAGCACCTGATTGACCTGATTTATGGTGAGTATTGAGTGACAAATGTTTCTCACTTAACACATTTTCAGTTTCTCCATGGTATAATAAAGCAAAGTTACAATTTCTACTTGTTTACTGTAAAAACCGTGCTTGTTTTCAATTATGAATACATCTACATATTCACTCAACTCGAATCTAGTTAACTTGTCACTAACTGGTATTTCCACTCAACTCAACCATTTCTTTGAACTCCAGATTAAATGAAGCACATCGCTGCATAATGATTGTGCATGTAGAATTATAATTTGTAAAATATTAGCACTACTAGTCCTCCTTATATATCATTTCAAGTACGAGAGCACAAATAACATTAAAATTGAGTTCTGGTATTTTCAAGAAAACTAAAATGAGCTAAAAATATCTTTGTTAAATAGGTAGTATTGGAACAATATGAAAATGTAACAGGCCCTGTCAACAAATCCTATAGTGTTTACTAGATTTACGGCTGTTAAATGACCACATATCAATGCGAACTATATCAGTTAAAGGGGGAATATCATGAAAATCAAGTTAAACTTATTTTATAGTTGCCTTCCCCGTGAACAACTTGGCAAAAAAATTTTTAGCAGTATGGTGTCTAATTAAGAGTAATTGTCTTTTTTGTATCTCACGGGAAATGCCATGAATCTGCACTTGCGCCTCTCCCGGTGAAAAAATTGAACTAGCGCAGCTCTGAAAATGACGTAGCACAGTGTACCCACAGCTCGGTGTAATACTGTCGTATACAACCGGGCTAAAAATAAAGCTGTTATTACTACATTACCATATTTGACAGCTGATAGAAACATATGTCGTTGTGCTCATTCACGTTTTCATCAAATTCTGCAAAAGCGATATATTTTACTACCGTCGAAAGTTATCGGTCCACTATAGTATATTCTAATAGATGTGTAAACAATCATTCTGCAAAAGTAGGCCTACAGCATATTGTGAAAATTCTTGTGGCATTAATTGAAAACATCGTCAGCAATACAAGCTGCAAAAGTGTGGGCCTTGGTAACAAAAGTTCTTTTCTTGTAAAACAAGTCCGATAAAGTAACTTCATTCTGCTAGAAGAATTAATGAATTTGTAAACATAGAGAAACTCACTGAAGCATAATTATAATGCTAGTGTGACAATTTTTAGAGACAACTTCATTTTATCAGCCTTAACAAAAAAATATGTGAACCTCATAGACACAAAGACTATAACATCATATTAGCTGTAGATTTTAATGCAAAAAATCGCATTACGTAATGTAATTGTGATATTTTTATTGAAATGGATACAAAGCTCGAGATGACTAAACTGCATCGATAAACTAAACTTCTGCACATGAGCTTAAAATGAAACAAATTAAAAAAACACTACCAAGAACTGCATCTGACTAAATCTGCCTGAAGTCTAAGCACAATATTTTTAACACTAGAGTTTATCATCTTCTAAACTCACGTTTCAAAGCAAACAGCCAAGAAATTATCACACACAGATCAAGTCGTGGCAGTTCGTAGGCGGAAACCCAGCTTTTTTAGATTGTGCTTTAATTTCTTCAATAATTTTCTGTTGCTAATTGGAAACTAAGTAAAAGTTTTTATATTTGGCTTCGCATTCCTACACTTTCAGTCGAACGGCCTGTCTAATTTCTGTATCCTAGTGTAACACATTCCACGGCTGTTTTTCAATAAGAACAGTCAAGATGACCGAAACCAAGCAAATCACGCATTCAATCCACAGTAAACTAATCTTTAGCGATACCGTCACAAGGTATAAACTACGTAAAAGTGCTGTATGTGTAAACAAACATTCAAACAGTGTTGTGTACAGTGCATACAGCGTAAGCATTCTCCCCTTGTGACTTATGCCAAGTTTCATCTGTAATATGGCAATTTTCAACACCAGAGGCACAGGTGCAGGTCCATGCTTAATGGCGGCCTAGTCAAATGTTTGTTTTGTATATAATTTTATCCGAACTTTTGCCAAGGATTCTTAAACATGAAATTTTCATGAAGAATGAGGTATGTATTTGTATTCGCCACATAATCGTGAGTTATTCAAGCTCAACTTAATTTTGGTGATATTCGCCCTTTAATGTGAAATCACCTTTGAAAAAGCTCGACATTATTTAGATGAAAAGGACACACGAAAGTTAAACTAAGGTCATCTACTGGTACATACATTACACAAGTTATAACCTGTACAACTTAAAAATACTGTAACCGTGACGTATGATCACAAGTACTTTTATGTAAGTAATATAGTTTGAGTACATGCACATTAAATACGAATACTGTATTTACACTAATAAACATTCCACAGCTTCCATTTATGATACATATTGGCGCAAGAACGCTACGTTTGTAATTTCATTTAATTATATAACCATTGCAAAATTTTAAGCACATTCTTGATAATAGTAGATTTGACGATCTATTTCTGTTGCAGATATTCGAAATTTGATGTAAGAAAAAACACACTCAATACTACAATAATTTAAGAACATAACAAATAATTAGAAAATGCAATAAGCCAAGAAAAGAAATCACTGAGAACTTGAACAAATTCATATATGAAGATTAAGTAAATTGACTTAAAAAGCTTCTGTTAGCTAATTAGGAAGTTAATTCTTAATTATCAATTAAGGCTGACTGCATGATGGTGCAGCGAGAAAATATGCAAGTACAGAACTTCGAGGCGTTCGAGCATTCATTATGAACTAGTTTGCTATTAAAACCTATAAATTAACTATACAAGACAATGTTGGGAAGTGCAAACATTTGTCTTGTTTATACAGGAGATGACAAGTATTTCAGGTGGCCATATGACCAATATCTCTGGCTGTTTCCAAGTGACATTGCTGATGAACCAGGTGGAATAGGAGAATAATTTTAGTATCATTATTACTGTAGTAGAAGCACCCAGAAAATTTCATACATTCTAGCCTCATACAATTCTACAATTAAATACAGCATTTAAAGGTTTACATTTGAATGACATGCCGAAACAATAAGACAAATAATAATTCAGAATCTAAGATTCAAGGGGTCCAATTTTAATCTGCTTTTGAAGTGATGCATCACACAACATGCATTAAAGAGAGAGAGACAGAGGGATGGAAAGAACGGGAGAGAGAGAGAGAGAGAGAGAGAGAGAGAGAGAGAAACAAGAAATGTCCATAATAATTTTGATATTTGCAAGGCTACCACATTATTATGAGTAGTTAGACAACTTAATTCAAAATTTCTGATCAAATTTAGTTCTGTTATGAAAGAAGACTTGACATAATCAACGTTCTTAAGTACTTATCATACATTTCTAAAAATTACAATCATGTTTAAGTTATTGGTAATGCCGACAGACTTACCAAATGGAATAGCTATACGCTAAACTGGGTACCTTCAAACAGTTATCGCTCCACAAAATTTTTGTCACATGACAAATTTCAACAATTCTTACTTGTACTGAACTTAGAAAGTCAATGCACGGTGTTTCAGCAAATCCATAACCCTGATCCAAGTAGTTTAATGCTTGTATCTGAAAAAAATTGAAATATTAATAGCAAAAGTTTTTTCAATCCCTGACATATTAGTGCACCATATAAAATAATAGGCTAGCACATAAGTCCGTCAATGTAAATAAGATAAATATAAAAATGTTGTACATGTTTAGCATTTTCACAATGTATGGGAAAGGTGTTGCATTCACGCTGCATTAGTAGCAATCTCATAATTGATAAAACTCCATTTAAAAAACAAAACAAGGATAAAGATCTTCACATTAGAGCCTTATGTATGGTAATTAAAAAAACAATGGCAGAGTAAACAAGAACTTTGAGCAAAATGAAGCAAGGTATTAAAAGTGCTGTATAAAGCACAGTGCAAGTGCTAACATTAACAAGTTATTAAGTTACAGGTAATATGAAAACATTTGCAAAATATGATCTACAAAAGAAAGAGAAACAAATGAATGTACAAATTTCATTGCATTTAGAGTTAAAGGAAGTTAGAAATTAAAATAATATGATTTTAACACGGATAAAAACAAACATACAAGTGCCCCAGCTAATTATGTCAAACGGCCATTTACAAAGTAGTGTGCAAGAAATTTGTAAAATAAATGATTTGATTTCTTTTAATAAAGTCCCAGAACGACACGTACCTTTTACTCAAACCATGGCATGATTTTCTTGCAATATTAGTGAGCTTGACATGATAATTATTTAATTACTAAAAGATATTTTAAGCTGATTCAGTTTTATTTCCATATTTATAAAAACATATTCTACAAAATGGGTGTTCTAATCCCGAGAATGTATCCCTCCTCCCTCCTGACTACACAAGGTCAAACCTTAACCGTTCCCGTGTGCTGTCATGTGACCGACTTCGCGACCTGTACGAACGACTTCGGCTGTCTGATCGACTTCGCGAACGCTTCCGTCTACGATTAGGTGATCTACAACACAAGCAACAAATCATACCAAACCGTTAAAATACAACATAGAAAATTCACAAAGTAAGATAAATGTATTCAAGTATTAAATGCCTCAGTTTAGGAAAATGTTTCTCCTAGACTCTCTACTGTTACCTGGACCTAGACCTTCCAAGATGGCGCTGACGTGAACCCGATCTTGACCTGCTTCTTGACCTTGAACTTGAGCTCGATGATGAACTGTAAAGCAAATGAAAAAAATTCAGCGAAAGGGGCAAATATCCCAAATTTAGACGTTCCTAACTCAAAAGCAAGTCTAAATCAACAGTAAATCAAATTACTGCTTGTGTGACAGGAAATTTTAGTTAACTAGTTATAATAATTATGTAACAAAGTAACTACCTTTATCTAAAACACTGTTGCATGAGTCTGCCAATTTAATCCAAATAAAAAGTACCGTGCAACAAAAAAAATACAAGTGAAATAATGAATTAATCACTAATTCATACTCGCTGGTCGAAGAGTAGGAGGAAACTGAGCGTGACCATGATTTTTGTCTGTCTCTTTCATCACTTTTCTTCTTTACAGTTATATCATTATTGTCATCATCGTCATCTAATTTATACTTTGAAATATCTACGTTGTCATCCTAAAATAGCAAAATGTGCAACCATCAAGTCATCAACTCACAAAATAGCAACCAGCTTGAAAAAAGTGGACATATTTTTGCATTAGCTCGAAAAAGACATAAAACCAAAAAGATGGCAGGAATAAACCTTACGGGCACCTATTCACACCAAGGCCAGCGCCAGTATGACAACACTAAACACACACATGGATAAAGAAGGTAAATGGCTGTACTATTTCTGATAGCAGTTACTACTAGAGCACATATTTGTCTATTTTGCTGCAATGGCAATTTACTGTGTAAATGTTAACATGTAAAAGTAAAAACGAACAAATGAGGCCCCACTTTTTTAAACTGATTCTCAAGAAAATGAGAAAAGAGCCAGTTTTTTACAGCAGCTTTCATATTGAAGATGTGATTCGAAACTCAAGTTATCTTTGCAAATTTTACATCAACATACTACAACACTTGAAAAAATATGCTGATATCTACTTTGTCACACTACAAGTAAACAAAGCACTTCAAGGTTTAATTAACATGCAATATTCCACAGACAGAGGGGGCAATATTTTTTTTAATAAAAATCCCGAGTCGTGAGGCTTTTATTATGACAGTGATCATTAACAATCAAATTTTTGCTACCTAATTCCAATTAATGAATGTCATACGGCTTAAATAAAACAAATATTATAAAAATATGTTACAAACTCTGTTTAATTGCAACCTTATAACCTGATAATTCTGAACAAAACATCTTACATCATCATCACTCTCCAACTTGTATTTGGACAAATCTCCATCTTCTTCGTCCTCCTCTTCTTCCTCATCAGGTTCTGACGGTTTGGCAATGATAGAGCGCTTTAGTATCTCTTCCTGAACTTCTGCCCGTTTTTGTTTTTTGATTCTCCCAAACTGCAAGAAAATTGATATTCAGGGTGTTGATGCCCTAACAACTTTTGTCGATCAGTTAAAATTTAAACAGTAAAATTTATATGTACGCCACATTCGAAGAAAATTGAAATGGGAACACTAAACAAGTTCTACTGTCAGCAAAAGTAGCACAGATACATAAACAAAAATGTTAAAAGAAAAAAATTCTCAAATTAAACAAATTCAATTGTTACACTTATTCACTAAGTAATGTAATTTGTTAGTTAATTCCAATAACTTATGTTAATAATGTTTTAACTATGTCACACAAATTGGAAAAGTAAGAAGAGTCTCACCTAAATTTTGTAACAGATAATAACTGTTGAAATAGCTACATTTCATAGTCACCGCAGAAATTTAAATTTTTCGTTTTACATAGCACTACTCAAAACCTGAGCTCTGCATACATTAAGATTACATGTAGAAATTGTAATGCAGATTTTTGAGCTGCATGTGAATTCACTCCTTTTGGACAAGTAACATGCATTAATATGGCATTATTATTTTTCTAATTAACAACTATTCGTTTTCAAATTTCTAATGCAATTACTGTACCTCATCATACATGTCTTCCTCGTCCGACTCGTGTCGATTATACTCAACATTTTCTCGTTCGTTAAATCCACCTCCTAAGCCGGTTCTCTCTTCAACCGGGCCAAACTTTGGAGCATTGCATACATTGCAATCTTTTCTACGAGCCCAGTTCACATTGCCACACCTAAAAACATTTGTAAAATACTAAACTTCAAAAATTGATGCAATATGGGCAAAAACAGAACATTAAACACACATGTTTGTACATATTCATTTAGATCACATGAAAAACAAGTAAATTAATAAGGCACGTAGAGTAAACACTAAAATGCTTTTACAATTATTACCACAAGATGGTAGTTAAAGTTATGTGCTTTTGGTGGTTACACAATCATGTACTTTTTTTAACGAGAAACAGGCCATGAGCCCTGCTGGCAGCTTAAGCTTGAATCTCTCTATTCACACAGAGTGAGGTATCAAGTGATTCCACATTGTTCAAAAAGTAGTAATACTATTTTAACTAAGCTTATTTTCACAAACCAGCTCTAAAGTACGCAGGCTTAATAAGAGGTAAAAATAACTAAATTCACCATCTGCTGCCTTAGCTAATTGCTAAGGTTACGAGTGATGCATTATGTCTGCTCTAAAAGACCGACAACTAGCTAAAGTGTGTGTAGTAGGTTCCACAGATCTCTTGGACAATACTGTGTAGAGACAACAATGCCACTTCATTATACCACTACACTTTGTTGCATTTTCTTTCAAAATTTCCACATAGAAAATATGCCATACAAAGCAATTCACTGTTCTAAATAACTTTGCTTTGGTCTAAATGTTTAAAAATACTTTGAACATTGCCAATCGTCAGCACTAAAAAGACCACGACTTTTCTCTGCCATGGCTTTCCCGATCTCTATTCCAGCTTTCTTTAGTTTTGGTCCAGCAATTGGCTTCTCTGTAAGATTCAGAAGTAAGATTCAGACTAATTACAAACAACTACATGCCTGAAAATGTAAATAAAATTAAATCTCATGTATACAAATTTATACATGTTACATTAAAAGGCAATAAATTAATGTATAGCACCAAATAAAATTCAACACTATTTTACAGAAGTTTCTTTTATTTTCACAATTAGTTTCTATGCTTACAAACTTGTGCGGGACAAAGCAGTTTTAAATATTTAGTTATTGCAAAATAAATGAAGATAATGTCTTCAGCGCATGGTTACGTTACAAAGTGAATGCGACCATTTTCAGTAGTGATTATGAATATGATTAAGACAATAATCACCTCAGAGCTCAAGAACATGCTGAAATAGGTGAAATTTTGTACATGTATTACATTTTTCTGTAAAATTAATGTAAAATTATACAGCTGTTATTAAACATTTATTTAAAATTAAAAAAAAATTAAAGTCATTAAAATCGAAATTAGTAGAAATTAAAATCTAGTAACTATAATCCACATTTTTTATTATTGTGAATATAATTTAAACAGCAGTTGAACATGTGATTATCAATAACTGTAACTACTATGATTCTCTCAAAGTTCTGCAGACTGAAACACGGTCAACATATTAAAGAAAAAAATCAGAAATTCTGAAGGAGGGAAAGGAAAATAAAAAATACAAATAAAAGACAGACTAAAAAGCCACAGTTACGGCTCTGCCAATGAGGAAACAAATGTAACGTAAAGATAGACTTGAGTAGCATAATGTAAAAATATCAAACACAAGTATTGCCGGGATTTCTTACAAAGGGCCATATTCCCAATGTAAACGTCATAACACAATACATAAATACCATTAAGTTACTTCAAACACCAATGATTTTCTGTTCTGTCTGTTTTAGAAAATGTTTCATTTAGAATTTAGTACATGTCAAACAATAAGGTTATGTATTTTACGTGAAAGATTTTAACCGAAATACATGCATTACTATCAACCATTCCCTTAAAGCTTAAAGCAACATTAAAACGAACTCATTAACACATATGTAGCACAAATAGCCTTCTATTATTCAGAGTTACCTGCACCACATCTGTTGCATGTTGATCTGCGAGCAAAATTGACATTACCACACCTGCAAAATAGAACTAAAAATTGAGCAAAATGGTAAAGAGAAATTCCTGATTAAAACTTGTTGCCTGGTTGACTCCACAGCTACCTTTATAAGCAGAAATTATTTGGAATATAGTTAATAGTTGATTTAACAACTTAGATACCAACTTAGTTTTATCTTACCAGTTCTGCTGTTTTGGCATAACTGTTTTGGCTTAGAATGTAGTAGCAAAATCTAACTTACAAATAACTGAAATCTGCAATCTTGATTCGGATGATATAGACTAGCAAAGATTAAGATTTTTTTGTATGGGCTAGAAAAAAATGGCTGAATGTACAGGGAGTGCATATCTAATAGACTTTTGCACTCAAATCAAAGATCTCTTGAAAGGTGAAAGGGTGTATTTGAAACTCAAAAGAACTGAGACCCGTGACATTCGTGCCTGGTAGATGTGGCAGATGTTACATGTTGCATAAAGAAGCATGAGAAAGTCCAAAGTTTTGACAGGGTTGACTTATAGCTAGTGTTACAAAAATAGCTTTCATACAGAAGCTGGCTCAGAGTCACACAGACAGTGCACTCAGCCAATAGTTCAGAGAAATTTTGAATTAGACATACAGTCAAATTCTTTGTCTTTAATGTGAGTTTATGTCACGCTAATATTTAGACATATTTTCATTTACAATTTCCCATAATAAATAATACTGAAATTAAATAAAAAACAATATTTATAAGGAAACCTCTCAAACTGAAAGACAAAGTATCTTTTTGTACATTAAAAGAATACGAAATCTGGTATTATTTCAATATACAATCAAACGTATGAACATCAATACACTAATAACTTGTCTGTTTAAAACTGATATATTTACACACAATAAATTGATTATACATAGCCGGTTGAAAGAAAAATGCATGAGCTTAACAACCATGTTATCGAAAATAAACCAGAGAAAAAGTTTTATTGCAAAATTAACATAGAATTCAAGAATGAAATTACGTGCTGTTCATAAGGTTTGCATGCATCATAAACCATTAAATATATTATAAATTTTTCAATTATTTGCAATGAAAGACTATAGAAACTTTACAATACAATCACATATTTTCTGTTTAGAAACCTAACTCTACAAAAAGCTTTATCTAAAAAAGGACACTTTTCAGCAGTCTACAAAATGTTTTCTAAACAGGAAATTATTATTTAACGTAAAAAGGTAAATCATGTGTAATCAGAAATGCATACAGTTTAAAAATCTTGCAATTAAAATTCAGTACTTTATCAGATTAATTTCAACACTTTTCCAAACTGTGATGGAGAAAGGTGGCTTTTAAATGTTTCCTTACCCAATGAGATGAAGGCAGCCCTTTTTAATGGCATTTCAATATGGTTTTTCAGTGCAACTTTTTTATTTTGTTGGTACATATGATTCAACAGTTCTTTGATTAATCGAATAAAGAACCTTGGATTGGAAGCAGGTTTTGATGGCAGTTGCTTCGTATATTGATTCAACCAATAAGCAATACGCATGGCACTTGCTTGAATGTTAGCTCTTATAGCTAACAGTGAGTTAATCTGACTATCAACATTAATAATGCTGCTTTTAAGGCATACTATGCTTTTCATTCGCTTTTTCAAAGCCACACCTGGATTTAAAACTGAATTGATGCAAGATACGTTGCCTCCTGTATTTTTAGGCCCTTCACTGCCTTTCAAATGTATTTGCAGAGTAGTAGCATTTAGAGCAATACCGCAGTAAACAACGGGACCATTCTCTACGAAGGAAACCTTTCCAATGTACTTATGGTAATATGGAAAATTTGTTAGCAACTTGTCCAAGGCAATCATGCAGTTGTAATCTTCAAAACCACGTATCATCAATTCAAGAAAGTAGTGTGCATGAGAAAGTGACGATGTGACAAACAGATAGTCATCTACCTGCCGCATAAGCAACTCCTTTTCATTGTCTATCCAGCTGAAATACTCATTTTCCATTGCACCGTAATATATATCACAAAGAATGCTAGAAATGATTGATCCTTGACATATTCCATGAAGCTATGTGTAGTATTTGCCACTATGCTTAACAATAACATTATCCAAGTGTTTAAAAATGATGTTTTGTAATTCTTCTTTACTAATTAAACGTACTCCATTTGTTAAGCTATAGATACCAGTCCTACCCCTTGATTGCTCCTGGTCTACAATGTGAAAAATATCAAACCCAGTCAAACTGTCAGTTACGGTCTGTTTTACCTCCATATGTTCTCCATTTAAACTGAATCGCCTGTATTCCCAGATAAAGTATTGTTCAGACTGCAAAGTTTTCATCACTATACTATACAGCTTTCTTCTCAACATTGAATCAAAGCATTTAGCAATGTCTGTCTTCACAACATACAGACGTCTACTGTCTTGTCGCTGTGTGTAATTAGTGTAGAATTCTAGCCAATGCCGATGAATATCATCGAAACCTTGTACTGCAAACTTACACACCCATGGCTGTCTATTCATTTCATATGTGAGAACAACTTTGACACTTGACAAAAGTTTTGCGACTGGTAACTTATATGCATTACCAAGCTGATCATTCGTATTCCAGTTAAAGATCGGACGCAAGGAACTCTTCTTAGGCAAAAATCTCAAATGAGCAACTCCAAGGGCATGCCCAGAAGACAGCAATGCCACAACTTCTTCTTCAATAATGTTTCTTAAGTTACTGGAACAATAGTCAGTAACAGCAATCTTACTTATTTCTGTCCACCTTTGTGTTGTATAATAACGAACTTTGTGAGCCACAGAGCTACAGTCAGTAATGTAGAAACATGATTTCAGTGTAGAAACAACTACATTGTTGAAAAGCCACCAAACCACTCTGGCAATTATAGCTGCTTTTTCTTCATGCACATCTGCAATTGCATTTAGCCATTTGCAATGATTAACTCTGAATTTCAACATCATCTGTCCAAGTGTCATACTTTGGCCTTTATGCATTCTAACAAATTTAGTTGCTGCACGAATAAATACTTTGTGATTATGCTTTGTGCCGAGCAATTTCAGGGGTACCACTTTCCGAATAATGCCGCAAATAAACGATGAAACAAATTTGGAGTTCACATGTGCATTCAAAAGATTAATCAAATATGCATTTGACTTTGCTTCGTTCTCATTAGACTCACTGTAAGCAGTTGGCGTTGTACAAAAATGATTTTCACTGTATGTGTTCACTTCACGATCTGAAGTATGCACTACTATGTTTTCAGCTTCATTATTGTCGATGTTCATGATTAAATCTACTACATCATCTTTGGCTTTTTCTTCAGCTTTCTCCGGGAAAAGATAAATCTTTTGTTTGAAATAGTGGTTGCAAATACATGCCACATTGCATTTCCTACAGTTTTTCAACAACTGTGAAAAAAGTTCTATAACTGGTTCGGGTTTGCTTAACAAAAGCAGCTGTAAGTGACTGTCAATAACATGCTGAGGTACAACTTTGGCTGTCTGTCTTAAATTTCTGAAGCCTTTGTTCAAATCCACACTGAAAATAGATTTCAAAAGACCAGCAACTGTTTTATCAGGTAGCTCACTAAACAGTAATGCACGACTTTTACCCACATATTGACCCGTATACATTATGGTGTTCTTTTTAATACTTAAAAAGGGACAGTAAGGTCTAGCAGGAAAAGAATCTTGTTCCACAGTTTTAGCTTTTTCAACCTTGTGACAGTTCCATCTTTTGCCACTTCTTCTAGTTTTCTTTTTCACCAAATCAGTGACAGAAGCTGCTTTTTTCTCTTTTCTCGTATCACATTGTGACAGCACTTTATGTACAGAATTTTCTAAATACTTTCTAGCCCCTTTTCTGAAGATACATTTTCTAGTAGTCTGAAGACCCTGAATGGAATGCACATTGCCTTTTGCATATTTGGAAAGCTCTTCCTCTGCTTCTCTTCCAGACGTGGAACACTCAACCAAAGATCTTGACATAGACATGACATTAACTGAATCGGATCTCCTCCCAAAACTTTTCCAATCAAGCCATTTATAATAAAATGAAGAACCAAAGACCTGTATGTAGCACGATGGTGGTACACAAATGAATATATCTGCGTACTCCAACAAATGCATCATTAATTGGTCACCTATTTTCTTATGTAATTTTTTCATTGTGGAAGATTTGGCATACGTTTCAGACATGTTTGTATTCTGATTACCGACATCACTGCCTTGAACAAGCAAGTTTTTCGTACATCGGCGACTGAGCAATCTAGTTATAACAGTGTGCACTAAATCATTCGTAGTCATTGTCTGTTGCAAACTTATGTTTGTTAAACTGGGAATTGTAGAAACTAAAACAAATAGATGACTTAATAGATCTTTCAGTTTACTGCAGGTCTTTCCATGGTAAAAATGCTGATCATCAAGTCTTGTGTCTAGATAATGCAAGTACGAAAGAAGTGGCTCAATTCTGTATTGTATAGTCATTGTGGCATTCTTCCAGTTAACTTTTGTAGTTTACTCTAGTCAGTAGCAGAGTGGAACAGCATTTGAGAAACTAAATTCAGAAAAAAATTAAGTCAATTGAACTTTTAACACTTTTTGGAAGAGAAAACAGTAGCAAAAAAGTCCCTACTCAGTATCCCATGTCTGAAAACATACTCCAGACAAAAAATATTATTTACCCCCAAATGTTTTCTTACCGGTCCACTTTTAGATTCTTTCGTTGAACCTGTGGCTATGCAGCACTGCACAGCAAAGAACAACAGCTATATGGTAAGTATCAGCAAGTATTGAAAATGTCAGACAAGGCCCGCCCATTGGACCGGTTCTATGCGGTATTTCAATGAATAATATTACAGACATAAAAAGTCACCCTGTTAGTATGTTAGGTCCATATTTACAGATAGGTATGCTGTTATACGTAGACATTGTATTATCTGCTAACAGTGCAAAAATGGTAACAAAGCTGTTGAGAATTTTAGAGAAACAGAAACGCAAAAAAATGTTGTCATTTAATTAAAAAACAAAGCATGTGACTAATATGACAAAAAAACAAAATACAAAAGAATTAGTACTGAATGTAAAGATTGGACAAATAAAAACGAATATAAATATCTGGGGGACTGGTTTAACACTAAAAATAATTGTCATCAGATATTTGAAAAAAGAAGCGGGAAAATGAAATTTATAATATCTGAGATATTGGCTATTGGTAGTGAAACAAAAGTAAGTTCTTCTGTACCAGCAGTACGTTTAATTATATACAAAAAAAATGGTTGTTCCATCTATAACAAATAATAGCAAAACCTGGACTAAGCTCACTCAAACAGAAGTAGATATGTTAGAGAGCATTCAGAGAGACATGTTATGAAAAATCTTGTGCCAAGAAACAGAACGCATCCTGGAGAATGCTAGCTGAAATGCAGACATGGGCTATGATATGTAGAATAGAATGTAAAAAATAAATGTACTATCACTTATTATTATACAATTTAATGAATTCAAATGATAAAGGTTGGCTAAGCAGGTTTTAAGAGTAAAAATAAGTAACAGTTTTAATAAATATTGGTATTCTGAAATTAAAGATATTATGATTAAATACAAAAATGTCCCAAATGTAGTTGATATAAATTCAGTGAAAAAGTCTAAATGGAAGAAATAACTTACATAAAATGTGAAATTAATTTGTTTAGTAAAATGAGCTTAAAATTAGAACAGAGAACATGAAAAAATTAAGATTTCTAAAAAGCAACAGTTTTCAAAGGCAAGAATATATGTTAAAAATAAAATGTTGTTTAAACGAGATAAGAGAAATTACAGCCATAAGGTTAAACATGATTGATTGATCTAAAAGTAAATTTTAAAAATTTGTATAAAGAAGACTTGAAATTCTCATTCGTCATTCGTCATTTTCCAAATGATACTACAGAACACATGTTTGAACGTAAGTCAATATACGTTAATAAATGGGGATCATCTATGCAAGATATTAGTGATATCCACTATTTATTATTATCCATTTAATATTAGTGATAAATTAAGTTCGATTGTATATCACAGAGCTCACGCAGCTAAAAGTGTAATGAAAGACGAGTAAACAGTAGTAGTAATTGTAGGTAGGTGGAAAAGAAGAAATTTATGTGTACAAAATACGTGTTTTTGATCTTGCAAACAGGCACTTTTTATTGATGTCAGTTTGCTCGCCGATTTGGTGAAGAGGATCGAGTATATCGTTACGTTACTGCACGTACGCCAGCCAGCTTATTGTTTTGTGGTACACTTACAATGGATCAGTACAAATCCAATCTCCATCAGAACCTTTAAAGTTTGGCTTGAAAACTTCTGTAACTTTATCAGCCATTTTGTCGAGTAACGCTAACCAACGATCACCAATCAATTATCGCGGCATCTATTATTCCAAAACATGTTTAACGATTAAGTTCATAGCATAGTTGCAAAACATTTGCTCATAGATTTATATTCATAACAGTTTATAGTAGGGGTGAGCATTCTCTACCAGAAAGCGAATTCGAATCGAACCGAACTTCAGTGTTTCGAACTCGAATTGACTTTGAAAGATTTTCGAAACGTTTTCGAACCACCAGTAAAAAGCGGACACAGAAAGACCATGAATATTACTCGATTTTGTTCAGCAGTAAAACTATTAATAATTTGTTTAAAAATTGTCCAGAGAAATAGCAGTAAATTCTGCTAATTGCGTGATGTTTCAAACGTTTTAACGATAATGAACTTAGGTTGTTGAAGTGCTGAATTATTCGAATCTATAGTTTTAGGTTCAAATTGAATTTAAATGTTTAAATTCGATTCAAACGTTCAATGCTCATCCATAGTTTATAAGCCACCTATCAATCTGATCAAATTCAAAAATTCAGTGGGCTCACTTCATTCCAGGTGAAAGAACTCAATTCAATTACAAGATGCTAATTATTTTGGTGATTATAGTTAATCACAATACAACAGCATAAAATAATACAGACTCGTTAAGCGAGGAAAGTTCAACGAAAAGACTAAAATTAATCCAAAGAATAAGATGCACTCTTAAGTTCTTCATGAAGCCCATTGTTACTATTTACGAGCTGTGAGCGATTTTCCGAGTGCAAGAGTTCCCGAATGATATTAGTCACTGAAGATCTTTTGAATAGAAAACTATAATTTAACAGATTCAACAAAAAAATCAACATGTAGTTTGTGTTATGGGGTTACGTACATCAAGAAAATGCTGAGACATATATGACTGAAGTCTGTCAGTAAACTAGCTATAGTTCTTTTCATATGTTTCAATATCTGACTAAACGAATCCTTAAAAGTTGTAGTTTAGGTGTACTTATTGTCAAACATATGTTGTTTTCTTTGTTCAAATGCCAGATTACAAAATTTAATTTCCCCAGCTTTACTCAACAAGAAATACAACAGCTGCAGCAACAAGAACAACATAACAACAAATGTATGTCCTGTCGAACATTTCATAGCCTACATGTTTTTCAGAGATGTGCTGACAGTGGAATAGCGAAGATCTGACCCAGATTTTTAGTGACTAAACTGCGGATTTTACTCGAAAATGTAGCATGGGCTTTTTGTTAATTTCCAATTTATTTACAATGAAATATGACCCAATTTCAATATTTTTTGTTTTGCGGCGTGGTGTATTGGATGTGTTATGATAGGGTGTACGGCACATACTTGCCTTCAAGTAGTATCGTCTGGTTGGCATGGTATCGTGTACATGCATGGTATGTGGTGTGGATTCTGGTTAATTAAGTGTTTGCAAGCACAATTATTTAAAAATGAGAAAGTGTATGTTAGCTTCTCATTTTTTGGCAATAAGACGACAATCATCATTCAAACTACGATTTTACATAGATATTGAACACCCTATATTCAATAAACTGCAACGGAAAACAAATCTATTGTCAAATTAAATGAAAAATTACATATTTTCTAATCAGTAAAGCATACAATGTTGGCTATGTATCTCAAAATGTATCAGTAACAGCGTTAACAATGAACACATACATTGGCAACGTAGTTGACAATGAACAAATACATTGGTAACGTAGTTGACAATGAACATAATATTGGTAACACCAGTTACGGCATTAGTAAAAATAAAAGTTAATAAAACATTTACAAAATGCAGCATTTACTTCTTAAACGTCTATGTGTACAATTTCAGTTAATTCTGAAAATCGCAATTATAACAAGGCCTGGATACTAATATTTACAATCAACCCTGCTACCACATAGCAATAATAGGGTTAATAGTAACAGAGCTGACAATTCAACAAAATTCACGTCTGGCAGACATTTGCTAATTTATGCTTAACTTCTGAAGCGGTTGCAGCTGACATAAGCTGGCGTAGTACCTTATGTTGCTGACAAATTTTAGGTCCATATATAAAATGTTTGCTCTTATGATATAACGTAACAGCGAACATGTATAAGGAGATGCTGATTGTGTAGCAGACCAGTAACAGAATTGGCAAAAATTATATTATCAAAACATATATTCTGTATGAATGTCAGTTTCCGTTAACTAGTCTCCTAATACAACTTATATTTATGTTTCCATAAAAGATTGATGCTCTATAGTTAATGTAGTGTATGATTAGTTAATGTCATGAGACATAAAACTGTACCCTACCCATAGAATGCCCCATTTCACAAATACATCCGGAAGTAGAACAAATTATTTTTGAAAGAAATCAAATAAAACAACGTGTGACACACACAAATTGGTCTAGAAGCACAGCTTGGCAGATCTATCTAAAATTATGTATCTTAAACTACGTTTATAATGTGAATAACAATATGACAATTGACAAAATAAAAGTGAATAACTTGTGAGATCGAGTGCGAATGTGTCAAGGAAGACGTTATGACAAATATGAAGAACGAAAAGATGAAAATGTTAATTAATAAACTAAAACTGGATTGAGGGCAGAAACTACAAAATTAAGATCATCTGCTAATCTATTTCATAGTTATACTTATACTTATCAGGAGATGTGATATTACAAACAACATTGTAATTTTATTGTATAAGCATTGTTGTCAATGTTAGGTGTGCACGCACTCTACCAGTATGCTGATAACATGCAATAATTCTGGATCTCTATTATCTTACTAATTTGCCTTCAACATTTTTGCCTCATGTCTGTATGATATAAATTAGCGATAAATATATAATGTTCTAGCATGTATTTATGCAGTAAGCATATAGGTACTCTTGTCATAGATTTATGATTCTTGTCAGTCTCGCACTCTACTCGTACATTGTGTGCAATGTGCATTGTAGACTTTTTTATTTCGTTTTATTTGTCGGAAAATAGCCTTCGGCTAATGTTATCTTTCAAGTATACCGGCTAATTTTTTTACTACTACTAGATGAGAGAAGCTGCTGAAATCATTTTTCCGTGCAATTTTGCCACAGGTGTCGACACTTTCTCTGTCATGGCGAAGGCACGTTTCAAGTATTTGAAATGAATTATATTTATGAGTAATGACAGACTAGTTAAAAAGGTAATATCTTTTGCAGTGTGTAGTAGAATAAGGTCTAAGTGGGTTAGCAGAACAACTTTTTAGCAGACAAATTTAATTTAGAAGTTTTTGGAAACATTTTGGTACTACGAGGACTTTCACAGGATGTGTTGAGGAAAATAAGACGTAATTTTAGCGAAAAGGGTTGGAATCAGTTCATTTGAAAAAAGGTAGGGAAAGCGCGTACAACTATGGTAGGATAAACTTGAATCATGATCTACCGCTAATATGTATTTGAACATTAAACCACGATCAAAGCTGGATGAACGATATGTATAATGCCGAGTTGCTGGTGAGAGCAAGAATTGGTTCAATGGATATTAATGGAAATCCATTATTTAGATGGGTGATAGCCAGGCTGCATAAGATTATGGATATCCATAAAATAAGACCAAAAATCCATAAAATAAAATTTGAAAAATTCCTAAAATAAGAAATGCATAAAATAAAAAAATATTTTTTTGTGATTTTTTGTACAAAGTAACGAGTTGTAAGCATTGGCAACACTGAAAACGAACGTTAGAAGGAGAGAAAGAGAAAGAAAACAAACCAACAAAAGCGCATTTCCGGATTTGCTATTTTACATTGTTTTTTCTCATTGTCTTTTTGTTATCAAGATGGCGAAGTTTCAACCAAATGAGCTGTAGTTTGGTCTAAAACCAAGTCCTGCGTGTTTAAAAACACGTTTCAAGCACTCCTGTTTTTACTTTTTAATTGATTTCCCCCTGGACATCTCGTTGCAGATATAGTCTATTTCTTATTTTATTGATATCCATAAAATAAAATTTCAAAAATCCATAAAATAAGCTATTTTATTTATTTTATACATATCCATAATCTTATGCACCCTGGACTGATAGCTGAATGTGATAGAGTTTGTAAGTGTGGTTTGGACTTCGGAGAATCTACAGTACATTGTGAAAATGAAAGAAGTATGGCTATTTGGGAAGTAGTTTCAGATGAGGATCGTGTGATATAACTGTATATCACATTGTTATTCATGTTATAACACATGTGTATAACATGAATAAAGAAGCAAATGTAATAATTGAAAACCCCAGTAGGATTAACAGAAGATATCAAAATATTGGAATCAGTGAGACAAGGCGCTCCAATTGCCCATATAAGACCAAAATTATATTCAATTGCACTGAATGATGTGATAAGTAATAATTTCCCATTTACATGTATAAGCCCTAATTTGACTATTGTAATAATGTTATTTGTAGATGATGTGATAGCTTTAGGGTCTAAACAAACAATAAAGAAAGCGATAGAAAACTTTAAAGTATTGGAAAACACAAGGAGTTAACATTTAGTCTGAAGAAAACTAAATATACGAAAACAAAATTTACTAAGAAAAAGGATAATGAAGAAATAGAAGGCAAGTTACAAAATGGAATAATCTAGAGGGTAGACCAGTATAAATATTTAGGTGAGTGGTTAAATGCAAAATGCAACTGTGAATTATTACTTGAAAAAAGAATGGCGAAGATAAAGTACATGATAAGAGAAATAATGAGAACCGGAAATGAACAAAATGTAGGTAAAAAAGCAACGGACGTAAGATTGCTTATGTATGAAACTATGATAATCCCGTCAGTATTGAACAATTGTAAAACATGGACGAATATTAAAAAAGATGAATGGGAGAGCTTGGAAAAAATACAAAAGGAAATGCTAAGAAGAATTCTCAATCAAAAAAAAACTAGCACTCCGTACTGGTGTATGTTAGCTGAAACAGGTTTGTGGCCTATGCAAAAACGGGTTGACTATAAAAAGGCTATGTTTTATTATTCGCTGATGAACTCAGATGTAAACAAATTAGCAAAACAAGTAGTACTTGAGCAAGAAAAATGGACATATAAAAATTGTTGGTATTCAGAAATATGTGAATTCATAGATAAATATCGAAAAAAGGACAAGATCAAGCAAATAAAAAATGGAGAAATTAAAAAATCAACATGGAAAAAAATAAAAAAGCTATAAATCAAAAAATATTACAGGAACATAAAGATAAAGTCGAGACAAAATTATGATTTCTCGATGGTGAGAAATATGAGAAACAACGATATATCAGTGAGTTTCCTTGCAGCTATAAGAAAATGGAAATTAAATTAAATGTGAAAGAATTTAAATGCAATTACAAAGGAAACAAATGAGAAGATTTACTTTGCCCTAAGTGTAGGATTCAGGAAGATACAGCAGAACAGGCATTAAGTTGTGAGAAGTCGGAAAGAATAATAAATAAGTATAATGTAAGGATAAAGACTATAAAAACAACAGAAATAGAAACCCTTGAATGATTAGTAAGAGCATTTAGAGAAATGATGGAATCAAGAGAAAACATATAGCAGTTATAACAAAATGTAATGAATGGGAAGGGTGGCACTTGTATGCAGAACTAGGAATGACCATATAATGATGTCAGAAGAAAGTAATCTGCTCTTGCACGCTTAATAGGTTGTGCTCACCTTGGAAAAGGTGAAATGGAGCCAGTGAACCACTGTGTGAGTTGGGTTCTGTTCCAAAATATTGATTGTGGAAAAAAGCTTCTTAGTGATACAATGAAAAAACGTTGTGAGATAGGAATCGTAAGCCTTCTCTAAGTTTGTGTTTTTTCTGCTGTGTAGCAGTTTTTACTGCTCACCTTGATCAAAAAAGTCTAGGTATTGAACTGATCAGAACTGAATTGTACTTGAAGGGAAGATCGATCAGCTGTCATGACAATGCGTAGTTATGAAAAAATTGCTGTTTCACTGCTACGAACAATAAAATCGGAATAAGCACCAGTCTTTTAACAATTTTCAATGATTTTCTGGTGGGCATAGGATGAGCTAGTAAACAAACCGAATCTCGATTTTAGACACTATAGTTTCAGTATTAGACATTTCAACCTGCAGATGTCCAAAATATGGAGTCTCCACAAAAGTTTGGTTAGGTAGTCTGGACAAGGAGTGTTGTAGTGTGAGTAAACCTTTCTTGCATTTTTCGAACATGGAAATAAGTTCTTAGAGAAGGAGAATTGTTTTAAACCTTTAAATTATAATATGCTCATAATAAAAATTAATGTTTAAAATTATATCTCATAATAAAATTTTATGTTTAAAGTTATCTATGTGACAACCGTATGTAACATAATAATCACAATTGCATCTATAGACTGGTATGCTTCCACATGTATTTATTTAAATAAGTTACAGTCTGGTGTGAGCTGTGCTGGTTGTAGTCTATACAGGCAGGAACTTAGTCAAGTTAGTGGCATTTTCTTCTACTATTCGCTTGACGATAACTTTGATCATACATTTACCGTTTCTAAATTCAATAGATGGTGAAAAATCATGAGATATTTTTCAAAATTGGAAGAAAGGGAAGTTGCGATTAAAATCGAGGGTGTGGGAATGTCTGCTCTATTACACTGGCTCAGGTTGTAATGACTAGTGGGCATTTGTATTCCTTTGCATTTATATGGAATATCAACCTATAATTTCAGGGTGTGTGACTTTATGTAATGACTTGCTCATGACTTGCTGAAATAAGTTAGTGCATGTAATTATCTGCCACGTAACCCAAATCCTGTTATCAGTGTTAAGTATCAGCTACACTTATTACAGAAGCCTTTTTGATCCTACTGTTTGGAGTTCATTAAATTATTGCCTTTGCATTTATATGGAATATCAGCCTACAGTTTCAGGGTGTATGACTTTATGTAATACCTCATGACTTACTGAAATAAGTTAGTGTATGTAATTATCTATGTCATAAAGCTAAATGCTGTCATCAGTGTTAGGTATTAACTACACTTATTACCAGAAGCTGATTTGATCCTACTGTTTGGAGTTCATTAAATTAGAATACTTAAAGATGTCTCTGAAACCATTTAAAATGAAAAACTTGTGGTTGGGCCAGAGCTGTGTGAAGTAGAATCAAGGCATTTAACTACACTTGCAGAAAAGTATTTCAAATGGCTATTATTACTATAAACTTTACATGATTCATGGTGCACAGCAAAGTAGAATCCAGTGCTTTAAACTGTGGGGCTTAGTCAATGCAAATGTTTGCAGCAAGACCGGAACCTAGAGAGCCTGATTCAAGCAAGGCTACACCTCTGAAGTGAGCTGCTGAACAGGCACAGGCACCTTAGACATAAAGGGGCCATCCACATATAACGGTATCAAGTTTAGGGTAGGTAGGTGGCAGGAGACGTGATAACACTATTAAACACGAGGTAGGTAGGTGATTTATCATTATCTGACTTCACACTTTTTTCATGTATGCCAGCAGCAGGCAAAGAGGATGGATCTGCAGAATGGGTCTGTGAGAATGAGTTCATTAAATTGGGGCTGCCATTGCCTCCATCGCTGATGCCAATAGAATCCGTTGATGGTTTTCCTTTAATTAACACAAGTAATGTTGCTGCCTGTCCTTGGGAGAAGGAAGAATAAAATGTACAAAAAGCTACATTGGTGTGATATCGATATCAGTATAAGGGGTAGGTATATGGTAACGTGATTATAATGCAAGGTAGGTAGGTCCTCGAAATTGGCTAAAAACTTGATATGTGGATGGCCCAAACAGCCAGAGGCAGTCTAGAGCGCTTAGAATCCAGACGGTCATGAGCCATTCATTGACCAGTTTCAGCGTAAATTAACTTCGGTTACAAAACGTATGTACGTGACCGCCTGACTATTCATCCTGCCAATTTTCCATAACTGAGAATTTCTTCAACCAGAGTGCATGTAAGTACTAACTTGTAATATTTAAATTTCACTTTTTTTACTTTCAGTTGGTCTGAATACCATTGAACCTCAGCATCACTGACATACACGACAGTATTTCATATCGTGGATTTGCTTCAGACTAAAAACATATGTTCATTTATATGCGTAAGGAATTAACCAGCCAAAGAAAAAATGAGTGAAACTAACGACAAGTATTCAGTGCTGTTGCCAACGTATAATGAGAGAGAAAATCTTCCTTTGATAGTTTGGCTGATTGTCAAGTACTTTGATGAAAGCGGTCATGATTACGAGATTATAATAATTGACGATGGATCTCCCGATGGAACTATGGAGGCTGCACTACAGTTAGAAAAAATTTACGGAAAAGAAAAAATTGTGTTGCGGCCAAGAGAGAAGAAGTTAGGTCTAGGCACTGCATATATTCATGGAATTAAACATGCTAGTGGAAATTACATTATAGTTATGGATGCAGATCTTTCGCATCACCCAAAATTCATCCCTTTGTTTATTGAGAAGTTACATGAGGGCTACGATCTTGTATCAGGGACTCGTTACACAGTTGGTGGTGGAGTTTATGGTTGGGATTTGAAAAGAAAACTCGTCAGTAGGACAGCAAATTATCTTGCTCAGATAATGCTGCGGCCCAGTGCATCAGACCTTACTGGCAGCTTTAGACTGTACAGAAAGGAGGTGCTGGAGCACCTGATTAAATCGTGTGTGTCAAAAGGGTATGTATTCCAAATGGAAATGATTGTTAGAGCACGGCATATGGGCTACAAGGTTGGCGAAGTGCCAATAACATTTGTGGACCGTGTTTATGGTGAGTCCAAGTTGGGTGGAAGTGAAGTGATTTCATATGTAAAAGGCCTTCTTCAGCTATTTGCTACAACATAAAACAGCAGTTCAATAACAAACTTTGGTAATGGCAGTTGGTAAAGAATTAAAACACTAGAATGGTGAATGACCCTCTTGAACAGTAGTATTCCTGCACCATAAAATGTTGATTTCATGATTTATTGAAAGGTGTAAATTTTTGTTCAAGTACATTATGAAGAGTACAAATGTAGTCGAGGCCTAATATCAAGCGCTGTCTATTGAACATTTAAATACTTAACTTAGGCAAGGTTACTATATATCTTTTTGATTAATAGATAAATGTGACAGAAATATAATAAGAAATGGCTTCCTTTTGTTTATTAGCATTTCTGCTTCAACAACCATATTTAATTTCTCTTTTAACTGTGTTTAAATATCATTTCAAAATTGATTTGATTTGTAATTACGTAATACAGTGTATAAAGAAGCTTATTAATTGCCAGTAATTGATAACTACTTGGAAAAATCTAAGATTGAAAGTTCAGAATTAGCAATACAGCAACAAACACTACAAGCAACCACCTCAACTGAGTCTTTCAGAATGCAGAAGTCCTCTCACAATATGTGCAACTGATATCATGCGGATGAGCAGGTCTGTGATTCTCACTTTTGCAACTCGGGCGCATGTAGTTTCTTTCGTATTTCTGCCGCTCTGTGTTGTATTTCAGGCTGACTATCTGCTGACATGGCACTCAAAGACACGTCAATTTTCTTAATCAATTCTTCTGAGATAACAGTGTCTTTGCTACAGGAACTGGCTTTGTTGATCACTGTCTCTATGAGAGAAAGTGATTGCATTCTGATGTTGGAGTACTTTGCTATGCCTAAAATGATAAAAGAAACACATGTAAATGACTTCCACCTTCAGAAAAACCTGTGCAGATAATCAAAACATCCTGTTCCTGTTCTCGGGGCACGTACAAGTGTTCCTTTCTCAGGGGGAATCGCATAGAATAAATGTGATCAATCACTTTAATTTATTAAGTGATTCGTCTTGTTTCTATTGCATTCCAAATATTAAATCCAGCATTGAATAGTGACATGGGAGGTATTTTAAAAGCAACTGTAAAGAACATACCTAAGCAACTGCATACAGGAGGGATTATCATTCCAAAAAGCTTTGAGACCATTTCAGAATTTGCTTGTATGTTTTTACTGTTTTCAGCGATTTGTAGTCTAAATAAACATATTGTAGTCATTATTAAGTGTATACGAGTTGAAACAGTAATTATTAGCATTCAAAAAGAAAACTATAAGACCATTTTGAAACACAAATAACTTCCATTGCAATAAAAAAGCTGGTTCATTTTCACATATTTGATTTCTCTCTAAGTTTATTAAATCAGAATATACAGTCTAAAAAATTGATTTGATAAAATGATTACAAAAAGACCAATGCAAACCTGTCAACAATTTTTCCTTGTGCCTTCAGAATCACCAGTTGAAGTTTCCACGTGTTAGTTGCCAGTTGCGAAGTCAACAATTCACATAAACTTTCCTGATATGTTTCTGAAATGAATAATTGCAAAACTTACAAGAATCTAGATAACCACAGAAACTGAATTGTTCAAGAAATCTTTCAGTCTATCAATAAAAATTTATAGTCAACATTTACCAGAAGTTAAAACCTTACTCTGTGTTTGTGGATCAAATGGCCAAGCTTTCCCTAGTGCTTCATAGCTTACTTCCTGTAATCGTAACTTCAATAATTGACTTTCACGCTTTTCTTCTTCATCGTCTGAATCAGTAGCCTCTTTCTGAAATAAGACGCTCGATTTACGAACAAGTAAAAAACTGTCACTTTAGAGTTTAGACTAACAAAACAACAATGATTTACAAGTTCAGATGGTGCAATATAAAAAGTAATAAATACTTTTAATGATAAAAATTTGAATCAGCTGAATGTATTTTTGGGACCACTTCTTATATGCACAGCATCATTTTATGTCTGCTGCAACTGTGCTAATAGACAGTCATTTTTGACACTCTGCTTCATGCATCTCAACTAGGTATTATTTTGATGGCCTGTAAAGTAGTCATTTCATGTTTCAATGTATTACTAAGTGTTCAGCTTAACGGTCTCTATCTGATGAATTTGGTCTGATTTTACACTCACTTTACCAGTTCTAAAGACCCAATATGCACACTGTTCACAAAGCATTAACTGCATATAAAAGCTATGAGTTTTTTTAATGTAAAAACAAACAATTCATTTTTCAAACAATTTGAAGTATTTTAATTAAATGGTACAGCAAAAAAACTGAATAACATTTTATATTCAAATGCAACATACTTTTTGTAATAAAGGAAAGATGATACCACTGAGGTCTGCAAATCTGTCCACTACAAGCTCTTCTAGAATGGTCCCTGTGCACCGAATTGCCACACATTTATATGTTAATTGTTCTCGCCTACATTCTTTTAGCATTGCATCCTCAATAAGAGACACTGACAGTTCTGGTGCTCGTTCATCTTTTAAAATTTCCCTGCAATTATCACGACCAACAAATAGTATCATCCGTTAGTTATTTTCAACTGTTTCCAGCCTCCCCAAAACCTGTTTATTCATGTTCCTATATGTCACACTATTACTTACACCAAAAAAGTTGATCTATCCTAAATTAAAATTTCCTTGTCTGGATAAATACTAAGATAGATACAGATACGTTTTTCAAAGCTAATTACAATGCGAAATAAACAAAATTGCTTAGGCAAACTACAAAAACTCTATGAGGAGACAGTAACAGTTATGGAAGAATATGGTAGATTCGTCCCTAAAATTCAATTTATTTGATCTAAAAAAACAAAAGTAGTGTACTCCCTGTTTTGTGGTGTAATTGGGTACATGAGATCATACAGTTTAAAAAATATTTCTGGTAATCATTGGCATCACAAGAAAAATTACAAAAACCCCCGTCATCATAACTGATCATACTCTGATATTCTCCAGTGTCACATTCTAAACACTTTGAAGGTAAATAAAATCATTTATACTAAAACTTGTTTTGAAACTATATTGCACAATGATAGCAAAACAACGGTTTATGATTCTGTTGAAAAGATAAATACAACTTGCATATTTATATGCTCAAAATTTGGAAATAAATAAAAAGGAAATTCTTATTTTGGATTTAACCAGTTGCACATATGTCAGTTGGTGAACAAGAACAATTTTTAAAGTTCCGCTTACTTGCAATTCGTACACAGTGCAGCCAGAGCTTCTAAAAGTGCCTCTTTGCCGTCCCATGTACGAGAAGTCAACCCGTCCAGCAGTGCATCCAACAGCTGCCTCAGGTGAACTGCACTTAAATTTTTACTCGACTTATTTGCTGAAAACAGAAAAAGTCTCATAACATCATTGGTATAATAGCTGAGCTTGAAAGCACAAATAACATCTGAAGACTAATACTATACATGAAGAAAAAAAACTGCTGTTTTCACGACAGTTAGGGTGGTTCAGTAAAAGTGAACTACAAGACATGCACATGCCTAGGTCAATGATGTAATATACATTGACCAAATAACATTAACTATTTAGCAATCAAAAAAGTGCAAAAACATTACCAATGGTTTCCATAGCAGTAGCAGCTTGAGCTTTTCTGTGCCATGAATTTGAGTTTAGACCAGCTTTTGTAATATCAATTAGTTCAGACAAATAGAGACGAATTCCTCCTTCCGTGCCAGGTGTGCATTCTGTCCACACGTCTTCAAATATGACTTTATCATTATTGCTTGGATCTTCTAAAAATAAAATGCTGCAAGTTAATTATTACATTTAGAAAGCATGAATTGTGTCTTCAAAATTATCACTTTTTACTTTTGGTGACGGGCATCAGAAATGTACTTTAGTCCTTATCCTCCAAGAATAAAATTGAGTCCTCAAAGCTTAGGATGCAAACAACAGCCAAAACTAACATAAAGTGCTCACCAGCCAAAGAAATACTCTGAACAGGAAATTTATTAACATTAGTAAGGTTGCAAAATATTAAAATAGTAATGTTCTCATTCATGTCCAAATAAGCCTGGAAAACCTTGATCACTTACACTTATAGTCATGAATCAATTTTAATATCCTGATTAGAGGGCTAAACTTTTCCAAAAATCGTCAAAAGTAGCTTGCAAACCTGGTCTGGTTTTACTTTAGTTTCAAGTTCTCCATGAGAAATAAGCAATATCCACAAGAACTGCCTTGTTACAGGATCAAGACTGATCCAACTTATCTGTGAAAGTGTGCTTGCTCACAGTTAATTGTATTTCAATAGATAATGCAAAATAACTTCAAATTTCGCTGTTGATAAAAACAATATCTATAGCAGCGTCAATAACAAAACAACAATGATGGCAGTGGTGGAGGACAACGATGAAAAGTCTTGAAAACAACAACAGCTGCAATATATGAATACTTCTATACTACTGCTAGTACAATGCAAGAACAAGAAAAGATCTATATAGATGCAATAAGATTATATGTGCAATGAACACATTTATATGACATCACATATATGAAGTATGAAAAAATATATTAAGACAATGACGATGGTTATCGAATCACATAGATATTACCTAAATTTTTATCCATTTTTCTGTGCATAGCAAAGAAAACAAGTGGCAAAACTTGACTGCCATGTGCTTTTAGTATGTCAGGACTATCTCTGCTCACAGCTTGTAAGGCATATGCAACAGCTGACTGGATGGTCTCATCTGAAATCAGGTATTAATCGTTTTTTGCAACAAACAATTGAAACGTATTTTTGCACAAAAATGAGCAAATTAGTCACAGCAGTGAAAATGACTTTTAAATAAGAGAAACAGGTCTTCTAATAAAAGACTGAACATACTGTAAAAAGTAAAATAAACAATGAACATGCTGGAAATGTTTGTAAATGTTCTGAGGAAGACCTTACATAATGATTTTTGGTTACATAAATTACAATGAAGGCAAGTTGCAGCAACATGTCAGCTTCGACAGATGGTGGGTATCATGTACTCCATTTATGAAGCCATAGTTTACTGTACCAGTACATATAACAGTAAGCAGCACTACTCAGCAAGTTTTCAGTAACCAACTGTTTGGTGATTAAACATCAAAGTCTTAATACCATTACACATCCCCAGGCACAGCAGTGCACTGGGGCCAAAACCACAAAAATTTCAATATGTAAATGATAATCAATTGGCAAACTATACAGACGGAGATTCCACAGTATGAAATTACTATGAATTTTTTATTATTAATCAAGTGTGAAGTGTTCAACACAAACATTGCAAAATTTCTTTGCAGACAATTTCTTTATGCACGAAATCCGTACACATACATGCGAGGTTGCAGAGGTGACCATGATACTAAATCACAAACGAATGCCAATGTCCATTTGTAACATAATAACAAATATTTATAGTTTAGTATAGTATGTATAGTATTTTTTTATTGACAGCAAATCACAACATACATAAACATGGGGACCCTATGCAGGTGGGCCCCCGAAGCAACTGCCCAGCACGCCCATGTGATAAGATGGCCCTGATCAAAGTCAATAATTATGAATACAAATGCTGAAAGTAAATTCATGCTGGAGACAGTATTGTCTTAATCAAATGCTCTTAGTTTGTTTAAAATTACAAATTAAATTGTTCTGTCAGTAATCAATTGTGTTAACAATTGTGCATAACAAAGATTTAATCCTTAATGGCAACAACAGTGACAGTTAATAAAAAATTTCCACAATTAAGAAAAGAGGAAAAGCTCTTTTTTCTTCCTTTCTTAATAGTGAATTTTTTTTCATTAATAAACACTGAGTAATTTGCAAGCTGCATATTTCGTTTAGAATGGTAAAAGTGTAATCGGAAAAAATATCATTTTGCAAGCTCAGTTCACAATAATTTAGCTAATACTTTTCTGGTTTACAGTATTGCACAACTGAAACAGTGCACTGTTTTCTACTTTTTCCAATTTTACTAAACACCAACAGTCACTGATAATATTAACTATAGGAAAAACAGTTAGACGTACCATCTTTTTCCATATACCATTCATTCAGCTTCAAAAACAGCTTGTCCACACTAGCATCTTTAGCACATCTGACTAGATGACCGATTGCAGTAGCATAGTGTTTTCTAACAGTCGCATTCCTATCTGTTAGCCCGTTCAACATTGCTCGCATTAACTTCCCTATTAGCAAAACATCCAGAAAACATAATGTTAATTTATTACAGTACTCAAGATAAAAGTATAGATAAAACCCAGAAAGTCCCTAAAAATAATTTACTTAATTAATAGTGTCAGTAACACGTTGTTAAAAGACCAGTAATATCAGCTGGTTTAATAGCTCTCAGAAAATAATGTTTTTTATATTTATTTACAACCAGACTTTAATTAAAATTTAATTTGATTTGATGGCTAAAGTTTACAGTTCCCCACAACCAAGAAATTAGTTGATGAAGTGGATTAGGATTAGGGTACTTAAATTGTGTGAGGAATTGTAAGCTCATTCTGATTTGATTTGATCTGGTAATTAGATAAATCTTACAAGTTTGTTTTCTGACACATTGTAAGTACAAAGCACAAAAAAGTTAAGCAGTCACTCACAACCAATGGTTTCTAACAAAAATGCTAAGTTTGCCCTGAAATTGTCAAATTTAAGAAGCTGGAAATTTAGAAACTTAAAACTAATGCAGCTTGTTTAAGCATATCTTGTTAACAGTTCTTGATAGTTAGCATAAACAGTTTCTTTACGATGTTGATAGTATTTGAAAACACGATGATAATGTATCTGCAGTGTCAGTATCACCATTTAGCAGCACCACCTTTGCTAAAACCAACACCATTGTTACTCATTGCCATTGTTACTGCCATCATTAACATCATTACCATCAAAAAATTACTTTAGCAAACTGCCATACCTGCATGTGGTGCCAAATCCCGGGGAGAATGGACTGCAAGAGAAGTCACAAAGTTGGCACAACCAGCCTGAAATGCCAATAATGCAAATACTGTAAAGTTCACTCATGACTGTAACAACATAAATACAATTTGGCTTAATTACTAATATAGCAAACTTACAATTACTACTATGAGCCGTAAGGTCATGTGTATATATCAATTAACATCTGCTGTTATCTACATTTAAAATTCAACAGCAACTGCCACAACAATTAAATAATTAGTATATTACTGTACGCACTAGGTAGCTCATCAATTATCATAAGTTAAAATGGTGTTTGTCAAAAATAGATTAGAAGGAAGCTGCTTTCCAATAATTCATTGATGCTGTCGTTAGTAGAGCAACTGCCTTGAAAACTTAATTCCTCATTGAAAAGGTTTTTGTCAGTTTTCTTCATGCCAATAAAAGAATTACAGAAAGATATCACATTAACCATAAATTAACCAAACTTGAAAAGATTAAAATATGGTTAAATGTGACAACAGGAAATAAAATTAATATGATTACCTTAGTTCCGAGTCCAATGCCACTCCGAATAAGATCACATAGACGAGGTACCAATTCTGACAACACATCAGGATCAACAAATTGCACACACTGCAAAATATAATATCAAATAATTATTGCTGAATTAACATTTAGGGACAATTAACTCATCCAGTTAACTCTTAGAGTTCAACCTAGAAAAACTGAAAAAAATCAATTCATAAATTATTCAGACTAGAATTAGATGTTGAGTAACGTTTTATCAAAAAAAGTAATTGCACAGTGAGTATGCAAAAAATATGTCATTACTGAATAAAGAACTTCTATGAAAACTATATAAGAATGCACAGGCACAACTTGTGCTATTTACCTTATTTACAGTTTCCATCATTGGGGATGTTTTAGAAGCAGCAACTCTTGCACTATCAAGCTAAAACAAACAATTACCATTGTTTTCTAATAAGGCATTCTAAATATTGTAAGATATGTTTGATACAATTACTTTTAGTAAAATCTGTTTGTTTGTCCTTTGTTTTTAATACACATTCTTAACATGTAACACAAGTGTAAAATTTGCATCGTTCTACAGAAAGTACGTGAAATTGTATTTGAAAAATGTACTAAAACAGCCTTAATGTACATTTCTAGCTTTGAATTTAATTGAAGTTACAACAACCAATTATTAAGGTAAAAGAGCGGAAACTATAGCGCAACCAGGCTTCCATTTTGCCAAACAGCTGTTATGATGATGACGCTCATCAAAATGTAAGCTAGTTATTTTATATTTTTATAAAATACTTACTTTGTCTTGTGTTTCCTGACTGCTGACACGCAAACTCAGGTAGTTCATTACCTGTGGTTCTAGTCCGCTAAGCGCTTCCAAAAGCGATGGTACCAAGATCGGTATATGGGGCTTCAATAGTGGCCCAGCATTTTTACTGAGCTTCACTAATGTAGCAAGACTAGAGATAAAAAAATACTGTTCACATATACAAAATGAATAATTTTTTACAATATATGCAGGAACACGAGATCAAAAAATATACATGTATATCAACAAATACTTTTAAGTTTAGGGGTCTATTTGATTTCACTTCTCATTAGATGTTATTTGAAAATTTTAAGTAAATTATAAATTACCAATCATAATCATACCCAAGTGTACGGATTTCCGGAACAGAATTTTGCACACCATCTTTAAGAAGAACAGGTAAAACTTGTTTGATGGCTTCTTCCCCAATTTTGCCATAGTTAGGATCACAGATTTTGATGCAACACTAATAAAGAAAAGATACAGTAAACACGGCAAATCAACAATGTCATTTTTTCAAAGAAAGATTGAGGTTTAACAACTACACTAAATCTAAAACACGAATAAATTACGTAAATGTGACTACGAGAAAAGCTGATTTTTAAACTAGCAAGTTACAAAATGAAAAAACAAATTTTACCACAGTTAAAAAAATACTTTATACTTTTGCTTTAACCCAAAAAACTTCAATAACTTGAGACAATCAGCTGGTTTACCTTGCTCAATGTTTGCAATGCTACATCGGCAGCTTTGCGCACGCTTTCTTTTATATCATCTCTGACTCGAAGTAAAATCTCCCACAGGGTCGGTAATTCAGGCACTACAACATCTAGAGAACGTCCTCGCAGTAAGTCATTCAGTGCCATGCAGCTAGATTCTCTTACACGCCACAAATTACTTGTTAAGTTTGTTATCAAGTCTTGAAGTATCTCCTTCATATACAAGTCAACCTAGACAGTGTTTTGAAAGAATAAAATCACTACATAAGAAATGTATTAAAGAAAGTACGGAAAGATTATTACGAATTAAAAGTTTTTGAATAGAAGAATAAAACTCAGTTACAATTTACTAGTGCAGAGTGATTTATAAAAAATCTAAAAAGGATATAAAAAATCACTATCAGCATAGCAAAGTCTAAAGTAAAAATGCATTATATACTCATACTGATTAAACTCAAAAATAACTAGAAAGACTTATGCAACTTATAGAATGAATGATAAAAGATAGCACACCCATGCCCAGACAACATCGGGAACAGTAGTGGTACGAGGCAACAGAACTTTGAAAATGTCAATTAATAAAAAAAATAAGTCTTTTTCTAGCAGGTCATGTCTGACTAAACCTTATGGTATGTTATTTTGTATTTAATTAAAATTCAGTTATCTGCTTTAATTGCTACGTTACCAATAGTTATTTGCATTTTTAAGCAGCCATTTTTTGCTTATACAAACCACACTAATTTTACGTAGAGCTTATAGCTTCCTTTTGAAGATTGTCAGAACATACAGATTTATGATTATTCAAATATGCAATTATTCAATAAGATTATGAAGTTTTTGGTGGTTGTTGTGCCAATTTTATTTCTGCTAAGATTAAGATTTCCAAATAATTGATCTATTTCTGTTAAAAATGATATACAAAGAACAATTATGATAAACAAGGAAGGGATTTATTTCAAAAATATTCTCACACTGGACAAAATTTCATGCAACTGGTGACTAAGGATAAAACTGGCTTTTATTATGAATACTGATGTTTTAACTAGAAGCCTTACTCGCTTTATACAAAACTGTCAGTTTGCGTAATCTTTTCCAGAAACATAAAGTAATCTTGTACTTCGTATAATCATATGATCCGTATGAATTTTGCCACATGTACACATTACAAAAATCTTTTGGCCTCAGGAGACAGTGACTTGTAAGCTTAAATGGCTGGGTTTATGTCTAAATCTTTGTTATTCATAGATCAGCGAAGGTGATTGTAAATGTAAAGTAGGATGGATGTAAACATGTCACTTTAATAAATATTTTCTCACTTTTTCATTCACTAAAACATAACATACTATTTTTTTGTTATCGGTAACAAGTGCATTCCACACACTAGACATGGCTTGCTGAACTTTTGGATTTGGATCATACTGGTATCTGTACAGCCGAGGCACAATTTTTGGAAAATGCGGAGCTAGTTGCTCACTGGCCTGCGAAGCAATCATACTAAATCCAAATGCTGCTCCCTAAAATAAAAAAACAAATGTAAATAAGCTAAAAAAGATACACAGTCATTTTGCAAAATAATGTGCAGTCACTGCAGTGGTTTAGTAACTCAAGCCTGGAAATACGCAAATCACCTCTAAAACAAGAAAAGTGTGTGACATCACTGACTGTCTTCAAATCAAAATGCAAATGCATAGATGTTGTAGTGTGCTAATTAACACACTACAAACAACTTTTACTTGTAAAGAACTTGAGCTTTTAAACTATCATATAAGTCAGAGGTAGCAACTGCTAACAACTTACATTTTTATAGAGATGTCTTAACGGTAAAATTAAATTTCCGTATTTTTTTAATTTGAAGCCTTATACCCTCATTCAGACTATAATTAATATCAGACTTCATACAGACTGACTAATTGTATTAAAATTATATTATTAATAACTTTGCAATTATTGGGAAGGAAGTTGCACAAAGTGAAATAACAATTCAGAAAATATTAACGTTGAATGAAATTAGCTGTAATTATGAAATACAAACGATGTTATAATTCTCTATAAAATATCGTTTTTGTTATAAATCCCAGTTTTTATCGCAAATAATCACTGTTAATATTGAATGAGGCTTTCTTTCATCACAGAGCTCAATTATTATAAATAATAAATTATAAATCATGCTTCCTTGTAATATAATATTTTTAAATACATAATTATTGGCAATTTGACAAGATAAAACTGCAAATTATTGTTTGTTACATAAAAGGAAAATTTAATTACGTAATTATAAAATATGTAATTATAAAAGTCTAGTCATGAAAACACAAAAAATCCATCTTTATGCTTCAAATTCAATAATACTATAGTGCAAATAAATACAGTAACAGCAGCAGGCAAACTTGATAATTTTGAAACAACCACAGAACTTAACTCATCTAGTTAGAATGGATGTATGAATTTACCCCTGCAAACTAACTCCTTTTTAGAGGAGATTCAACAAGACCAATGTTCCTGAATAGTGTATTCTATTACACATTTTAAAGCTAATTTGCAAATATAAAAATTTGTATTACCAAACTAAATTTGTTTGACTGAAAGAGCTTATGCAACTGCACATCTTATGTAGAATGTATTTTTGTAAAAATGTAAGGCTTGATTAAATATCGGTGTGGTTAGCCTACTTATTGAATATTATAAAAGGTTATAATCAGACTACTATAGACTTACCCTTATGGCACTCTAGTGCCTATTTTGTTGTAGATTTTCTGATATTTCAAATCTTTTGGAATTCATTATGAGAATTAAAAACATTATTGTTTATTTACGGCAGTAATCACACTTAGAATGCTAATAAAGTCAATAAGATGCGATGACGTGTAAATATTTCAGACGCATACCTTACGAGAGTTCCACGTAGCATGGTGATTAGCAAGGTGCATGAATTTATAAATAAGGTCAGGTTGATTCAGGTCTGTTGCCAAGCTGCAAAGTTCTTTATAAGTTGAAAGATTTCCATCCCTACAAAAAAATTTAAGAAAATCCAATTAGAGAAAGTACACTCTCCTATCAGGCAGTGTAACCGAAGTAATAAATTATGAGAAATTAGCAGCGCTAGAGAGCCAATGAAAGTTAAGCTAGATTAATAAAAAAATGGGTGTCAGGTGCACTTACCCTCCAGGAGCTTTTCCCAAGGTCCCTTCTTCAAACATCTTTGTGTCTTCTCCTATTTTGCGTTTCTGAGTTTTACCGGTCATCAGAGCATCAAGCAGCTGGGTAACCAACTGCTGTCGGTCATTGTCCATCCCATTCTCATACACCATTCCAAGACCCTTAGAAGCGACATCTTGGGTGAGCTCTGGTAAATAATCAACATTTCAACAGAATGCAAAGAAAAACACTTTAAAAACACAGCAAACTTCGTAGTTTAAGATGAATAAAAAAAACTGATTCCATATAAGCGTAAGCATTATAGGTGAGATGTGTCAGGGACATATCAGAACAAGTCACTGTCAGTGATCAAAATGGTTCCGTGAAACTTCAACCAGCATCAAGGTATTGCACATAGTTCCAAAGAGTTACAAAATAATTTACGAAGTTATTAAAATAGTATCTTTTACATAAGCACTTTGAAGACTGTGGTGTAACAGGCTACCCAAACATCTTCAGTTTTTAAAGAATTTGTGTAAGCAATACCAGTCAAGTTTTGAGAATCTCTCTAATTTAGCAGGTGTTTAATTGCAAATGAGCAAAAGTTCATTGAATACACACTAGCATGTGGCATGATTAGATTTCATCACCGATGCACCGGATGTCTCTAAACTTTCTCTTAAATAAATTTAAGATATGAGAATACACCAGGAAGGTTGAATCAAGTTTGAACAGAAAAACAAAATCCAGGATAAGTGGAAAAAGGTGACCAGGATCAACTCTCCCACTCATCCCTGATTATCTGTGATATCATGTAAAGACATTTCCACAGTGTGCAAACGGCAACAGCACATTTTTGTTTGAGACTCTGGGCAATAAGCGAACATTCTGTTGTAGCCTTCAGTACACTAATGTGTTGTACATGTTTCTTGCCTTACCGTCAATCTATTTGGTACTTTACATGTGAGAGATGCGTCAGCTTTGAGGCAAGTATAACTTAATTCACAATTACTTGGACAAGTTTAAAACTTGAAAAAATCAAAGTACTCTCAAAGAGTCTATCTTTTGCTTGGCAACTTGGTAGTTTTGACTTTTTGGTAGCTGTCTCATTAGTCTAAAATGAGCCATCGAACCAGCAAAGATGCCTCAGCCGTGTTCGAATGTCAAAACATCCCCTTCTTGGGAGGTAACCAGCAATGTTCAACACAGCTGCCAATGAAATCACCCCGAACAAGTATCAAACCCAAGCAGCAGTCAACCAATCATGAGAAGCATACTCCTGTATAAGGCCATAAACCAAGGTGTTGTGAATATTTTAGCTGTTCTCCGACACATATGATTGGCATTGTTACTTAAAGCTAAAAACTGCAATACATTCTCTGATTAGTAAAACACATTTGGTAATTGATTGGCATTTTGAAATTATTAAGTAGAGAGCTTTATCTTACCATCACTCTCTCCAAGAAGATTTACAAATGCTGTCTGAATGTCCATCAATTGTGATTTGACTGTTCTGTGATTTCCACATTTTTTTACCATAGTAAGAAGCCAAATACAAGCTGCCTAAACAAAATACAATCACCAACGATTGCACGTGTTCAAATGACCATACTTTTATTTCAAGAATATCAACTTATAGCAAGACCAAACACTAAAGTGAGGATGATAATGCATTAAATTACAGCGCAATCGCAACTATCTCGAAGATTAACAAAGTATTTATGCAGCTTTAACAATATTTAATTTTAAAGAAATTAATAGTCTATTATGCTCAACCACTGCACATTAAAATTCGGTTAATTTGTACAATGATACAATGGAGCTACAATTACTGAGTTAATGATACCAGATTTGACCAAACAAATTCAATCTTTTTGTTGTAATATTGTTTCAATAAAGCTTGATTTCAAGAATCCAGTAATTGCATGTGTATTCTATCATCAACCAATAATAATCTGAGAATTGGGATTTTAAATAAACTAGCCCGTAATATTGTGGTGAATTGCACTGTAAGGTTTCTATGAACCTTAACTGTTTGAAAATTGTTTGATGCTTATAATTATTAAAATAATTGAGATTCTCTTCTACTTCTGTTGCAATACAAAATCTGATGGTTAGTATTGCTAACAGATACACAAAAAGATGACATTTGTGGAACTCAAGTGAAATTTTGAACTTTCACGTGTCAAGAACTATCAGTCAACATAAACTTGACAAATAGAAACAAATTTGCCTAATAGTTTATAGATAATTTGTGTATGAATCGGCCTACCTGTCTATGACTGTGATTACCACTCACAACATACTTATTCAGTAGCTGATCTAATAACCATGATAATTCATCCGGCTCCTCACTTTCTAAAGTACTCTTAAAAAAGATAGAATACCATATAGATTTACGGCAAAATAAAAACACCTTTAATCCAAATAGTATAACATTTATTGTTTGGGCTACTCCAGAAAACAACATTTATACTTTTTTCACGACTTCTAAAGTAGCAACATTATTTGAAAAACAAATCTATTAACGGCTCTAAGAACGAAAATAGGGCAACCTTTTTAAATGCTACGCACTAACTGAAAGACTTTTTCACACCTATAACCACGTTAACACAAAGAAATTTTTTGCAGTTTGAACATGGTGTACATTTTTACTTTAAGATTTTTATATTTGTCTGTTTTAGTGTGTGTTTTCAGTATTTGTTTTCTCTTCAAAAGTTAATTGAAGGCATTTTTACAGACTAAAATTGAGATACTAAAATTCAAAATTGAGGCAAGCTTGTCAGATTTGCTAAAATTTCAGTGTTTTATTTATATCTGTATCTTAATTTCAAATTGATCAACTTCGATTGTCCAGATAAATGCAGTACCTACACAACACTCCTGACAAGCAACACATTTTTTGGATTTTAAAGTCTTGAAACTAGCTTTGAAAGCCTAGTCTAGCATCAAAAAAGATGATTTTCTAACTGTAAAAACTAACTCTTAAATAATTTTCTTAATCAACAAATTTAATTACTGTTTTGATGCTTTAAAGATGATGTATGTCTGCATTTAGATGCTTCTGCTTCATTAAAGTCATTTTGAGCTAAATTTCCATTATGTAATAATATAGTTTCATCTTCCTCATATTTATGCTTTTTTTCAGTAACATTAAATGTGACATCATCAAGCAGGGCTAGATTTACCAACAGGCAAGGCAAAGGCCATTAGCCTAGAGCCTACGGGTATCTAGGGGCTAACTGAAACTTATTTGTCCCTCAGCATACCAATGTATAACCTTGTTTCAAGAGTACATCGGATATTTTATTATATAATGTATTCAAAACCATAAGGGCCCCTATACAATATATATATTTATTTATGAAACATGCCAACATTTCTGTAAATCTTGATGTCCACTAATGAGTTTGGCCTAAGGCCAGCAAATTGGTAAGTCTAGCCCTGTCATCAAGACTCCTTTTACTTATATGTTTCACTATAGTATAGGCTAACTGCAAATAGTTGCACTATTTATAAAAAAATTAGAAGGCTAAAATTTTAGAAAGAGCATAAATTACAGTCAAATAATCCTTTTCACTCTTCTGCCACACGTCTCGACATAATGGAGATTTTTTTCCTAAGGCAGCCAACACTAAGGCATCGCCGCATGTAAAATGCAATTCTACTTGTTTCGCCTAATAAAACGAAAAATAAGAAGCATTAAAAATTTATTTCACAGCATTATATTATTAACATGGGTATGCCACAAGTTAGGGTAGTCTGTCAAATAAACATGTTCGCAGAGTGAACAATAAATTGTAATTTTTAGTATTTAACCTTCAGAAAGGGCTAGAAGAAATGTGTACAAATGTGAAAATTTAATTACTGGATACTGCTACATCTGCAAATCAAAAATGATTTTGAAATTATACACCCCCTTCCATAGGTACAATTGTTCAACTATCCAAACTGGCTGAATGGATCATCATTTTCTTTAGTTATGCATAAAATTTCACACATAAAAAGAATTTGCCCATGTGGACAGAAACTATTTTAGAAAACCCTCCACAGGGTCTTGCATATGAGAGTGTTCATAGACTCTTTTCACCTGTGCGGAATTAAGAAGCTGTTCCATCACATATCGTTTCCATGGAAAGTTGTTATCTCCTATACAAAGACAAGCCAGCGTATTTATTGCTTTTTCCTTTACCTGCAAAAGTCAGATGACAATATACTGCTGATAACATAAAATACATTCATTAGTCACATACCAGTCAAAAAATTTCATACCAGTCAAACAAGAAAATGAGTAGAGCAAAAAGTACTATAGAAATACAAAAAATGTACATTGATAATTAACTGTTATTTAATGTTATCGACTTGTTCCAAATCAGATAATGCCAAAAATGGCATTCCATTAGTTCAAATCCTGATGTACACACACAGAAAATAATGCAAAATATATGTGTTACACAGTATAATCTTAAGACTAGTCTAGACTTGATGGGTGTGAGCAGCCAACTTGTTCGCCTAAAATAACTAGTGCAACAACAATTAGACATTTTGACTCTCCTATGTTTGTGTTATATATAAGCCGACTCACTGCATTATTTTCTTGACCGATGTCCAACTTTTTCACAAGAAGCTTTACTATAGATGCCTTGGTTACTTCCTTATTGTCAGCTGATTCGAGACTGCCCTCAGGCAACGGTAGTGCCATCTTGCAAGCAACTTCAGAAAGGGCACTGCTCGCTCCCGAGACTACGACTGGATTAGAACTAAATAGCAGCTTCACTATAACAAATTTTTAGAAATCATAATTAGCTATGCACATGTAAAAGATCTATAAATCAAATTCCATTGATTTTTCTGTTCAAATGATCACCTATTCAACATTAGGCAAGGAACTTCGATACTTAAAGGGGAAGAAAAGGGGGTTTTTAAGTAAGTCCTGAAAAACTTTCATACTGCATTATAGTAATTAGCATTACAGTTACTACTTGAAAGACTTATATAACTGGAAAAGAAAATTCTTAATAATTTAAAACATTCATACCACCTGGTTTAACATTACTGGTTTACTGTCCCAGTGTTATCACTGGCGCATCAAAAAAATGTTATTAATCTTACTGATAAAATAAGGTATTTCATCCTTTTTTGCTCAGTTAGTAAAGTATGCGCTATGGATTATTTCACTATTTTTCTAATTTTACGCAATGTTACCCGAATTTACTTCAATTTCTTCGTCTGTGACTGACAGTTAAACTGACTGTCAGTGAGGAGTTTAAATTTGCATTTCACACAGGTTTATATATGCTGATATAAGTTCTCCATGCATTAAGACATCATGTAGTGACACAAAATCTCAAGGCGATTTTTTTAAGTTTATGTAAAATTTCTCTATTCTTGATTTTTAATGAGACACGATTATGTACAAGGCTCAAGGTAGAGTTGACTCACTCTTGGAAACATTTATTGAACTTTACACAACTTGCTCCAAGAAGTTCCATCAATATCTGTAAATTTTAACTTAAACAACAATAACTTTTGAGACACTGACACAGAAAACTACCTGGATATGTTTATGACATACCTATAACATTCACTGCATCATTGATATACATCTGCTGATCACTTTCCTGGTTTTTCCCTTTCCTGCTGAGGATAAATCCCAGTGCCAGAACTGAACCATGTTGGACCTCCACAACCTACAATTGTCAGCAATGAATTTAATCAGTGGTTCAAATTCACTAGCTTAAGGGTCTGGCAATATTGAACTGTTAGAGAATGACCTTCATTTTATGAAAATTTCATAAGCATCAGCTTGGATGCTAGGAAAAATCTTGTACTCTGTCCATCACACGTTTTTCAACTTAAAAAGCGTTTATCCAATTGAGTACAAATTTAGTAGGATGATTAGTTAGGATGTCCTTGGGTTCAAAAGAAAAAAATTGTGGCAATCCTTTTGTTAATTACTTACTTTTTAGAGCTCTTTAGTTAGCAAACTTTAAATTGCCTAAATGTTAGATCATAAGTTCACTGTATAAAAAATATCTGCTGATGCTCCAGAAAGTTCTTATTTTTTCAAGTTGTTTCTTCAAAAATATACAGCAACAACTTGTTTTGTACTAGGTACATATTTAATCACAATCTTCATAGCATTATGTGCTCAGCAGTATAAAACTAACTTGAGAATATACATGTATAACACCTAAAAGAGATTTTTTTCTGTCACACATTTTACAGCTAACACAGAAACAATTCAACTACTAATTACATACTGCAAACTGTGATGTATATAATGTTACCCATTTTGAAATGCAAATATAACTGGTATATTTACCTTATCTTCCACATTTTTTGTTAACTCTGTGATGATGTTAACAAACTCGTGTAAAACCAAGCTGGAGGTTACAGTCACAGCAAATAATTCAGCTGCATATATTCTCATTTCTGAATTACTTGAATATAAAAATCTCTGAAAAATGTAAATTTGATATAGAAACCTACTTTAATGGCTGTATTAAAATAAGCTTCAATAAATAGTGGGCAAAAGTCCATTAGAATAAACATTCTGTGCATGTCATAAACAGTCATATCATTAAAGATCAAGTACGGAAAGTAAATACAAATGTTTCATCTGTAATTAATTACACAATCATTTACTAAGATAACTTTACTTTTTGATATTAAGTAGTATATATAAAAATTATCGAATCTATAAAAGACAAAAATGAACTTAAACTAACAATCACACTGAAAAAGGGTACACAGAAAACCTTAGATACATTTCTTCAGTACCTTGATCCAATCAAGCTTATCAATAAACCTTGTTACAAATACTTCAGGTGCTATGGCAACAATTTCCAAAAGGCAGTACATATTAAATGCACCTAAAAACAGCAAAAATATAATGCTCAGTATTAGTAGTCAAAAAATGTTTCCAATAATAAATTACTTGACATGTATGTATGTTTTACTATTATTAGCCACATTTAAGTAAGTAGTTTTCTTAGGCAGAGTTATTTTCCTTTGTCTTAAGGAATGCACTAATCCATGGAAGTGCATGAATTCATATGTGCATGTGCGTGTAAGCACCCACTACTTAACTCAGCTATTAATAGTTGCTAAAATTTCCACACACACACCAGCTCATTGCTTTTAATAAATTCTTTTGATCAGCATGCAGTTAGTAACTGTTTAACTAATCAAAGTGCTGCATAAAGCAAGATCTAATATAAGAAATATTTAAATATTATTTTTATTAATTATTAATTATTATTAATTATTAATAATTATTATTAAGATAGTTACCTCCAATTGCACTCAGCAGGAGTTCAATAAGATTAACGTACATGACAACTGGATTATTATCTCCACTACCCGACTCCACATTGCACAAGTTGCGCACATATGAGCCAATACAAGGAGCATGTTCTTGCATATCTTTTGCTGAATCTACTGCAGGAGTCACTCCGGCACTAAATGCCAAACAAGTTCTTAAGTAACGCACAATCTAAAAAAAATTAATGAAGTACAAATTTAAATTTATCTATTTAATGTGTGCGCAATTTAAAAACACAGCATAAAGAGTTTTATGTCATGTAGCTCCGAGACTAAACTGTAAAGTTGTAATTTGATATTTGACAGCAGGACAATTATTTTCCTTTTGTTCTGTCAATTTTTGGCACTATAAATGATGATACTGAAAACTACAACTGTAGAACACTAGAACCCTACATTTTGCTAATAATAAGGTCAGGCTATAGTGCAATTACATTGCGTGACTGGAATAAAAAGTGTCACTCAAATGCCATACCTCAGTAAAAGCACCTCGATTATACGGCAAAGTGTAATTCCCTATTACAGTCTTCGCACTACCCTTCACGCGACTTTCAGCCTAAATCAAAAACAAACAATCAATGAAAAATCCTTATCTTCAAGATTGCAGCAAAAGAATATAAAAATTTAAAAACTTGCCTGTGAATCATTGATTGTTTCATGTTAAAGTGTGACAGATTTTTTAAGATTTGAAACGAGTAAGACTTAATCAATATGCTATACAGGGAACTGCTTAAAATTTTGCTTTATATGTAGAATAGTACTTACATTATTTATAGTCTTTCTAGTTAAAAAATCCAGCTTATTTACAATTTAGCTTATGCACAATTATGAACAATGTAATATAAATGAGTTCAGAACTTTTAACCATGTAAATTTACTCATGTCACTTAGTGCTTCCAAAAAAGTTTTACACTTCGTTTGACACAATCTATCAATGATAGCTGTAAGGCATACTCGATCATGCAGATACTGCACCAAATGTGGGAATGATGGAAACAATGGTGTATCAGAGGTAACCAGTTGCTTCTGCAATGAAGTTTCGGTTGACTTGTTTTCCACACTTTTAAGGACTTTCAGTGCTTCACTGCGTATATCTTCCTTGCTAAGTATGAAAAAAATATAATATTTCATGAACCATAAAGTTAACACCAAAATGCCTAAATAATCAACACACATTCAAGTTTTCTCAAGAAATCAAAAATTCGGCTAAAAGTATGTAAATAACACACTGCAGTTCATTAGAATTATGCTAAAATGACACTGAATGCACACATTTAATAAAGAACCAACCCTCGAACAACATTTATTGCATTTTAATATACAATTAAAAATATTGAAATCGCAACACAATATATGCGCATAGAATGCTTTGCTTAAAAATGCAAAAGAAATTTAAATATTTTTTTATCTTATGCCAAACGAACGTCGCTGCCGGGATATTTGAAAAAAATGATGTAAGCTGATAGCTGGTGTACAGCATAAATGCTGTGAAGGCAAGCTTTGGTGAAGTTACGCGTTGGGAAATTTCTACAGTTAACTCAGAAGTTCCGTTATTCTAGCACAAAATTTAACTGTGTTTATATAAAAATTGGTCATTAAATCGACCAAGTTTAAAGTCGTTAACACTGCTTAAATCCACAGGATTATACAGTAAAATCTGTAAGTAGTGTACATTAATTGTGTAAGTATAATTAAGTTACAGACTTTTGTTGACTTTCAGATAATGCACATGTAACTTGCGAGCATATTGAAGCACCTGGCAGAGTAAGTGTTTATATTGCACGATACCGGATCATTTTCGTCTAAAATGAGTGCGTCCAAGCATAATGTCACAGTGACTTTAAATTGATTTTACTAATTACGTTAGGCGCTTATCACAATTTTATTGCTGGAACTTTGTAACATTTTTCTCAAATATTAGAATAAGCTCAACTTCCTGAGGGACTTGACTTTTGCATTAAGAAGTTTGTGAAGTTAATACTCATACTTACACATCTCCACAAGCAAGAAGTAATACAAAGTTAGCAGACAGATGGTCTCTGGGAAAAATAGCCTTTGCATAATGAACTGCCATAAGTCGATTTGCATGCTCTTGCTGGAAAAGGTAATGATGCTATAATTAATCAGCTTCAATAGGTGGAACTGAAATAAGTTTGTCCATTTTGAAAGTGTTTATATGAATAACTAAGATGGAAGTTAGGTCAAAGACAGTGAGAAAAAACTGCTGATCATAAAACGAAAACAGCAAGGTTTTCACAATAAAAACTATTACTTCTAAACCACTCTTTAAGTAGCCCAACCAAAAAAATATTGCCAGATAAAGTGATTAGTCATAAACCTTCCTGGCATTTTCTATCCAAAATTTACACACTTCCTAATTAAGTAATAGACTTATAAAGTCACTAGCAAACGCGTGAATCAAAATGTGCACAACGATAGAATAATGAATAACATTAGATTATGAAAACCAAGAAAATATGCACACGCGCACAAAACCAGCACAAAAACAAGAAACAAAACTGAAAAGAAATTTATATACTAAACTCTTGAAAGTCAAATTACTAGATGTTCTTAACACACAAAATACCCACACTTTCTATATTTCTTAAAACAGTTGTCTCCATAAGTATCAAAGTTACTTTATCTGCATTCTTAAAAGCACCGGCCATGAGCAACAGGGCTTCTTGCAAAGCCAGACGTACTTCGGATGGTTCCTATAAAAAAGGAAAAGCTTAATAGCTACATCAGAAATTTTTAAAACAGTCACATTACCCAAAACAATATAAATGCAAATGTAAGACAAAATCACTTACGTTAGGAAGGATATCAAAGAATGCTTGAATAATGGCAATGTCTTGTAAAACAAGCTGAGGCAATTTATGTGCAAGTTTTCCCATAGCAACATAAGCCATACCACGCAACTTTGGCTCCTATAGCACCAAAAATGAACATATCACAATAGTAGATTATACCAACCAAGACAAGAATACAAATTTCAGTTTCAATGCCAGACGACATATTTTTTTCATATAGTATACTTCATAGTTTACTCTTTTCAGCTGTATTAATTTCATACATAACAGCTTTTCTTGCATAACAACTTCAAATGTCTATGTCTATTAACATTATTTACAAGTTAATAATTGTACAGTGCTATTCACAAGCAGTAAGGACCTGACCAGTCATGACAGCATGTGTAACATTACAGATTAAAACAGAATATGCAAAGCTTCTGAACTGAAATGTAGACAATACCAAATTTTAAATCAACCAGAGTTTTATTAACTAGGCCCAACATGACTGACTACAAAATACCGACAATTATCACAAAAAATTAAAACATTTTGTATTTGTTTAAAAAACATATTTACAAACAAACTAATAATGTTGTCTGTGATTTACAAAGTAAGCTGTTTACTTCCTGTTTGCTTGATCCAATATTAAGTCTAGATACACAAATCCTTAACAGCATTATTTTAAATTACCTCTTTAGTTTCACAGACAAGTTTGTACATCCCGGAGTAGAGCACAGGTCCAACGGGAGAAAGTTTTGCCTGTGAGCAGGCACTGCATAGATGCCAAACCATCTCCACTGCCATCATTTTCAACTTTACATTCGTTGAATTTCCATACAGACAATCAAATACCACCTACAATTAGCCATATTAGCTTTACTTTACATTATTACAAGGAAAAAATTTTATGGAAAAGAAAAATGTGCTGTGAATAAATGCTGGTATAGGAGCAATAGCATGGAGAAGTTACATCAAAAATTATTTCTTTAAATTTATTTACACCTGTATTGCAAAAGGCACTTGATTAGCTGCCTCTCGAGACTTGAGCAAGTAAGGCAAAATCTTCATCTTTATACGAGTATTTGCTGGAGCTCGCTTATTTTCTGGCTTCACAGAAGAATTCTGAAAAAAAACATGAAGAAGTTCCAAGGATTTAACTATTAATAAGTTAAGTAAATTTCTCTCTAGCAGTTTTCAACAGATAGGCCAAAGATAAGAACCGTTTCTCTAGGGTAATGTTTTCTCTACTTAAATTCAGAATGCAAAATGTGCAGCCTCGTAATTAACAAAGGTCTATCAAACTACTCGGATTTGTGTATGATTGGAGAATTTACTTGGTTGGGCATATAAGATGGCATTTTTCACCAAACACTGATTAGTTATTGGATTAGCCCTAAACTTTTTGTAAATTTCATTTCTCTTTTTAGGATGTAATCATGCACAAATGCAAGCAACTGCCTCAAAATACAAGTTCCATAGTTGCCAGTTTCACAATTACACATTGCATGTCTGCATGCCTAATTCTTATGGCAAAGAAATTGTAGCAATTTTCATTTGGGTAATTAAAAATTGTGGTGCAACTAAAATCTGCATATCTGCACAAGGTCTAAGAGGAAATAAAGGTGCTTGTACTTTGTAATAACTGATACCCACAATAACCATATGACATGTATAGTGTAGTCAGAGTCAGTGTATGTTAGAAGGAAAAAAATCAGTAAGCCCAAACAAAATACAATATACACAAAGCTATATTGTAATAAGCAATATACAGGAAGGTAAAAACTGCCTCAAACCTGATACTTCAAACCTCATGCAGCATCACATGAGATCCATGTCTAGACTCATGCCATTATTATATTGGACTTACTTGTTGCAAATACAAGAGAATGAACAACAAAAGTTGTCCATTAGATTCAAAATCCATTGTAATGAGATTCGTAACAATGAGGATATGAGGACTTAATGTAATTGGAAAGAGTAACTGTTTTCAACCAACTACGAACCAATTTTATTTAACCAAAGAGGCATACACTCTTAACATTGCCAAACAACAACTTTCGTCAGTCAACATAAAATGCAACAACAATATTGCGGAGTAGTCTGAACATACCTTATCTTGAGTGAGAGAGCTTCCACGAAATAAAATGTAAAGCTTAGTCGTGATTTCCTGCTTGTTCCAGTCAATATCGCTGATAAACAAAACTTTAAAATTAGTTAAAAAATTTAAGGTAATTGCTAAGTTATTGTGCTAAAAGTACAGATACAGCTAATGTTGTTTAAAAGCTGATATTCGAGAACTGTGAAAGGCAATAAGGTAATAATTGTTGCTATGTTATTATACAATAATAATATAACTCACAGATAAAGATGAATGTTAATTACAAGCTGATGTTCGAGCACTATGACTTATAAAAACAAAAGTCAAGACGGCAGCAAAACACGAAAGAAAATTAAGAGATAAGCACATAGAGACTACTGAATAGTTTAGCAGTGACATCTCACTTTTGGAAGTGCACATGCAACTTGTTTCCAAAAAACTAGTATCAGACTGCTGCACTGTGCTAAACTAATACCTATAAACTTCGAATAATATTGTTCCTAACTTTTTGCTGCATAATAAAACAGTAATATTAATATATAAGTTTTAATACCCACCTCATTATTTTCTTAAGTTCCATATCAGCTAAGTTGGCTACACTGTGAAAAGAAAAATTCAAATGAAACACTACAGCTGTAATAATTATAGCAATACATATATAACAAATAACTATAAAAATATCTTTTACACACAGGATACTGATTCATAGTAAAGAAGCCATTTTATTGCCTTACACAATGTACAATACACAACTGCTGAATTGCAAATGACATAATTGAAATATTTAATACCCAAGTGTTAAGGTTTGCAAGGATAAACACAGACTAACAGGCACTAGAACTGGCTAAAGGCCATTAAACGAATCAACCTTTAAAAAAATTCTGGCACCACAAACTTTTGCAATTTAAATCAATCTAAAATTAATTAAATAAACAGCTCTAACTAATTAGTGAATTAGCATATGTGAGTGCAGCAGGTTAAAACCAAATTAGTGAAGCTCTATTGGCTCTGAATAGACAATCTGTTAGACACTAACATGGCGGCAGACAATTCTGCCGATTTTTGCAGCACTATCACATGTCCAGATTTAAAGCACTATGCATGTATACAAAACAGAGCTAAAAATCATATAATGGTAAAAAAGTGTACCTGTGCCGAGAATCAGAGGTTGCAATAATTAAAGGAGAAACAACTTCCCAATCTTGAAAAATCTCACTTCCCAGAAACTTCACAATTCCCACTTTTGTCTAAAACAGAAGAACGAGAAGACATACAGACACTAGCCTCAAGACACACGAAAAACCAATCTTTTATTTATGTTGACTATGCAACTGTATTAATACGAGCTTGAAGAAAAAACTATGGACTGAATTTAGCATGCATACCTTTTCCAGTTCTTCAGGTGTCAGGGGATTTTCTCCCGTTATTCGCTTTAATGCATGCTCGCTCAGACCAGGTGGTGCCATTTGACTACCCTGACCAAGCTGACCTTGTCCAGAACCAGGGCGAATATTAATGGTTACTCTGAAAAAAGAGACAAGAAGTAAAATGACTGATTAGTGATTTAATTATGATGTATTGGCTGAACATTTCACGTTTAATTATTTTTGTTTTACATTAAACATTAACATTTTCAGCTAAATTGCTGTTTTTGTAACCTCCAAATTAACGGCAATTTTTATAAAATATAACTCTTTTTTTTTCAAAATTTTTCAGTCTGAAAACTGGCTAATTACAAAAATGTAAGAGATATTAGCAAAGTGGTCACAAACTCGGCTTAGTAAATGAAGTTAATTCTGAATCTAAAAAGTAATTGAATGTGCGTTCACCTTAAAAATTTCTTCGGGCTTCAACAGCCACTTCGCTATTTCTTCTGATGCAGAAAAATGTATATACGTTACAGGCAAATCATGAAACTGAGCTTTGTGTAGAAAGCCCAGGCATTTTATAGAGTGCCAAAACAAACCAGGTACACTGTTTAAAATCATTTCTTTAACACTTTTCCTAGGCATAATATATAAAGCAAAAGTTTGCTTAGACAAGGTGTCAATTTGCTAGATTTTGAACATAGTTTTCCTAAGAACTTTTTATGGAATGTTAATAAATGTTAGTCAGTATAAAAATAAAGCAGATGATAAATTGATTTGGCGTAATTTTTCAACACATTTTGTGTAATGCCAATAAAAATTTAGGAAATCCTGAAAAAGTCAAATTTCAGTGTGTTTGCAAATTTGTGCGGTAACTACGTTTGCTCATACGTTTTGACCATTTCTCGTGTCCGAGAATTTAAGTTCCAATGTCATTCCTCCTCTGTAGTGGTGACTTGGGAGAATAACTGTTGCATGAAATATTCAGTGAAACAGATGGCATTCAAGAGTTGGTAAAGGGCACGGTTGAGCTTGCCGAATATCTTGAACAGTTGCTGTTTTTTTCTGTCCTCCCTTTCGTCTTTGAAATGATGAGTTTTGTGGTGCATGGTCCGATGCCTGCTGAGAGCTGCTTTGCTTGTTTGAGTGGGTTTTAATCGGTTTTTGTAGTGACAAAGAGGGAATCCTCACGATCTTTTGCCTGTTGTAAGTTTACTAAACAGAATTTGATGGGGAAGCTTGGTCTCACTCATGCTGATGATATGCCCTGACCAATGAAGATAGTGTGTCACAAAGGTAGACTTGATACTCTGAGCACTACGACGGCTTTTTCGAGCATGGCAATGCTGATGACGTACTAGCCGCATTTGATAGACAGGCTAAAGCGAAGTTTATGATAACAGAGGGTCCAAGTTTTACAACCATACAACATGGTTAAGATGATGACAGCTTTTTCATTTTGCAAGGTTTTCAAAGGCTACATGAGCTGACCGTTGAGCCATGCCCTTTTGGTAGTGCATATGTAGGATGCCTACGAAATAGAAAGTGGTCAAACCGCATGTCAAAGATCTTGATGTTGCACCTCTTGCTAATAAAACAGTTAACGCACCCGCTTACTTGAATTGGTTGCTTAATTTAATACATTGACAATGTCATGCTATGCATTCTATAAAATTGATGTCAAGCATAATGTCAATCTTTCTCGTTGACTGCCTAATCAGCGTAGAAGATTTTTCACATCCTAGCCAAACTTACTTACCGCCGGTACGTTTGGACATTTAGTGCAGCTATATGCCGGGCATCTAATACTGTTTTGAAAATTGCTCAACTTTTCATTAGTTGTCTAGGAAAAATATCGTCCTGGTTCTAGATTTTATTATTGTTAAGTGAAATTGCAAGTGAATTAGTAGAAATATATAGTCTAGTTTCATTTATTATAGGAAGCACAACACTTACGTCTATGAGTTGCTGATTAAACCGTTTTCCTGTCAACAAATTATTCAGCTTAGTTTAATTTATGACTAGCAAGTTAGATAAAAACAACTATTTGATTAACTTTAAAAAACTACAAAATAACCGGAATGGAACAGTCAAATTAATCAAATGGAACAGAAAAATACAAAAACTGGATAAACCTTGCAGACGAGCACGATCATTTAAATATAGAAAAAAAAGACATCACAGTCATGATATGTGCGTATGTTTAAAGGCAAGAGGCACTTAATATTTTTGTTGCTCATGTATCTTAAAGCACGGCTAACTGGCCTAGTTTCTTTATAATAATGCTTATGTCTCTGCATTTTGTAGTGCTTTGAAGCTTTGTCTCTACATTCTGCTTAAATGGAAAAGTAATTTTTTGACTACTTGAAATGTTAATTACCGTATATACAAATATATATGTACAAATCGATTTTAAGGTGAAATTTCTGGGGTTGACTTATACTTACGATATGTTTTGGGGAGATGTCGCTAAAGAGTCATCTACAATACGAATATGTAAAGAAATAATCCTTCATTATACACTGGACTGAATGAACACTCATACTGTGATACTTCACATCAGAGAATGTTTGCATCTTGACATTACTTCACAAAAGTAACAAATATTATTGTAATTTATTTTATAGTATGTTAAATTAAGCTAAAATTTATATATTACTGGTAAATAAACTAGAGAGGGAGCACTCGATCAGAACACGGAAATCGCCAATGTTGTGCAGGTGCTGCCGCCTGTCGGCTTCCGCGGGAAGTTTTACACTGGCCTTATATATGCATGTTTTATTGGCAAGCATATATGCGTATATAAAACACAACTACGCAGAGGAATTAATTTTAGCTATAATATACTCAGCCCAGGCACTTGCACGTATCTTATACACTAACACAGTAAGCTATTAATTTATTACTCAGCCATTGTTGACATCATTTACTCTGGAAGATTTTAATATTTTATGGTCGATTTTTGGTCTTAAAACGCACATTGACTTGTACACAGATGTTTATACGTTACGTGTAAAAAATAACTGCTGCTCTGCAAATTTGTGTGTATGAGTACAATCAGTTTATTTGCTGATTAGACATTAGTTATCATGTTGTTTACTAGACAGATGATATTCAGTGTAAGCAGCTGTCCCAAATGCGGCTGATCGTGCTTACATCGCAGCAGAGGCAGAACGCTAGACCAATGTGCTTAATGTCAATACCTAGATAATGTACAAAATACCTAGGAAAGGCTAGATTCTGCACAAATTACGTTAATTTTACACTTTGCTAAGTCATTTTATATGGAGATCCAAAAGTCATATATATAAGTTTTCACTAAAGTAAATGACAACGACAAAGTTAAAAAATGTACTAAGTAGGACGTTTACAAGAAAGGTAGGGTGTTTAATAAATTCCTTTTCTGATATATCAGCGTTCTGTAGTGTTTAGGCTGTTTCTTGCCTCTCATTCCCTCTAAATAAAAGGAGCAATATTTCTAACATACACCTATATAAAGAATATCAATAAAAACACACTTGAAACTGATATTAATGAGGTTTACCCGTATGGCAAAAGCATCATGTCCATCATAAAACTGAGTAGTTGTTGTGCTATTGCTGGCTTCTCAGACAAACTGAACAAACTTTTGCGCTGTTCAATACCAGCAGGCATCTTTATCTGTCCCACAACCGGCATAAGCAGAAACATTAAACTGAAAAATAAAAATAGTAAAATTTCTTGGTGTCAGTTAAAACACACTACTGCAAATATGGTATAAAGCTTGTATGGGATGAAAAGACAGCCTATACGGTTTCAGCCCAGTATTACATTCACACTTTAACAATTAAGCATTATGTTGCAACTACACAAAGAAATAAAAAACGGTTTAACTTATATATATATGTAATATATATGTAATTATTATTATATCTTATTATATATATGTAATATATATATATATATGTAAATATGTATATTATATATATAATTTATTCGCATTTTCATAATCACAAATGCAATAATAACAAATAAACATATAGTATTTAGTGGCAATTTACAACATTAATCAAAATAAAAAAGTAATTTTGCAGCTGATATACACGTTACACTAGTCAGTTAATTAATTAACAGAGTATTTAGTAAACACATGATGTCATTGTTTGAGAAGCTGGTATGGCTTGACTAACTTGCCTAAAGTAGTTGTCTACTGACCTGATCCTGTTCGGAATATTCATATTTTTGCATAGCATTCCGACTACTAACATATAATAGTTCTTACCCAAAGTAGTATTTCTAGTGCATTATTTTAACAGCGCTAATCCTGTCAAAATGCTATTATTGTTCAATTCAGTTATACGCTTATACAACGTCGTTTAGCTACAATTTTTACATATGGATCAATGCCAGAAATACGATGTATCATGCTACTGTGTGAACTACAAGGAATGCCTAATACACCATGTACAGGTTTTTTAACTTCTACAGCTAGTGTTAATACTTTTGTGAAATAAAATGTGAATACCAGTGCCATAGAAAGAACAGCAATATGAATTAAAAAGTCTTAGTACAACTCTCTTGTCTCTGACAGATCTAAAAAAGCATAAAAAGAGAATTCACCGATTCAAAACATTTTTAACTATGTGTACAGCAACTGAACTACATTTGTACAGCAGTCAAACTGTTTACAGCAGGCACATTTTGATTGAAGTCATACCTGGATTACTGTTATCCTCTGCCAGGCATGCTTAGCTACATGTTTTATAGAACATCAAAGATGGTTTAAGCTGTTATAATCTGGCTTGTATTTAGAAGAAGCGATGCAACTTGGAAAATGTTAAACTAGAAAATTATACCTCGAATTTTAACCAATCAGAAGTGTATAATTTTTCATAATTTTGTGCAATTTGTTTTGCAATTAAAGAATAAATTAAGTATAATATGGAATCATCTGGTTAGGTCAGTAATCGGAAGATATAAACTTAATCTGAGTCATTATTTCAGCATCTATAAGAGAATTAAAGAGGATTGTTGTCATAACATACATTGTGGCTTATCAGCACATTATGCCTGCTTTAGCTGCTGGGGATGCAGAGCCAGTAAAATCCAAGAAAGTGCCTTAACTGTCAAGATTAGTAAATGCAGCAGGGAATCTACCAGATACTATCTTGGCCATTATCTAGTAATTTGCCATTGTTAACACATGACTGTTAATGCTGCAAGTACATCAAAAAAAAGAATAATAAATGATGAAACTAAATGTTACAATTATAGTAGCGTTGGGACTGATTAATCGATTATAATTGATTTGGGAATTTGTTTTGGATGATCGATTATTTTTTCAGCTACTGACGCAAATCAATTACATTTCCAAGGCCATTTGTACTTATTTCTCGGAAAAACCACAAAAGTCACACGATAAACATAACACCCATTGCGGTGAAAACAAGCAATACGGCACTATTTTTGCACTGTTACTTTTCATCCTGGCAATGCGTCTTAGACTTAAAAGCATGAGCGGTTTTGAAAAAAAAAGTACGTATAAGCACATTAACAATGACTAGCAAAGGCCCCGCAAAAGATTTTGCGTATAAATACACGTGTAATCAATAATACGCGAACATCCTACCTAGTCCTCATTAATAACACAAAGCCCGTAACATCCTGCCTACTGTTTGTCTGTTTATCTAACGCAAAGCATCTTTTACAGAATTAAAGTTATAAGATTATAAGAGTACAATGGATGACGTCAGAACAATGGCTTTGCGTCAGCAGTTTTCTAAGCGAAAATTGTCGAAAATAGAACATCCAATTAACTCGTTGATACTCCTCTCGGTGGACCTGTCCTAAAATATAACCCACATCATCGTATATCCCCGTTCGTCCTCTTTGCAAAGAGCTATATCTCCTTCCGAGAGTTTCACCAGGCGCCGCTAGAACGTTTTTTCCGCAGGCTGTTTGGTCAAAATTTCGAAAAAATCACGAGTTGGGTCCGGGAAAATGCCCGTTGCGGGGCGCCGTGGTCCTCTCGCGAATTCTAAATATGCCTACTACACCCACCGCTGAACGGGCTATCTATCCATGCGCAGTACCCCCCCTCGGCCCATTCCCGTTCTCTACATGTCAGCCGTATAACTTTTGCAAAAAACGGCCGAAAAAGGGCCATTTTTGGAGGTTTTTCGCCTCCCGTTCCGCCCGGTGGGCCCCATTCGAAAAATAAACCCCCAATGAGACGACACTAGATCGAGACCTTTCGTTTGATATATAGATCGCCGCAAATGGTGCCCTCGTCCGGGCTGTAGCCTCGAATCTTATATATATATATATATATATACCAAGAATATTAATATAAGAGTATAGATAAAAGTTTCGTAGGACCTCTTTGTAAATTTCAAACTCATAAATTAAGCTCATTTAAAACTTATTCCTTGCTTTATACAAATTTATTTAAAACTTATTCTTTGTGTTATAGTTTTTATTTTTTCTATCAATATTGCAATTAAAACAGCAATGATTAAGATAACAACCTGTTACACTGAAAGTGTTATTTGTTAGAAAATTTGAAACTAGTAATTTTTTATGCCTGAAAACTAACTATAATCGATTATCGAACGGAATTCGTATCCGATTAATACATTATGAAAATAAAACCGATGTTCCACCACTAACTTACAGCAGCTGATATGTAAACAAATATTACCTGTCACAATGTATTTCTGGTTTTCCTTGCATACTAGATATTAGCATTGGAGCCAACTCTGCTTGTTTATCCATGGGCAAGCGTGGGTATCCAATTTTCAAATATATAATCGTGAAATTCTGCAAAAACAAGAAGATACAATGTTACTTAATCTAGTCTAACTACTGAACCCAATCTGTTCTATGCACAACTAACTGGACCCAATTTGTTATAACTGCAACTACAGCAGAATCTGATCTGTTCTAATCTCAATTACTAAACTCGTCACTGACACTTGTCTATTCTGACGAAAAAATTACTAAACCCTACTGTTAAACTTTCTACTTTCTATTTGCAACTGTTAAACCCAGTCTGCACTAATAACAATTACTAAACCCAGTCTGTTTTATCCCTACTACTTAACCTAGTCTATTCTAAAGGCAACTATTGGACTCAGTCTGTCTAATTGGAACTACCAAATTTTGAATTTCTTATACTGTATATTTAATGTTACATGATAAATGTATATTTCTATATTCAAGTGTGTGCATAGTGTAATATGTCAGACCACTTTATTAGGCATTTTAATGTATTAAGTTTTTTGCCTTTAAATATGCACCTCATAAGATCAATCATTCTCACATATACCAAAAGTTGAAAAATACCTCTTCAATTTTACAACAGTTACAAAAACATCACACAAACTACTATGCTTTAAAGTCTTTTAATGGAACACATCAGCTTAAAAAATGTCAATATTTTTGATATAAAATTTTCTACATATAACAATGACAACTTATTAGTTGCTACACGAAAATGATCCAAACCCATACTAGACGTTTTTGAGACAATTAGGCGATTGATTCTACATTATCGTGCATCTAATACACAGCGCCTACTGTATTAGCTTAGTATCGGCAACTACGAACAATCGGCAAATCCTTTTTGTCTGGCAAACAGAGACATGAGTGTATATATATCACGCATGCATGTTATCATCAAAGATCATTTCAACTGAAACAAGTAAACACAAAGATGATCTATGAGTAAAGTAATTTATTATCTAAGAAATTTTTAGACATCAAGCACTTACTGTTACAAAAGGAGAAGCAGCAGGATCCTGATACTGCAGTAACAAAGCTTCAACTGGAAGCTGAACGCTTGCTCGACTTTTCAACCTTTTGTTGATATGAACAAGTAACTCCATAACCTTCCAAAAAACTTAATAGTGCTCAAAGCAGCATATTAAAGTAATTACAAGAATACTATACAATGAAGAAACTATGAAGTAAATTGGGCAATAATTGAGAGTCCGGATATATTACACAAATGGCTATTTTTCGAACTAATATTACTTAGAAAATGATGGAACTTAACAATATTCAATACAATATAATAAATGTAAATAAAAATTTACAATACGGTAGTTAGACAACAGAAAACCAGACTGTCTTGTATAACAACACATTAAGAAATCAACAAAAGCTATCAGTAAAATAAAAAACTTAAAGTATTGTACCGTAAAAACAGTCGTCAAAGAAACAAAAATTGTACCTTTTTGCGAACACCCTCATGCTGACTTGACAGCTTTAAAAGAACTGGTGGCAAAAACTTGCAGATGGCATCCTGCAATTGTTCATCAGTGTCAGCTGAACCAACTCGCAAGAACACTCTTTCCAACAAAACTGAAATTTAAAGGAATAGTTATTACTGGACATGTAAATGTAAATGCTGCTGGAAATGCTTTGTACATTTGAATTACGGACCAACTAAAAAAGAAAGTCTTATAGGAGAACCATAATTTACTCAGCAATAAAGTGATACTGGCAAAAATGTGAGAAATAAGAAAATAGCTTGGAGTCAAACTAGAACCTAAGAGTTACAAAACTAACATCTTATACCACTCAGTCACTTGAATTTGTGAAGACAAATACAGAGCACATAAAATTATATTTTTTCAAAACCCTAACCAAAAACTAATAAAAACTCTGACGCAAAAACCATAACCCCAAAATATTGGGGGGAAAGGGGTTAAAACAATAGACAGACACAGACATTCTTTATCTTCTTCAAAACACCACTTAAAGGTCCACTGACACCCTGGTAGACACTTGCTGTCAAAATTCACTATTGACTAGCCTGATACAAAAAAGCGGCTTTATTTTTTTATAAACTTGTGCATTTCGGTTTGCTTAGCATCGAAACACTTACTTGAATGCACTATATTTTATAGATGAAAAAATATTAATAACGAAGTACAATGCGTAAAAGTTTTAGTGTGACATCATTGGTTTTTCGCGATGGGCTGCTTTCTTGTTCATTTTCTTGTTCACTTCTGCTTTATGAATGTCTCACTGCCAAGTTATCTTCTGCCCGATGTCCTGTTTAGACAATGTATTCTGACAAGCAGTGATCGTTTTTGCGTTTTTCAGCATATAAAATTGTAAAAATAACAGTGGATTCTTAGGTACAATCGAAGAGAAAAGAACTAGACAATAAGGCAGAAATGAAAGATGATTTTGGTCTCTGGGCTTTACCGAGGTTTTGAGCCTGTGAAGACCGGGTACACTGTCTGACTTAATGCGAGGTTCAAACATAAAAGAAAATGGAAACTAAGAAGAAATGCCTTTCAGACAAAATTTTTTTTAACTCATTAAAATAGTGCTCCCTACATTTTTAGACACTTGGGAAAACCTTTGTGGCATTTTTTTGAATGTGCAAATGAGGTGTCAGAGTAAAAAGCTTTAAATATTTAAGTAAAAAATATTCTTATAGTCTACACTATACAGTTTGACTGCTGATCAACGTGCATATAAGTTTGATGCAGTCGAGCACCTTTATTCTATGTGTAACTGCCCAAGCTTCATTTTTCACCGTGCCTAGCAGGATAGATGGGCGTTTCCTTTTGTGGCAAAAGGAAAGGTTGTCTTATCCTCACTGCGGTCGCGTTTGTGCCATTTTTATGTTGAAGTAACGTGTAAAAATATCAGGAGAAATATTTCAAAATGTGAAGAAAGGAAGGTTGTTATTAAAATCGGGAGTTTCTGTTAAACTGGTAGGGTTGAAATGTCTTACTGCTAACCTTGACTAAATATAGTTTTTATGAAATTTAGTTACAAAGGTTAATTATTACCTTACTTACTGTGCATCTAACCGAAATGCTGGCTAGCGGCTTACTTGCAGCTTGATCTAATTTGCGGGAGTACTTGGCACACCTATTGTTCATACAGCCTACACACTGTTTAAATAATGGTACAGTAACATCATAGTGCTCTGTATACTGTGTTTGTTGCTATAAAGTTGCTGTTCCTTGCAGGTTTGTAAAATAAAAACTGATTCTTATAAGTTTATTTGCTATAAATAGATAAATATTATAGTAAGAAACGTTTTTATTAATAGATAAATCATTACTCAGCAATAACCATTCTGTTCAGTGTTCACAGTGTTCTGCTTGCTGAGGCCACTGCCAGTCTGTTACTGCAGCTGTTAATTGCTGCTTCCTGACATGACGTCACAGCACTGAGTGTCACGGCGGGCGATAATATTTGTCACAGTACCAACGGCGCCTAATTTAAGTTACCATATCACATAAAAGCATGCATTAAAACTGTTTTAAAAATTAGGAAATGTAATGCTGCCTACGCTTTAAAAGAAAATAACATAAAAAATAGTCATAGGACACTACGGCAAACTACTACGGCCTTTAAGACAAACTACTACACCTACATGCATACATTGTAACACGTATGTCGTAATACAATAACGAGTCAAGAACTGTAATTCAATTCAACTGTATTTTCTCAATAATGCCAATTTCAAAGTAACTGAGGACTAGCAGATGTAACCATAATATGCCTTGTACGAAAGTGTCGTGGCTGTGTCGAAGAAATGGCAGCGAAAAATCATCAATTTAGCTCCATCAATTACCGACAGATCACCTCCGAAACGCTAAGTTTAATCACAATCATGATTTGCAGATTCTGATATCTCGAAAAACCTCACTTAACAAAGAAAAACAATCATGTCATCTGTCACACAGAGTATAAAACTCGCACAAATCCTTCAAAAGTACATAATTAATAGTTGCAGTATGTGATCTCAAAGAAAACAAATAAGGTGGAGAAATATAATAATACTCACTTAATTCGTCGGACCCCGCCATAATGACTGTGTTATGCTTTTTGGATATCCTTATCACCGAGACGCACGCTCAGACTGCACACATTTACGGACTTTATTACTGAACCTGCCATTGCCGATGGGGGGGGGTTCATGAAGCCATTTTGACAAAATAAAATAATAAGGAAGAAACAAAAGCAAGGTAAAAACAAAAAATCCAAACCTGTCCTACCTATACAATAAACTTGTATAGCTTGTGATCACATCTTCTTCTAGCTAGGGGTGAGCATCGAACGTTCGAGTTCGAATGTTCGAATCGAATTCGAACGCTCGAATTCGATTCGAACGAGTTTTTTTTAGTTCGAACTCGATTCGAATCCAAAACAATAGATTCGAATAATTCAGCACTTCAATCACATATGTTTCTGATCATTAAAACGATTGAAACATCATGCAATTATCATAATTTAGCTGTGATTTCTGTGCACAATTTTATACCAATTACTAGTCGTTTTATTGCAGAACAAAATCTAGTGACATGCAAGATCTTTGTAAGACTAATTTTTACTGGCGGTTCGAAAACTAGTTCGAAAATCTTTCAATCTCAATTCGAATTCGGTTCGAATTCGAAACACTGAAGTTCGGTTCGATTCGAATTCGAAAGTCACAAATTCGGGTTGATTCGAATTCGCTTTCTGGTAGAGAATGCTCACCCCTACTTCTAGCAGCAATAACGGTTGAAGACTGAGAAGACATTTAGATAAGACAACAGTTATTTCTGATTGAACTTTATGAATATTCTTTATGATCTTTTATTCAAACAGCTGAAACAAATGCTACTCTAGTCAGTTTTGCTTTTCTTTTTTTTTGCTGAAAAATACAACATTTAACTGTGATTTTGTATCAGTTATTAACTTCTATTTAATTAGTTAGCTAACTTATCTATGTTAATACAAATTGCCATAAAAATGCTAATTATTTTTATTACTAACACTGAAAATAACCTTTTGCACAAAGCTTTTATGAATTAACTTTATATGTATGCACTATTTGACATGTTATGTACTGTATTGTGTTTTGCCAATGTGTATTACAATTATGTATTTGAGCAACAAATTGAATTGAATCAACTGAATTATTTGTTATTTGTGTGTGAATTTGTGATTTACATCCATTATATTGTTTTGAATATTATCAAGTTCCATCATTTCCCAAGTGACACTAGTTTGAAAAATAATCAATCCTAATTCAATTTCGTGTCATTGATGCTGACTATCCTGACCACCTATAATTTTTTAATTGTAGCTCTCATCAGAGAATAAATCTGCAGTAAGCGTAAGCAGCTATCACATTCTCTGCTTTCTTTCATTGCCCAAATTTATTTCATAGTTTCTCAGTCACGAGAACATTTTTTGGCTTTGTCAATGGCATCAACATGCTCAGACAATGATCTATAAAAACATTTACTCTTATTTAATCCGCTGTCTGCTCTATTCATGTGTATTATTATGCAACTGATGCACCTCCCTCAGTTTTTATGCCAGTGCTTAATCACTTTTACTACTGAAGGATATTTTTTATTTTTTAGATGTTTTACATAATTGTAGTGACATAAATTATGTTTAAAAATTAAGTATTAAAATGATTAAGGAAGAATAATAAGTACTTTTGTTCTCAAAAATAAACAAGATTGAAGATTCCTAGGCCATGTATTAAAAACTGAATGTGTTTAAAAACGGCACAGGCTAAAATCACACAGGAAAACAGTGATAAGCAATCAAATATACAACAATATACATACCTGTATCATATAGACTAGCAGAACATCACATGAAGTATCTTGTTCATTAAATAGAATTTTAATCAGTCACAGTGATGTACGAACATTCCACATAGTGTTTATCTACATTTCTTTCACCATTTGAAGATATTAATAGACTGACAAGTGTTTATATTTACTTTTGAAGTCAGCTTATTAGGCTATGTACATATAAATCATATTAAGCAAAGATTATAAACAGTGTTACACAGTTTTCCAAGCGAGAATTTCTCGAAGTGGAACCTGGAAATAATTTGTAGTTGTTTGTCCTTGCGGAAATAATAAAAATAAAGCAGTTTATTTTCTAGTGAAGTACTTTTCCTGATGCGCTATAACACTCACTAAGAGATCTACACGAAGTCATTCACAAATATTTTTGTATGTGATATGCATATTCTGACAGTTTTCCTCACCTACCTGCCCAGGAATCCACATCAAAATGCATCTTTTTGCCCTGCCCCAAATACCCACGTTCTCATAAAGTTTCGTGAAAATATTTTACATGATTTTTGCATAATAAGACAAAAACAACCAACCAATCAATTAATCAAACAACCGGACAAACAGTGTCGAAGCATATGAGCTTCTTGGCAGATGGAAAAATAAGCAAAATAATTATCCCCCTCAGTAACTTTAACCCTAAACTCATATTTTATAAGTGTGCCATTTTTTTATTTCTCCAATTGTGACGTTCTTCCTGTGCCTTCCCCCCATTTTTACCTGTACCATTTTTAACGTGCACCTTAAAAACGTATGGTAGCATAAGTGGTTAATGGTTAACGTCCAAATAACAGTATTAATATGAAACAGTTGGTTTGCATATCTGAACTTCAGAAGTGTATGAGTTGTATGTGGCACTTTTATATATGCTTTCTGGAAGAATTTGCGAAGAAATCTGAATTGGAACAAGTTGACTTTTTTAATTTTAAATGCTGTTTGTTTCTTCAATCTGAGTGTATAGTAGAATTTTATTACATTTACTGTGATTGTTTTTAAACATTCAATAATTATATGCCACTTACATTGTTATAAACAACACGTAGACAAGACATGTGGCATTAAAATTTTGTTTACGATAGTAATTAACAGCAAAAATAATGATTTCGTTTAGGACACAGTTCAAGGATAACTCAATCTTTTGTCCAAATTGGACCTAATTATTGTTACCCACATGTTACTTTGGCAAACACGAGGCTTGGTTGAAGAACCAGCAGTACAACTTTTAAATCTTTGGTATAACTTGGTTGTAAGTTGTTCTAAAACAACCTTCAGGACTGGAAGCAAGCACGGCACCATTCAGCTATACGGCCTCTACCCTGGTCGAAAAGTTAAATTTAAATATGTACCATGGGCCGTATTCACTAACACATTCGTAAAAAATTCATGGAAATTTTTTTGTTTTCGTAAATTTACAATCACATTTAATAATTTCTTAGATAATGAAATCTTGTGAATTCTATCGTAACTGCTCGTGTGATGTGAATAACTGAATGTGAACTGCTTCTAACGATCATCGCGGGAGCTTAAATTTAGAAGTTCTGTGCAGCATTACTGCCTGTGCACAATAAAACAGCATGTAAGTGATGCAAAATTTCGAGATGGATTGTTTTAAGCTTTATCTATAAAAAGTGCTTTCCTCTGTTTTATAACCTTGTCTCGCCACCCATTCACCGATCAGTTTAATATCATATCTCAGATAAATTAAGCAGCACAATAATTTTCTGACATTGCATCATATTATCGTTTTATGCTCTGTGTTTTTCTTCCTGTAAAAGGTGATAAATAAAGATGCCTACACAGGTTTGGAATTCCCGTGAAAGTTTCCTGAATAAAATCTGGAAACCATTGTTCGAGTTTTCCTTTGTTTTTTCGATAGAAACCCTATGATAAAAAAATTAAAATTACATGTTGCTAGCTTCATAGGCTTTCTGATCGTGCATAACACACCAATTTTGGCGGGAGGTGGATAATAAGTGAATTTTGCTGATTGTTTCAACGACATAATTTGTTTGCTATTAATTACCAGTGGTTGAAATTAGAACTAGTGTCCTGTGCAATTTTGACATTGTGACCATAGATATATGTATGATTGTGACACTCGGCCGCCTAGTCGCGGAAAAAAGGAAATATTTTATAAACAAGACACGTCATCTGCTGAAGCCGTACTTTTTACAAGCGCATTGATTGGAGAGTTTAACATAAAACAAAAAAAAACTTTGAATGGGCTGCATTAATCAAATATTTCTTATCTACAATACTGTTTTGTGCACTTTGTCGACTTATTTGTTGGCAATAAATTGTTACTAGAGTTACATTTATATTTTTAATTATTAGTCTTTGCGCATTAACATTATTCTGTGTTGTTCCGGATGGTGTTTGGTCGCGTTTTGTGATTTCGTAGCGAAAATTCAATTTCTAAGTTGTTTATCTGATTTTATCCCAACTCGATTTAGTATTTCCAGTACAATATGGTTGCCAAACAAAAAATGCGTCTTGCAAATGAAAGTCACAGCAAAAACGTTACGAAACGCGGAAATGTGGCGAAAAGTTTGGTGAGTTAGGCGTATTTTGCTTTCCATAAACTCCGGCACGCTGTTACAGCTTGTGTCCCATCCGTTTTGGTCATAAATGTATCTGAGCCAGAGTGTCTAAAGCAAGGGGCACTCAACTAAATTCCTATCGGTTTTCACCGAGCGATCGAGTATTTGATGTAGTGATCGTGGTGTGGTTGATAAGCACGATAGGCTACTGCTTATTTCAAGAAACTTTATTTTAACAAAGTTTTCATTTTTTGCTACTAGACCGAACAGCGAAATAAAAATGTTACAGCATTTAGTCAGAAGTTTAATATTAATTTTTTCTCGTCACGTTTATTAATATAAATTAACTAAAAAGTAAAAGTATGGTGTGTGTGGAGCAGTGTGGTATCGGTGCTGTTGGTGAACTGATGTGATATGATGTGGTGTGGTATAGCATGGTGTGGTGTGGTTTGGGTGGTGTGGTGTGGGTGATGTGGTTGGTGTGCAGTGGAGTGGTGTGGGTTGTCATTGTGGTTTTATGCAAAAAATTCTTTTGCGAGTTTGGCTACTAGTTATATATTTTTTAACTTGTGTCCAACCCATCCTTGATAAACCAGGTGTGAGCATGAACATAGTCTAGATACAGATCTTGCCAAAACTATTGATTCTGTGCCACATAAAGATTTGAAGTATATAATCTAGAAACTGCTGGCAAAGTCTAGCTTGATCAAAACTTTTATTTCATCAGCACATCAACGCATGGTTTTAAACAATGTTCAGTCAGACTGGTCATCTGTGATTTTTGGTGTTCCGCAAGGAACTACTTTGGAACCAATTTTATCCATTTTACACATAAATGAACTTCCTGACTCCATTATGAGTACAACCAAACTATCCAGATGACTATAAAATTTACTGGGAAATCACTTTGAAATTTAAATGGTTCTACATACATTATGTCTATAAAAAAGTTTGTCCAAAAACAGGCCAGATTAATCTATGTATAAGTGATGAATCATCTGTAATGATTGAACTCTTGTATAAAGCCTGTGTAAGGCTGATTCTGGAAACTAGTAGCCCGGTTTGGTTAAAAAAAAGATGTAAATGCTCTTCTCTTGATAGTTCACAAAAGATGTGAAGAACTAAGACATCAGGCTGTTGTCATTTTCAACAAAGAGAGTTCATGCTGATCTTAGAGAAACATTTAATGCACGAGAAAACCCCTCCACTTATATCAGGCTTAAAAAATTCTTCTTGAAATTTTATACCACTTACATACTGCCTTTTTGCATGCAGGGCTTGCTTCAACAGTAACGCTGTATAAAACTTGTAAATTTAAGCTCCCGCACTGACCGTTAGTTGCAGCCATTTTAATGGTAGGTCGTTTGAAACAAGTTTAGATAACATTGCATGAAGTTTGAAAAAACAATCAGAGCATTTATAGCACACATGTTATTAATTAAGCAAAATTTTAAATTACTGTATTTTGTCAATAAGATTAAAAATACGTTTTTTGGTTAGTGATTGGCGCCATTTGGAGGGTGAGCCAGCAACATTTTACCAATTGGCACGAACATTTTATATTATAATTTCCATTTACATAAGTTTTTGCAGCAGATAAGTGAAATGCTAAGTAATATAGATTTGCCTGAAAAATGTTTTGGAACATAATTTAACATTGCCTTTTCTACCCCTGCTTTATGTTGTGCATATGTGAAGTCATGTAATGGTGCCGTCAGAACTGTATCGCGGCAGATTTAAAATGAAAACAAACAAAAATTCCCTTTAACGCGAGTACGATATATGCATAAAATTGCTGTAAAGTAATATAATTTTTTAAGATGATTTTTCTGAAACCTGCTGCAGGTACCCCTTTTCTTGTCCTTTAAATAAGTCATGGTTACTACAAAATCAACAGAGAAAAATAGTTCAGTCTAAATAATCATGTTACTAAAGGTCACCGACTCAAGCTTTTTAAACCGCAGCTCATACAGATATAAAAAACAGATTTTTCACACACAAAATGATATCATTCTGGAACAACTTTAATGTAAGCGTTATTGACAATAAGGATATAAAAAAACTTTGATGACCAGGAACACCATCGAGTTGTTGTGGCCAGTCTTATAAAATATGCAAGTCTCATAAAAAAATTGTCAGTGAGCACAATCATTGAAAATGAAGTCTGAACAACTTAGAGATAGATTAAACTGGCCGTTATTAAAGCAAATGCTACAAAAATCAAAATTTGATTATCCTACAAAAGGCGTTGTTTAGTAGAAACATAAGCATGCTTATTTATCAATAATAATGGTGATGATAATAATATTAATAATAAATACAGATAATTAGTTTTTTTGAATAAACCCACATGGACACATTTCTAGAAGAAAAAGACCCTAGAAGACTTGTAGCAATTTAGTTTAATTATTTATGCAGGTAAAAGTGTATTGATGATAGTCTGGCATTTCAGTAAATAAGATTTTAACATTAATAACTTATTGTACAATAATGCAGATGCAACTCAGGCATGCCGTTAGCTCTGAATTAGTAAAGTGTGCTGATCCATCATATTGAATCCAGGGGCGATTGCTCGACGAAAATCAGTAGGGAGCTAGATTGTTACCAAGGGCTAGGTTGGCAACTTTCATTATTTGAAAATAATTCAATGATCTAGTTGGCAAATTACAAAGGGCCTCTGATGTTGCCTAGATCTGATAATTGGTTTAATCAGTTAACGGTTAACAGATAAAAATTTAAATGGTTAAACCGGCTAAGCGAATTTTTAGTGGATGGGACAGTGTAAACTGCAAACACTATGGTTGCATCTCAGAAATTAAATAAATAGAATTATGTAAAATTTTTGATTTTGTGTTTTTCTAATATACTTAGAAATGTACAAGATGTATTTTACAATATATTGCAGTGCTTATTTTTTTATTCTCTTTGAACTAAGTCTGATGTATATGGCAATTTCAAGAATGTTGCAGGTATGATCATTGTGTGTTACTGAATCACACAAATGTTGAATAATTAGTGTTGGTTAATTATTGATTAATTATGAAAACTACAAAAATAGTACAAGTTTCTCTTTCTTCTGTGCATTGAGCTAGTTTAGAATGTCCAGCTTTGTTTCTTTCTCTCTTTTTCTCCCTTTGGCATTAACTGATTTAGAATATATCCAGTTTTGTTTCTAATATTTTGAACTTTCCTAGAATATCTGCTGTGAGATATTTTTAGTGGTTGTAAAATGCAAATGCTGTAGTTGGTGATTGCCAGTATTAACCCTATTTAAATGTAATACAGCAGCTGATTTTATCTCTACATAGCATTCTCTTTAGCAGTGGCTTCTTTAAAAGCAGCAACACAGCAGGTGTCATCACAGCAGCTTACAATAACTTATGTAACACCACTAGAACACTTTTACATTTTGTGTACTGCAAATTTCTCTGAGTAATTGCAGTCTGTTTTTCTTTTAGAAGCCATCTGAAGACAAATATCCGGTTGGACCATGGCTATTAGCATTATTCCTCTTTGTTGTTCTTGGGTCAGGTAAGAATATAAAATGACATTTTTCAGCATGTAGTTCAAGACATGCTGTAATTTGAATTAATTTTACGGAACTTTAATTTTGTACTTTTTCTGTAAAGTGTACTTGGAACGTGTTTTTGAAGATTCATTTGGTGTTTAACAGTATGTGCTGATTTTGCCTCATTTGTCAAAGAAAAATCTTGAAATGCTATTGTTTTTTTAATTTATACAATATATAAAATTACCTTTATGGGTCTTGAAGTATTTAATATATATTTATTTAGTTTTACCATTTGTTTGTTTACTTTTATTCAGTTTGTGTGAAAACCTATTTAAATTGTTTTTAAGACAGCCTGAAGTATTCTCACTCGACTTGTTTTTTTGGGTGGGGGGGGGGGGCAGGCTCATATAGCCCAATGTTTAGTACATAACACATTTGTGTACTTGCATAATACTGGCAAAAAGATTTTCTTTATTTTCAGCTGTCTTTCAAATCATTCAGTCAGTGAGAATGGTATAAGATCAACTTAAAAGGCTGTGAACACAAACCGATTAATGTTATCATCTTGGTCGGACTATTTGATATTTTGTTAATGTTATCGGCTCTTAACCGTTTCTGTTGGGGCATTGGTGAAAGTGGGATTTCATTTTCCAATGATGATATTTTACATTCCAAAGACTTACCATAGTGGATTGGATACAACACAGTAAGGAATATTGACTTGGCAGACATAACAACTGACTACACAGCAGAATCAAGAGTTTCTAAAGTTATTGTTGTTGCTATGTAAAATTTTCTAACTGCAATACAATTGAATTTTGTCCTGTACAAGGTAAATCAAATATGATGATACAGTTTCACACCCTTCATGAGACATTCAGTAAAATTTGGGCTAAGACAGATGCAGTAGGACAGAGGATTTTTCCACCCCAGTGCTGGCCAGAGAAATAAGAAAAGTATAAAAACGATTGACTTTTTATTTAAAGTTAAGCCAATGAACTTTTTCTATGAAGTCACAAATAAAGTGCCACAATTACCAAACACGAGCGAATTTATTACAAAAAATGTTACATACTCGATGTCTAGTTATAATACATGGTTTGACCATTAATACTTTTGAAGTCAGTTGCATTTTAGTGCATGTTTGAAAATGCACAAAATAGTTAGTAATGAAATGTTTACCAAGTTTTTATTTCTATTTTTGAAATTGTAAGCAAATAAAAATTTGGAGATATTAGAACTTCTATTAGTCGATTTATTTTTATTTCGTTATCAATTTCATGATGATTGCGCTGTAAACGTCCGAAGCCGTATCTTTATTTTTACCTGTTTCTGACTTGTTTCTTGATGCATTTTTTTCCTTGAAATTCAAAAAGCTTCATAAATCCATCCACTAGCATACATAGTGCTGTATTTTCACATTCACTAATCAAAAATCTTATCATTGGAGTCTTGATGTTATTTATGAATTTACTAACAGCAGATACTGTAGTATAGTGGCAGTGTTACACTGCTATTCTTGAATTATAGCTTTCCTGTACAATGTCAAATTTTAAATAATGCAATATTTGTATTTTATGAATCATAATACATGTTATAAATATTTAATGGATGAGTCCTAATGAAAATGCAGGCTATGTAATTACTAAAGCAGGGTTGGGTGGGTTGTAATAAATTTGTAATAAGTGTTTTGATTGGAACTAATGGATGAAAATAATGTAAATAAAGGTTCGCATCCAGTCATTTCTTTGTATGGCCTGGCATTGAGTTATTAAAGCTTGTTGGTAAATTTTCAATAAAATATATAGCTGTTAGTGTTTTAATCAACCTCTCATGTCGTTATTTTACCAATCGTCCTAAATAAGATATCTATACCGAATAGATCTAGGTTATTTCCAAAGCTTTTCTTGAATCTACGGTTGCATTTGTTTACGACTGTAATATAAGCATAATATTTCAAACTTCATTTACATATGTACAAAGCGATTTTTGCGTAATAACACTGCGTAATAGCATGAAGGCATTCACAATGTTTTTGAAATTTAAAACATGGTATACTACCATCAGGAACTACTGAAATTTTCAATGAGTTTTTGTTTTATCGGTATTCAGACAGAAATCACACAAAACAAAACTAACAGTGCTATAAAAGTGGGAATAAGTCCTAGAACTGCTGCTCATACGGTTACCGTCATACTCGAATGCATAAAATTGAAGACAAAAATTAATTTGAATAACAAATCATCTGCATTTTTTGAATTTACAACAAGAAAGTAATGCATTATGGTTATTATTATTATAAAACAATATCTAGAACACTTTCATTTTGCATTTAAAATATCATCGATTAACATGATAAAAATGAGCTAAGTTAATAGATATACGGTCAAGTAAGCATAGAGTTTCAACTGCACAACAGCTATAATGATTTTTAAGGTTGCTCTTTTAAATATTAGTTATTTTCTAGTGTTCTAAAACCACCATCGATTATGACATGCTGCTATAACTCCGAGTAATGGTAAAAATGTCATAGAACTGGTAAATTAGCTAACATACTATCCATATGATAGGCCTGGAAATCGCTGTTACTTATTTACAAAAAAAAAAAACGATATGTATAACAATAATAAAATTTACACAATAACCATTCAACAAGCCTTACCTCATGACCACATAGTGTTAAAGTATGTTACGTAAAAAGACACGCTATTATAAATGAGATGCTTAGCAGGAAGATGATACCTATTATATTATTACAATCTTTACACTGCATTCTAAGGAATTCTAAAGGATCTAAAATTGTTAAAAAATTCCCAGTGTTCTTTTTTTCAAAAACTAATGAACAAACTTACTAATACAAGACAAATAAAAGAGTACAGTTTACTAGAGTACTAAGTGAAATGTTAAACTTTTAAATAAACTGAATGCAAGATTGTTGTCTGGACCATCTCCAAAATCACACATCAAGCAATCGTAATGAAAAAGTAACCACGGTTTTTTTTTTGAAACACTGATAATGTGAACAGATCACATTATAACTGCAATGAATCATTCATTATAGGACATTTGAGAATTTCAGAAAACGTGTAATGATGCTAGTTAAGTCTGAGACAATGCAACATGATAAAGCAGGACAAGAAGATACCAATATATTACGCAAATGGCCAAAAGATGGCAATGTTAAGCTTACTACAGGTGAATAAAATTTTAGAAGTACAGCTCAAACTTTCGTTGCTAGAAGACAAGCATAATTATGTTACACGTAATTAGTAGTACGGAAATTAAAGAATGGCACCTGGTTAACGAAACTGTACACAATATATCACATTATAGCTTATAATTTAATATTGGTTCTGTACAACATATTCACATAAACCCTACACAGTAACTGCAGCACCATTGGCATCAAACTTAAACGATGTGAAGATGATGTCTTTTGAGGCTTTCAATTATGAGGTGGCATTTGTAGATGGCGCAGCTGGTCGAGGCTGTTGTAATTGAGCTAGTGTCTCTTGCGTTGCATTATTTTTTAGTATAGTGTTCTCATATTCTAGCTGACTTATCCTGTCTGTCAGCTCCACAATCTTTTCCTTGAGAATGTCGACCTCCTCTCTGACAGCAACCATTAAATGGCTCTTTACCAGATCCTGAAATAACAAATTTGTTAACAAATAAATACATTTTTATTCCATTATACTAGCTATTGTAATAATAGTCCTGACTCCTACGCTCTTAAGAATTTACTGGATCCCAGTAGTGGAATACACCACTTTATACTATACACCAAGTGCACTCAAGGCCAAAAACAGTGAGGATGATTAAATTGAGACATGAATGCTTTGGATGATATTTTGACACTTTCAGAACTTTTACAGCGTTTAGGCCAGGCTTTATACTATTTGAGCATGACAATGCTAAACTCATTACAGTATGACTCACAAACTGCCATTGATAATGAAAAAGTGATTCTAAAATTTTCCGTCCACACTAGTAGCTTACATCTTCTTGAAAAGACATAATTAGTTCAGATAACTTTCCTATATTATACATGTGGTATACAAAAATGTCAGTCATTTAAGTTAAGGTCACATTATTCTCAACTAGTGAAAGAAGAAGTGACAGGAGAAGGGTCAGGGAGCCTTAGCAAAACTCAGTTTAGCCAGCTTAGGGACCTGGATGATAGTTTGCCTCAGTGGTTAGGCTAACCATTTTAAACTATCACCTGATTAAATATTTGTACAGACAAATATTATCCACTTTCATGTACATGTAATCATAAACAGATAGCAATACAGGCATTACAGGAAGAGAGTTTGCAACTTATTTAAAAACTCACCATAGCTTGCTCAATCTTGTTGTCAATAGCAACAGTACTGTTGGAAGCACTAAAAAGAAAAAATATCATTATAAACTCAAGAAGGACAAACAAGATACGCTAATTGTAAACATATTAATAAAAAATACGTGTAATTATTCTATTGAGTGCCTTCTTCTGCAAGTAAAAGTGTGAACAATGCAGAATTTTGGATAAATCAGTAACACCAGTGTTTTGATGGCACAGTTGTTTTTCTGGTTTATGCAACCAACCCAATCAATGACCGGTGACAACATCAACTGTGTTTGTGAATAAATTTAAATCTTTCAAAAATGAATAAATAGATGAAAATGAATGTATTGCATTACATACCAGACTTTCTACAGCTTAAGGGCTGGTACTATACAGTTAAATGTTTAAGATATTTATATAATCAGAAAAGTGACTTCTTGACTTCTTAACACAAAAGTTACAAAAACTGCAGAATTTAAACAGTTAATTTGACATTTTTAGAACAATAGTATTGGTACACTAGTAAAACAATAAAATGGTGCTGAGAGTAAAACAGTAAAAATTAAGTATCAAACAAAAATTACTTTATTACAATGTCATGCTTCCAGGATAGCTGTAGCATGCAAATTTAATTTATAAATATTATTACTACCACACGTACCAAAAATTTGCATCATTAGTATTTAATGCACTCCAAATTGCCCTAACTTTTCTCAGTCACCCACATTACTTTTTTTAATTATAGGCAATTGGTATTAATTATTAAAATCTTTGATTACAAGATGCAAGAATCCCATGCCTCTGATGGAAGTTTCTTAAAACAGTTTTGGCCTTTAGAAAACTATAAAATAAAAAATGCAGAGGTACAAAGAAATAAGTACTTCGATTACTAAAGTCGGCTCAACGTATTGGGACATCATGCATTTAAATTCCTTACTAAGAGACGTTAAGCGGTAGCCTATAAGTATTGTTTTAATTAAGCTAATAAATACTAACTACACCTACAAAACTGTAAACTCAACAAATAACGCTTACAGTGAAATAGAAATTAAAAAAACGCATTTTGTCATTTACTCAGCTCCTCGTACATCTGATAATGCAAAGAAATAAGAGGATAAGTAATGTTGCAGCTTTTACGTAGAAGTTTGTAGTAATAGGTCGTAACACATACTACATTTTAAGGTTAGCATGTAAAATCTCACGCCATTATAATATCTTAAACGTTACGAAATTTAGAAGCATCGACATAAAATTTAAATTTTACAACGTGTAATCAATGCGATTATTACTAATTACAATACACGCAAAGTCACAAATGTTAAATTAATGTGGTAGGTACACAGACGACTTGCACAACTTTTCAAAAAGCACAGAGAAATGCAACAATGGGATTCAACAGACAACAAAGCCCTTGTTTAGTTGATTGGCTACTAACAATTAAAAGCCATGCCAAAATCACACAGGACGCACATACCCAGTGATATCCTGAACTGAGCCAGGCCACAATCCTCCTCTACATAAAATATACATCATTACTAAGCCATAGACCAATATGATATTAATAAAGGGCAATTATATATATATATACGATATATAAACGAATGTTTTGCACCTGTGTGCTGCAGCGTCACCAAATGGAACAGAAGTCACACTGACAGGTTTTTAATTTTATCAAGTGAAGAAAATGTGATAGACACATGCATGTGTATAAACAAATTAACATAAAAAATTCACCGAGAAAATGATAGGAATAGCATTGGTAACGAATGTCAAGTCGTTAACTACATACAACTAACCATACCTTTTGAAATTTTATATAATCCAAAACAAATTTCGCTCTTCCAATCAATTTGTATTGAAAGCGAATACAACCATTTCATTTATCCCCAGGTAAAATATAATGGCAATTTACAAAAGAATTATTGTAAATCAATATTTGATGCACCACGCAGTAAATTAAACAGTTTCGTATATGAAATCACCACGGATAAGCGAAAACGGCCTGTAACATTAAATAAGTTTTTTCTAAGGAACGTAACCATTTATAAAGCCGCAAGCAAACCGACATTTTGATTAGAACCAACAGCAAAGATATGAAATTGTCGGAATATAAAACAAGTATTCCTTCAGGAAACATTAGATACCTCCATGTACAGTGAAAGTAGTTGTTAGTCCCTGGACAATACGTAATGATTGACTAGATTACGATATAACGATTACGAGTTGGGTGAAATGTAGAATTTAGCTATAAATAATAAGTGGGTGATTTTATCAAAGCCTCGAGCTATTTTAACCTTGATTTTCGATATAAGCATATGCTCCTCAAGCTTGCAGACCTTCATTCTTTTCAAGACAGCATAAAATTAACGAGGCACTTGAGTTTGATAAAGCCTAAAGCTATCACAATTCCGGGCCTCACCGGCCAAAAACTATTCAAAGACTAATTAAACCTCATCAAAATAAAAACCATATAACATTAGTTTGAGAGGAGTTATGAGCACGCATTCTTAGCAGTTAACACGCATTTTAAATTTTAACATGTCTACCTCTCGTGTCAAAACAAAAATCGTCATAAAATGCCATAAGCAAAACAACAGGCTACATTATTAACATTCGACGAAAAAGGAAATGGTAAGAAATACCTCCTTGGGGAACCCGACGACAGTTTACAGCCACCGTGACGTAAGCAAGTGGCAAGATCAATGCAACGCAAGTGGGCGATTTATAGACCAATAAATTTTTATTGCCCGGCTCATTAAAATTTGCCATTTTGCAAGAGACTTCACGTTTATCAGCTGCTAACATTCAAATAACGAAGAATGAGATAACTTAAATCGTTATTAACGTTTTTTATGCTGTTCAGTACATTGTAAGTCGGATCGAACAGCTAATGGCAAGCCTATTGCTAAACTTGCATACTTCTTGAGGCAAGACAGGAATCTGTCTAACACTGGAATAACATTAAGAAAAGCTCGGTATTTTGCAACTGGAACAAATTCAGTGTTATCAATGCTTACTAGGAATGTAAAAGCTATCGACTGTCGCAAGTATATATGTACTCTGTAACCATAATATTTATGTGACTTATTCTCAGTCAACCATCAAAAGTATTATAGGCCTGCTACAGACTTTCAATTACTACTAAGTTTCATAACTTTTAAAGTAACGTCAGGTAACCGTTAAAGGTTAACGTATTATAGACCGTAATAACCAGCAGAATATAACGATAATTACAGAAAACAATAAATATTATAACTGCTACGCAAATGAAATAAAACTACATTTGCATTCTGGTGACTGTTGATGTACTGTGGAGTTAAAACACTCCGGCACCAGAACAACAATAAACAAATCATGCCCTGACTGAGAAATCTTACATGTAATAACATAAAATCATTTTATGACGTAGTAAGTAAGACACAAATAATGTTTTTACAAGATTCGCTGCTCTACATTGAAAGGATACTGCGAGTACCGGTAGCTAGTTAAATATAATTCAGTAAGATAGTTTTGCAGTCGCTTAATATATAGTGTGTAATAATAATTGCATCTTTTCTATGAAGTCAATACAAGTTTTTTGGAAATATAAAATATCAACACATACAAAATTTTACAAAACACATTTATAGAATATGCATCTTATATTCTGACAAATTTTTATGAAAAACTTTTCTATGAAAACCCTCAGGGATCTACTCGCACTGCTCTATTAGACTGATTGTGTTCTCACAACAATTAGTTTTATTCCAAGTATGGACGGATCTTTAAAATTTAAATAATTACTCCACATTTTTCACTTTTGCCTATCTGCGAACTCAAAACAAGTCAGGTTGTAACTTCTGTGATCCAGTAATACCTTATCACACTTGGGTTTTGTTCTGAAAAGTAATTTCGCTACCAGACCCGCTTTGAGAACTTAATAATCGTCAGAATTTAATTTGAACTGTCAGTCATTGGCCAGGCACCAGATTTCCTTTAGGCTGAATTTTGAATTTTGCACATACAACCCTTAAAAAGCTTAAAAGTCCAGGCTGAAAACGACTCCCGTATGACCTTGACAGCAGCATTGAACTGCATGTGGGACAAGTAAACAAGAACGACAAACAAGCTTCTCTGGGTGGCGCACCTGTGTTTAGATGATTACTCAAAACCTGGAAAATCATATAAAAAATGGTGAGACATCCTGAGGCTAGTCTAGATACCAAGGTAACATGTGGATCTGACTGTGATGAAAACAGCTGCAATTCACGCGGAACAGAATACTAAAGCACTACAAACGTAAATATTCTTAAGTGACTCGAGACATACACCTGCCCTTGCAGACTTTTAATTATCGATACAGAAAAGACAGGTTTTGTGATAATACACACTAAGTCAACAAAGTCGGGTTATGAAAACGAAGGCTCACAGAAAACTTCTCAAATCCGCAGAGATTTACACTAACAGAGTTAACGGGGGATGTATTCTTCAACAACGGGAATATTTGTTGTGAGCTTTGGATACAGCCACTATTTAAAATTTAAATACCAACTCACACGATTCCCAGCTTCTACTGCAAGATCAACAAATAGGATAACAATTAAACGCTAAGAATTTTCGTACACACGTAAAACTAGGTCGAAATTAGGACAGGTTTCCTGGGAGGTTTACAAACACGTCCCACACATGTTGATCATCTGAGATGCAAGTATATCAAGGTCAGGCTAATGACTAGCAACTTACATCTAATAACAAGAGAAAGCGGGATTTTATAACCCACTTTGACACAGTAACAGACCAAGACCGAGAGACAAAATCATTAAGTTTCTCCACAAGGCGACAAATGAAAGAATCTATCAAAAATGAACACTTTCCTAATCATAATCATCTTGACTATACCGAGGTGCTATTGTTTATTATATCATATCAGAGAACTTCTTTAAATACAATAAAATGGTCCAAAAGGTTAATCTAGTTCCGAGTATTTCGTTTAAAAGTTAAAATGGCAGCTAATAAAGTGACCAAATTAAACTGCTAATTAAATGAACAATTATGGACTATACCCAAGAATCGACTTTTTTCTACGCTACGGATGTCGTTTAAACAGCCGTCGGTAAAGGAACAAGTGAATTTACAATTTTAAACAAGTTAATTAATAACTACGATCCATAGAAGTTAATTACAATCTGACACACAAGAATTAATGTCAAAAAAGCGAAAAACGACGATTTTAAATAACAAAGCCGAACCACTCGCAATACTTCATTTAAATTATGATTAAAGTGACATCAAAGCATTCTAAAGTTTTTTGCAAGTCAATTATTTATCCATCCCCGTCGAAATTACTGTAGGCAAGCAGCATGATGAAAGTCTCGAGGCTGTTTGATAAGCCATCAACTAACAAGTATATCAAACAAACGTGTTTGATATGTAAATTTTTCGCCACACCCTGACGAGAAGTGCACCATTAAAATTACAGCCTAATCTTAGTTGCCAAGGTCAGAGCGACAGAGTTCAACTTCGCAAAGAGAGCTATAATAGACAAGTGATTACATGCATGCTGTACAAGTACCTTTCATTTTCAGCATTTCAACGTCAGGGTCAAAGTAATCATTGGCAATGAACTCAGTGATCAGTAAGAAATGATGAGACAAGTACATTATGTATATACCGAATTAACTTACAGTAAAAGAGGGCATGTTGCACTGAGTACTAATATTAAAACTGAAAAAAACGTAAATTCAGTTTGATATAGCTTATTCTGTTTATTATCAAAATCCATGTACTGGCCATAAGCTATAGGCCAAACACATTCTAATGTGTCGTGCGTGCAATATGCAAATGTTCCTAAAATTTAAATATCAAGGTTCGTATTGATTCGATGATTTCGTTAAACATCTTACAATTAATACTACTGACCTTTCTTTTACTTACACGAGCAAGCAATGCATGATTCACAAGATACAAAAGTGCAGTAAACATACTGCAAGGAAGCTGGTACAGAAATGAAAGTACAAGTTGCATGATTTAAAAGATAAACAAACACACCAATCGAAACCTACCTATGTATCTCAGTGATTACGTCTGCCCAAAGTAAACTCAACTTATCGATAAACCATCGATCATTGATCAGCAACTTTTGACGACTTTTCGGCACCATGCTGTTGTTGTTTAAGTTTTGTGAGGCACGCATCACACGTCCGTCGTTAGACACCATGCGAACTAGAATGAGTCGAACGAATAGCAAAAATTTCGACAAGGTCGAATGGAGATGTGTATGCAGCAACAAACTCAGTTAACTCGTGCATAAAAGAAAAACTCTGTATTTATTAAAGAACATGAAGTGTATCGCAAAGTTTCATTTTTAGGTTAGGATCATAAGTTTTAGATCGACTTTCTCAATGAGTAAAATGTTGAAAACAGGCGTAACGAAACAACCAAAACATATCTCGAAAGTTTGAGACTTTATTTAGAAGCACTAGTCATTACTAGCCACATTCTTTCAAATGCAAGACTAACAACGCCCTCTTACACTAAAACAACAAACTATGACAGGCATGGGCGGGGCCGGTCCACTATATGGTCAACGCCTTGGATAGTCAGTGAATTACATTTTCATTAGAACGGATCTGTTTACGTTTGATTTGTGACATGAATTTGTAGTAAGAATTCAAAATAAACCTATTTTGATTCATAACATGAAGTACTGCAAAGAACCAAACCCTGAAGGATGTGAAGTTTGGCTTGCATTGCATTATGAAACCACTGTTTTATGACTGTTTGCCTGACATAATTATGAGTGAAAAACGGGAACATGAACGCTCGCGAAGTAACAGGATAGATAAGTTAGCGCTTCATGCCTTACGACATCTGGAAGATGCTTACAGCATGCTTTCAAAAACTGTGCCATTAAATAATGCTGTTACAGGAAGTGGGAACCGCGCGCAAATGTTTAACAAATTAAATTAATGTATAAGTAGTGATAGAGACCTAAAAATAAAGAAAAAACAACAACTGCACCACTTCCACCACCAGGTGTCAGCAGATGGTCAGTCTGCAGTTGCCCAAAATGCTGTTCAAAAACCACACCCGACTTTGGCTCCCCCGGTTTAGATTCGCCCTGGCTTCATCCTGCTGATTTCTCTACAAATAATACACATGTACACGTTTATTTTGATTTTGGCCCACTGATATGCGCTGCTGGCTTGCTGCACATTTTTGCTTTTGTTAATAAAAAGAGAACAGCACTGCTGTGAACGTGTGACGTCACAAGCTTGCTCTTTACCCTTGAGACACCTTCGCGGCTTCATCCAAGAAAGAGGCAGTGCACATTAGATTACAATAAGATGATGCGCTATAGATTTTGATGCACTTCGTCTAAGTTTTGTGGCTGACAATTTTGACAGTTTTCTCACATAATGAAAATTTCTGCTTCCACTTTCTAGTTTCGCTACCTGTCTTGTTTACTAGACAGAAACTGAAAACGGTATCTGTGTGCTTGACTCAGAAATAATAATGTAAACGGCCTAGCTGAATGTATACAAATATCAGAATTACATGTAGTGGAGCCCACTGGAAAGAACTCACGCAGACGTGCACAAGTTGCATGTTCGTAATTTAGTAAGTTATGGCACAACTGGAAATTTTTCCAACAATAACAATGAATCTTCATGAGTAGTGTCAATAGAAAGAAAAAACAATATTTGCTGCACTAAATATTGATCTCAATAACGTGAAATTTGAAGTGGCTTAACATTAGAAAAAAAACACGCAGCAGGCATCTGCAGCAATAACGTGAATGGCTGATCTAATCAACAAAAAACTGCAGAAACAAACAAATACAAATGCAGCCTTACATGTGTCCTTTCAGATAAGATACCATTAATACACTTGGAACAGAGGGTAACTTGAAAATTGTCAGCAACAAGACAGGGAATTAATAAAGACTGCAAATGGTAATGACAGTAAATGACAGCTACTGCTCAGTATAGTTCAAGCAATTATGTCATGACGGCCACATTCACTACGAAGACAAAGCTGCTGAGATCACTTACTTTTGCCTGTCGCATCAAAAAGGCAAGGTCATGGTGAGTACAAATGTCATTTCAAAGGCCGAGGTAACCTCTTGCACACACGCTGTCAATAGTAAACATTACAGTATGATGGCACGGTACACATACTGGATGCACATACAATAAATCTATTTATGTACAGCTCATACGAAGTCTAAATAGCCAATGGTCAGTTCCCAGTCCAAAATTCATTAAGTCTTTCCTTGACCTACTTATGTGGGTATTTACGGCCAGCTGCCAGATGGCTTTGAGATTACGAACGCTAGCGATGGTCAGCACATAATCAAATGACGTTATTAGTTCTACCGCTTACGGTCGTACCTTGGAATTACCCCCAGTAAGTCTGCAGCTGAAAGATTTACAAAACAGAACACACAATAATGCAAAGTTTTGTCAATATATCTATATACACAATAGTAAGTTATCAAAGTCATGGTCAGACTGACTCAGACAGCATATTCAGAAATTTCAGAGAAATAAGTCTATCCGATCTACCTTAGATCTCATTCTCGAAGTTGTTTAAATTTGAGAAAATACATTACTAGGTTTTACTCTACGGGACAAGGCTACTAAATTAAAAAAAGACGCCGAAAGATCTTCAAGTTATTTGGTAAGCACGCCGCAGAATGCTGTTTAGTGTGTAATCTTTCTTTATCAACGGTTTGTGGTTGTTTTTAATCAGAGTCAACTACGTACTAAGACTATATGAGAAACATCAATTCACATTACCGGTGCTCAGTTATTTGCGAAATTTTTAATAATCCATGAGCATCGGTCTGTTCAGCAACGATTTCTATTCCGAAATAATGAATGGCAATGCAAAAATATTTGGCCAAATTCTTTCGCTGCTGTCAAAAGATAAATCTTAGTTTCTGGCTTCATCAGATGCGTCGCTTGACGTCAGCCGCACGTCAATCATCAATTTTAATGCAAAAACGCAAACAATTTTTTATGTTGCTGCTGCAGCAGCAAAAAGCTCATATAGCAATAAGTGCGGGAAGCAATTAATGTATATCACCAGTATTTCCCATTTAAGAGTTTTATGCAAAGTTGTATTCGATGTATTGTACTGTGTTGAGTCAATTACTTTTTAGATGTACTATCACCGCAAATACATTTGCTCTCCTGAAAAGTACGTTGGGTACCATGGCAACGGCGTTTCAGCAGCGCCAATACTTTCCAAGGCTTTGAAACCTAAGTAATATTAACTTTTGTTCTTTTCTTAAACACAGTAAGAGACACAAATAACTCAATTAACTGAAGTTACTAAATAATCAAATACGTGGACTTTGTTTAGTGTCTCTTTGCCGAGACGACTACCGCTATTATTAGCGGCTTAATGAAATAGTTATTCGATCTTTAGACGTAACATAAACACTATATCAATAAATCAGAATTCGGAACAAGTTTATAATATCCAGGTTCTACAAATATTCAGATTAACAATCGTCTTGTCGTTGATGTTATAGATCAATTGTATGATAAATATATTGCAAAATGTAAAAGAAATAACTTTAATCTATTGAAATCTACCAGGATTGAACATTCCCTGGGCAATATATACTTGTGTTGCAAAATCGTAAACCTGATTATTATTTGCCTAAACCATTACAATATCTGACACAACCAGTTTATCCCCAACTGTTAAACAAGAATGCTGGTCGAAGAACGTTGTAGAGAAATATTAGTTTAATCAAGGTGACATTTGTCTAAGCTTATTAATACTTTCCAAGTTTAACAAGACTTAGTGTCTGAACACAAAAGCTTATTCATTGTTCACATCTTCAACTCAGTGAAAGCGCTTTTCCAGGAAAATGCTGTAATGAATCCCTGCTCTTAGCTTATGATATCACCATATAAGCAGTAGGCGGTAATAACGCATCACGAGCATCAAAGGGTAGCATAAATAATAAATCAGACATCACGTTTCTACCTGCACTCTGTAATTAACCTAAGTGCTGCAGTAATGCACATGGATCAGTATTCAGCTTACAAACACAAATACATATATTGCAGAAATGTTTTGCTTCACACTAATTCTATAACGACAGGCCCCTCTCCTCCCCCAAAAAACACAAGCCCTCGTTTTGTCATACACAGAGAGAAAAATTCTCAAGTTAGACAAAGGTTTCATTACTGGATAACAAATTTAGGGTGAAGCTATGTCATTTATGCAAGCTGGTATAAATATATATATATCAGAAAAAAAGGAACGACAAACCAATGTCATGAAATGGGTAAAATGATCTAAAATACCTCAAGTATGAGTAAATCCAGACTTCTCTTCATACCAATCGAGTACAATCATCATATTACAAAAATAATATAATGCGCGATAAGGCATCCTTAGAAAATGATCCCTTAAGTCAACTTGTTATAATGCGGTCAATTAGACTGCCAGTTAACCCAGGTAAGTCATTTTCTAATTATTAGTCTATTAGTAAACTACAAACAACTTGCATTGTAAATTACTGACATTTATAAAACCAATGAACAAATTTGGCAAAATTTTGCTTAGCAGACATACCATCAACAATGTACTATTCTAAATAACACAGAAAACAAGCAGTGGCACCTATAAACACTACAACAATTACAAAATTCGATAATTAGTGCATGTTCAGCTGCTTAGTGCTTACCCTAAAGAATTCAGAAACTTGTAGATTATGAAGTCGCGATCGTAGTTACACTTGGATAAACTCGATATGACTTTATTGATGATGCCTTCCATACCACACGCTGGTTCATTTATATTGTTGACAAGCAGGACAGAAGAGAGAATGACAAACAACGACGACACTGAACAGTGCCAGTGGAATTTTCCACTGCTGATGCTAAGCAACAAGAAATTTTATGAAGCATGAGCGTAGCCGGTGCAGCAACACAGAGAGAAACACATAACACTCGACGTCATCTAGCAGAAGGAATCCAATTTCAGGCGGCAGTGTTTAGCCTATACTGAAATTAGTCAACTAGCGCCATCTATAGTCGAAGAAATGATTTTACACTCAATTCAAGTGTTTTTAAATTCATTCAACGTACATAAGTCTTACAAATCAAGAATCAGCGTACATTAGTAAAATTATCACGTTATGATTTAGCTGTAACATGTAATTTAAATAAGAGTACATTGATAATGATGACAACTATCATTAGGGGTACTGCACAATGCACAACTAACACACGTCTCAGTTAACAATGCACACCATCTCCCAACTAGTGCTATCTTTATTCATCAATTTGTTTTTATGTTCTTTCAAGCCTCACTCAATCGATCAAACAATTAATCCAACAATTAAAAGTTAACGAAGAGGAAAAAATGGGCGCAATGACAGAATAAATGTAATTATCACGTGCATTACATGTTACAGGCAGGTAAAACAAGGTATTGTACAAAATGCCTACCTAGGCATTTCATTGAGTGCCGAAATAAACCAGGTAAAGTGTCTGAAAATAATTTCTTTTACACCCTAGGCATTATATATAACACAAAAGTACAGTATGCTTAGACAAAGTGTGTAATACCACTTCAAAATTCTGGCGTTCCACTGTGGAAAACAGAAGACGACATATCAAGATGGAAGATAATGGCATTATCAGCATATATTTACTTACAAAAGTATTTGAAAATAAGATTACTTTGGAAACAAAAATTATAATATTCTCGGCCTTAGTTGAAGCTGTATTTCTGTACAACTCTGAGCTACGGACATTTTTAAAAGCAAATCATAAAGGAGAAATTGATGCGTTTCAAAGGCGAAATTACAGAAACATTTTGGGTATCAGCTAGCGAAAGAAAATCTCAAACAAAGATCTGTATGAAAAAACAAAAGAAGATAAGCCATAGAACCAGCCAGGAAACTTACAGGAGGACACGCGTTAACATATTTAGATTTTGCACAGGAAGATTTAAATACATCAGCACTGATCCTTAGAGATAAACGCACTTGGAACACTGCAGCGAGTAGGGAGTCCTGGCATAAGGAGGTGAACAGAATCATGTCCCTGGATGTATGAATCATTGGACGATGATGCCGATGACGCCAGTTGGAATGCTGCTGACGTTTCGAATGTTTTAAAATGTTTGACTTTCATTCCTTTCGAGTATGGAATTCAACTCGTTTTGGTAGCAATGAAGAAGACATTCTTGTGAATTCGCTGGAAAATTTGACGAGGAAGGCTAGTTTCCTGATATGTCCTGGCCGACGAAGACATTCTTGTGAATTCGCTGGAAAATTTGACGAGGCAGGCTAGTTTCCTGATATGTCCTGGCCGACGAAGACAGTATTTCATGATGGTGAGCATGATACTCTGGCTGTTTGCTATTTTGAGTATAGTGATATTGTTAATGTACTAGTCACATTCATGTCATATATATATATATATATATATATATATATATATATATATATATATATATATGCACGAGGACGGAGTAAGGCTTTTGCTGGTGCAAACGTTTATTTAAGCTTTTTGAAGTCAAGACAATAGCTACTCCATGTTTCGCAGCTGTAGATCAAGGTTAAGATGATGACAGCAGCTTGCTAGACAATAAGTTTCATTTTTGGGTTTAAATCTATGTGCTCACAAAGACTAAATGCCACATGAGCTGCTCCATATCTTTTTAAATGCTTTTTTGGAGAGCAGACTTCCTAGACACAGAAAGTTGGCTACCTGGCTCAGCGGCATACCAAAATTGCCGAAATTGAATCCATTGTCAATAAAGCAACAAACTATCTTTTTAGGAAGTGCATCTTTCGGAAAGCAGACTTCCTAGGGACAGAAGGTTGACTACCTGGCTGAGCGGCATATCAGAGATGCCGAAATCACATCCATTGTCAATAAAACAACTAACTTTTCGGCCTACTTGAATTGCTTGCCTAATTTAATACAATGACTGGTCTTTTATGCATCTTATATATACCTGGATTGTGAATTGATAATATATCTATGAAAAAAGCATATTCAATACGGAATATTCTCTTTACGCTTTGCCAAAGCCACTTTACGCATTAGATAGAGATCCTAGCTATTGCACAAAACATCTGGATAAAGTGCAGCAGCAAAAATATTTATTTCACACTCTTCATAAAATGCACTGGTATTATACGAAATGCCTACGGATTTTACAATATTTCTAAATTTTCTACATGGTCTAAAACATTCATGTTAAATTCAGTGGAAGCCTGTTTTATAAACAAAGCAATCAAACAAAACTCATTGCTCTAAGACTAAAATCAAGAACTTGATTCTATTCATAGTCATTTTAATCAAAATTGCTGAAGCATGCTTTTTAAACATTCACATATTTTGTAAAGCATCTGACTCTTATTAAAATGAAACCTACTACAAAAAAACCCCAACTTGTTACAATCACAGGTACAGCTAATCTTAAGGACAAGATACTATTCCTTTAGACTGAAATATCCGATGGATTCCTTAGATGGGTACTGTCACTACTGTAATACCCAGTTCACCTTCATCAATATAGCAGCAGTGAAATAATAATGCCTGTTTTTCTAAACCTCATCATGGAAACTTTTAGGAACTTTCTTTCACTTTTAGAAACTTTCTGACATTGACTGAAAGGCAACCGTAGTTTGGGAGCTTATACTTTAAATACACGCACACCTTTAAAATGAAGTGGACCAGACTATTGTGTGTTGCTTTGGGACTTTAGTAAAAAAAACTAGTTATTACACTAAAATTAGTAAAACAAATTTTGTTACCAATAAAACGCCGATGGAAGGCGCCACTGTCGCGGACAAGCCATAGGTTCCCATACATGCCCACTGGTCCCATACTACCATCTAAATGCTACTCACTTTACCAGTCCCACAATTAACACGATCAATCCACAGCCCAATTACTTATGCCAAACAGCAGCCATCTTTCTTTTATGATTATTGCTATTTGCCAAATGAATGATGTCACTGCCCAAAAATTGCAAACAAATGACATCACAGCCAGACCTAAGTAACCAACATAGCTACTCGTAGCAACCACCAGAAAGCTGCAAAAACCAGCGAAGAAAAAACTTTTGGCATGACAATTATAGAGCACTATTATAAGTTCATCAGCTCCAGAGGGAATACGACAGCAAGCATACAAAAAGCTAAGATTTGACATATTTGGTTGACAAACATACCAATTTGACCAACAAGAAGTCTAAGATAGTAACAAAAAATATGTACTAGTCTATAATATCCACAAGTTAGAACATGTGTTATGTCAGAAGATTTGATACATGCCCAACAATCTAAATGACATCAAAACAATAAGGTGACAAAAGTGGTGACAATAAGATGTTCATATTCATCTCTAGGATTTACCACAAGCTTATAAATACTAATAAATGCAAGTAGATCAAGAAGATTTAATCAATGCAATAAAACCTAGTGGTGCCAAATAAACTGGTCAGCAAACTGAAATCACTGAACAAACTCACACCCACGTGATTTTAATTTTGATTCTGTGACATCGCCTACCACAGCCTATTCAGGTAAATATGAATACATCACCACACACTCACCACAAAAAATGAACGAATAGCTAGGCGTAAAACATCCAATACTCGAAACAGTCAACACTTTGTGATTATACAGTTTGGCTCAGTCTATTTTATATAGTAAGTTCTGCCAGCTAACAAACACTATTAAAGGTTACTACCCAATAAGATTACAAGCTATCAAAACAATTCTCTTTAACAATTCACTTATCTGGATTACTTTGGAGGTGTATTTTATTCAAAAGAGATAAACTTATTTAGAAATTTATAAAAGTACTTTCTAGGGTTTTTTTAAAGCTGAAAAACTAAGTGAACTATTAACAGCAGCCACTCAAGCGTTATGCCTTTGCCTAACCTATATTGTGGAAGAAGGTTAGGCATTACACAGATGAAAAATTAGCCATTTTGCAGTTCAGTAGTAACTATAATATGTGGCATAGTAGTCAGGCATACGACACAAAAATGTTTATTCTGGCATTGTTACACAGTGGGTCAACTGACTAACTTTCAGTTATTACTACTGACAAAGCTAAAAATGTTTAACTACCGGGACAGGAAACATCAGCAACCTGTCGATGTTGTCAAACATTGCTTATAAACATGAATGCACTTTAAAAAAGTTAAGAAGTACTGATTTACATTGATTCGTAGGCCTACAATAATTAATTAAGCCTACATGGAGACGGCCTCAAAAAAATTCCTGTCTTACCTCATGATATCAAAAAATGTGAGTAAGGAAACTGAATTGCGGAATATTTAAATTCAGTTGAAATCAAAGTTTGTTTATTTCCCACAGGTTAGCAATAATGATCTAAATTTTTTCAGTGCACATATTTTCAGACTTCATTTTTTAATTTTGCATTAACTACTAAATTATCATATAGTCTCTTGTTGTATGGTATGAACCTTAAATTATTGTATTATCCAATAATTATGTATAAACGGCAACACTACTCCGCAAGAACACCAATCTCGTGAGAAAAACCAAGAGTTAGCTGTAAAGAACATGGCTGGCACCCTCATCAAAACAACAATATTTAAATGTTATAACGTAATTATTGCATTTTACATTTTAAATTAAAAAATACGCTTTATATGACTGCATCAGGCAAGTATATGAACACACATAAAATTAAGAAATTTACGGCCAGGTTGGAGATAAAAAAATTACCAGGGCAATTAGAAGTTAACAGAAATATCTTTATTGTCAGCCTGGGCTAACAGTTTGGTGTTGCAATGCCTAGTGTGCACTACACTACTAAACAGAACCACAATTAAATGTCAAGCCATAATATATAATAGCATCCCAACAGAGTATCAGCCTGTTTTATTCTGCCTGAACATATATAGCCTATTAATACCAGCCTATTTAATATGGCATCAATTGTTTCTTCTAATGGTTAGTTAATAATCTCTTATGAAGTTTATTGTATACTTTATTGTATACATACCCTAGCCTATGAGCCCGAATTTGTAAAAAAAGCATTGCTTGTCACTAAAAACAACATTGTTTTCAGTTAGCTACCCAGTGAAATACATTTAGCCCACAAGTCTAAGTTTGCAAGAAAGCAGAATTTGCTACTGAAACAAACAAAACAGCCTTTCAACAGCAAATAACTGTTGTGCCTTAACTTACTGCCTAAATTAAAAAAAAAAAAAATATAAATATAAGGTATCTCAAAAATTACTATACACTTTAATTTCCACGTTTCTTTTCTAACTGTACTCCAGTCTCAGCAAGCTCTTAAATGAACCAAAAGGGGCCTTTGGCAATTCCTTTATTTATCTTTTGACAAGAACTTGGAAATTCAGAGCACCGTATTATCTCACTACTTAACAATGAAGTTCTCCAACAAGATGCAGCCATTCCTCACTACTCACGAGCTGTGAGAGACTTTCTCAATGCAAGATGCCTGACTTGCCATTGGATTGGCCTCTGAAGCTCTTGAGGTCCCTGAAGAAAGTAGTGAAAATAGCAAAGCCTGCAAGTGCTATAGTTTTTTCCAGATTTTCGTCTTATTTTTCTAAACCAATCTGTACCAATTTTCAAACATTTTGTTTCGTTTGTTAAACAATATAGAAAATGCAATGTGTATAGTGACTTCTGGGACATTTTGTATATAATATAAATGTAAAAAATATTAAACAAGAATATATTTCCAAGAAATTAGAGAAGTTCAGTGAACATTCTAAATCTTAAATTTATACTTGACAAAATGAATGATATTTTTCTGTAGTTACTGTAGTTTAAGAATTTATAAATTTAGGTTACCTAGAATCCACGCTTCCGTCAGCATCCGTAGCCAAAATGTTTTCAACATGTTCAAGCACAGCTTGGGAAGTATTCGCCGTAACCATTCCTGTGCTAGTTACATCATCATTTTCGCTGACAGTACTCGACGTTCCATCATTTAGTGGCACTTTAGTTATGGAAGGCAAGTCTAGAGGCTGCAACGATATAGAGTTGCCAGCTGGCTCATTTAGTACATTAACACTGCTATCCGCAGGCAATGGAACATTCTCAGAGTTCTGAGATGGCTTGTTATCTTGCCTCAGTGCACTTACTGCCATCTTGTGATCTGACTGTCCCAGATCTACAGATTTGCCATCACTTTTTTGATATACAGATGTGATATTGCTAGAACTCGCTGAACTAGTATCTACTTGTGAATCTTTTGCCGTCAAAACAGGCGGTTGTTCTGGAGATGGGTCTAAAAAGTCCCGACACATCCAGCGTCCACGATGGAAAGGTTCTCTGCTTTCAATTTTTACCACTTTAAACCTAGACTGTGCACCGTTCGACGCAACCATGCTTGGAGACACTCTATCGCTTTCGGATGGACTACTTGCTGCAGAAGAACCTTCTTGATCATCGGTCTTTAAGGAATTATCTAACAAGTCTGAACAACTCACATCTTCGGTGTGACTTGTTTCGTCTAGATCGTCTAGACTGTCTTCTGCATGATCTGGTCCTGGGTGCAATGTTCCTGCTGTCACACTTGTTATTTGGAAACCTTTCTTTTTCAACCCTGGTCCATGATCTACACCATCTTCAATAATTTCACTATTTACAGAGCTATCAGTAATTGATCGCTCCAGCAAACCAGCAGGCGATTTTAACTTGGAATATCCATCTGCAGTATTAAACTGAAGTTTCTTTGACCCACCTTCACGAGGTTTCAGATTGTCAGTCATCTTCCAAGAAAGGACTGAAGACTTCCGATATACAAGTTTTCAACTGCTGCTAAAGTATCACAATGTAAATCAATAAGCACCAATGCTTTTTTTGCAAAAAAGGCAGGTAATACTTTGTGCACATGCACTTCTTTCCTGAATGTCGCATGACTCACTTGAAGCAAAAAATGGCACTACTGCTATTAGCTGCGGTCAAAAATGGGATCAATAGAAGGTGATTTTTTTAAAAAGACATCAACAAAGTTTTTTCCAAAGCTTCCAGTATAACAGCTACAGATTTGCACTGGGTTACCTATCAGTTAAAGTATAATCTGTAGATGACTCAAGTGTTGCACTAGTTTCAACTTGTATCACTTGAAATTTCGAGCAATATCTTCAATGTTCAAAATCTCAGCAACAGCTTCACTCCATACATACACTAAAATGCAAAAGACAAATTTATCAATTACTAAGAATTAAGTATGCCTGAATAATATTATGCATTTGAAGGAAAATTTCACAAAACTTAGGTGTAACGTAATATGTAAACTAATATCCTAATTAATACAAAGGTTATTATAATATAAATATAAAGTGCCCAACTAAAACAAATAACTTAGTAATAAGATGCTTCATAGCATCAAATAACCAGTTTTTTTACTGAAATAGAATGCAATTGAATTTAGGATTATATGAAAGGGATTAGAGTGTAAACTACTTAAACAATTAAAAGCAAGAAAAACTTTTGTGAATAAATGGAAAACTGGCAAATTTTAAGTACCCATCAAATGGCCAGAGTAAAAAACCACGCCTTTTCACACTCAGGGTATCTTCCTATTATAACATTTTAAGTACATTTGTGGCTCGTATATAAAATTAAATCAAATGAGTTTTGTTTATACATCAATTTGAGTACTGGAAGTAATGTAAATATAACAGGCTGCAATCAGAATTTAATTAACCTAACTGCTACCTAGAAACCTAGGAAAAAAATCCTAGGTAGACTATGGCCAGACATCTACTCTGTACGCAAGCAAAATGCCTGGCAGAATATACACAAACAGTGGCATTATTATACTAATTGCATTGTGAATTTCATTTCATTGCACTCTTCACCTTTAATTTAAGCTGTTTTTCTGCCCTACTGTAATTAAATGGTAAAAACAGTGGGGAAGCTTGCAAAATCTTACTGTTAAGAAATTGTTGATCATGTTAATTTGTGATTGAGCACTTAGTCAAATGCATTGGTTGACTGGCTTTCAATAAAATTGATTAATCAGAACAGTGCTACTGATAAATTGGTGGCTGTTAGATACATTACTGGCACTGAAAGCACATGCCACCTACTTCAGGTACCCCTTTTCTTGTCCTTTAAGATTACATACTGTCACACAAAGCTCTCACACCCATACTTCGAAGTTAAAATCCTGCCCATCAAATTAGTGTAAATACACACAAATTATTTAAGTGTCTTACTCCGACGGTGAATTCCAGCACTCCACATTTTGAAGCTCTTACCCATGCGGTAATACACAAATCTTAATTTTAGTGAACAGTCTGAAAACGCGGGATACTGTATTTTCGATTTGTTGACAAGCAAGAAAACTCAACTACATTTAATACTTAAAATATGCCAAAGAAACAGATACTGGTGTCACAAAAGAATCTACACGTGTACCATACAGCAAGTCTGGGGAAAATACTCCACGATATAGTACCATATACACCCAGTAACTCACTAAATCGTAAGAAAACTTTTGTTCAAATTATTAATCAAGTATCAAAACTCCAAAATGGCTGGCTAGACGAATCGAGGGCAGTGACGTCATTAGAGTGGGTCGGGTGTTCTCCTTTCGCTACCAAAAGAGGACGCCACGGTACTAAGTTGAATTGATAGCGCTTGCGGCCAGACCATAGATATAATAATTACCTAACTACATTTATAACTGCCTATTTAATCATATTAGTGCTGTGTTAGTGCCCAGTTTTAGTGCTCGTCGGATCTAATGCGCAATTACGCACCAATCAGTAAACAAATCAACACTTAAACGAGCATTCGACAGGTTGAATTGCTTTTTCGTTGTCGATTGCAACTGCCAAAACAAAAGCTTCTGAATAGGCTTTTTGGAACCAGCATTGAATAAGTTATAGTATGCTTTACTAGCTTTTTTTAAATTACTCCACTTCGGGCTCAAATCATCTTCTGTGCATACCCATCTCAAGTCAGTGCTTGACGTAATGTCTTGTGTACTTGCCGTGTGCAGCTCACCCCCACTTTCACAACTGACTAAGCATCCAGGAATCCAGAAGTCCTAATTTTCTTTGGACTAGGATCGATCTGCTATAGTTTATCCAAGTGAACTTTACTTAAATTCTTGAGCCCTTCTTAGCCTTTTCAGTGTCTTAGTATATTAACTTATGATACACAGCTTGATGTGCCATAACCGTTTGTTTGAAGCCACATTCGTCATCAAGTCTATTCAGATTTTTACTCAAAGGAATACAGTTAGCTTCTGAGATTTCAAAAGATTGTTAACAGTGTATTCCTAACTAGTTTTTGATGGTTAACATTTTTGATTTTTGATAAAAGTTTTTTTTGGGATTGTCTTTCTTACATAAGAAACCACTGCCCTTTGTTTGCTGTGCAACGACATTATTAATTGAGTTTACTTGTGAAGTAATTCTGTAAAGAGGTCTGTTTCGCCGTGATACTGTTCTCTTTGTCATTTTATCCCTAGAACTAGGCTTTTCTTAGTACGATGTTGATATATTTAGATATCCTTTGTTACCTTCTGCTAATCAAAAAAGTTATAAGTCACCTATTGGCACTACACTTACCTACTAACAAATTGAGCCGTCATTGTCCACCAGTATAGGCGTTCTGCAGAAACGTTTTGCTACATTCTGCTTACCACTACTTTGACTAAAAGACGATTTTAAACCACCGAAAGCATTGACGCATCGCTCGAGTACACAGAAGAGAACGTAAGTACACAACTTGTGGAGCATCCACTTCAGACGATAATGTCTTAATACCTACTAACTAGCTTAAATGTTAGACATTACGCAGTCAAACATTATAAAAACTAAAAAAGGGAGACTTTGTATAATTAACACTAGCAAAACTGAAAAGTATTGTACCTAAAATAAATGATGTCTGAAAAAAATTAAAGACGTGCGACTCGAGCTATTGGTCATCGGACTTATCTGCCTCAAGGTGGTGGATCAAAAGTTTGACTCCGTCAGTAGATCCGACGTTTATTCTAGTGTATCCATTTGCAAGTTTGGATTTAGTGTTTAGGTAACTACCTTTTTTGAGAAAGTGGATTTTTTCGATGCCGACTTCTTAAATTCAAGACGACAAATCGAAATTTAACTCAATCAATCGATGCACGATTCATTCCATTATATTTCTGTAAAGTTTTGTACACTCCAGTGCGCTCTGATGGGGCCGTCGACTTTTTTTAATTCAAGATGGCAGGTAAAAAGTCCAACTCCATCAGTTTACATAGGTTAAATGTTTTTCGAAAATGATGGTATGGTTGCTATCTTGAACTCAAGATGGTAAATAAAAAATTTCCACCCTGTCAGTTTCAAGTCAACATTGTAATCTGTGTTTATCAATTGTCTGTTGCTGCACTAAGTCTTATTGCAACTTGGGAAGCACAAAAGTTGCAATAAGACTTAAAGCAGCAACAGACAATTGATAAGCACAGATTAAAATGTTGACCTGAATCTGGCGGCGTGGGATTTCTTTATTTACCATCTTGAGTTTAAGATTTTCACGAATCCAAGATTTTTTGTAGCGCACAACTGTTTCCTTTGTAATACAAACTCACTTACGTCAAGAAGAACACCAGCATCAACAAATCTCCCTATTACGTGTACTAGCAATTTAGCTAAGACTATTTTGTATTGTGAACTTGTATTCATAGACTGTGGGAAATAATTGTACACCTCGCAAGGTTTTTATCGATCTGTATAAAAAGGAAAGTTCTTTTTTGCTCATTTTAATTTTGACCTAACAGCTGTAATCTACGATAACTATAATTATGACGTCTGGCTAGAAAACTAGCCATTAAAACTACCGCAGAAATCATGATTGATCCCGAAGAATTTATTGAATGTAAACCTTGAAATTCAACAGGCCTATACGGTTAACAAACGTTTTAGCAATGGTTCTTGCCATGATGCAATTATCAGTGAAAACCCCCAAAAAATAGAACTAATAACCGTGACATTTTTTGAAAACTGTATGGATTGCTAATAATATGGTGCTAGTTTCTTCCACATTTTGTAGCTCATCGCTGATGATGGCGCGTAAAGTCATTGCGGAAATGTTTGCCAATTGCTATACATATAGTTCATGGATTATAATGAAATAAATATTTTTGGATCAACCATGAATCTGTGATTGTTTTTAGTGGTTATATTTCTAGTCATATTGAGATTACCTAGAGACTAGTCTATTGCCAGATCTATAGAGTTTACTGCCAGCCATAAAAATTTGAATTACCTGAACTCAAACTTTCACGTTTACTAATTTATACATGTTAATACTAGATGGCGCAGTTGACTGAAACTGGCTGTTGTTTTTCCCCTCTACCTAGCTCGTTTGTTTTACACAGCCTGGCAGTTCAAGTCTACTCACGAGCGTCACTGGAGCGAGAGACGAACGCATTAAAACCAAAGCCGTGGCCGTACTTATTCTAATTGCCATAATATTCATATCTTGGCTGCACGGTTTTTAACTTAACGTAGGACATCGGCTGACTACGCGTGCTAATTACTGTTCCCAATTAAGACAGATTAAATAAGCGTGGTTTATGCGTTTACAGCAGCTAAACCATGCATGGCGTGAAGCCATTTTCTGCCTTGGCACGATTTTATTTCAGTGAATTTTGCAATTAAAAAGTCTACGCACACTGGAAAGCTGTTGCTTTGTAATAGAGTATGGTCAGTTGAGTCGAGCATTTTGAGGTACTTTGCGCTTAACGATAAAAAAATTTAATGTCTTAGCAGATATATAGCGCCCCATTGTAAGATGCGGTTTGTTATGTACGCAATAGATGCAACTATGATAATGTAGAAGAGTTATCCCAAGAGAGCAAAAAAACGACATAACATAAAGACTGCGATAACAGTAGCTTTAAACCTCTGAAACTCAAAAATGCATGTTTTTACTTACCTATTACCAACTTTACTAAAATATTGGCATTGTGAATTGAAAATAGTGTCGGGTGGGGGTAAAACGTGCTACGTTTTTTTAAAGGAAAGGCCGAACCTTCTGGGAGGTTAGGCTTATTTCAATATTCACGAAAAATATTAGAAGGAGATTATTCGAATAGAGGAGAAATTTATTAGAAGGATTTAGTAATAAAAGTGTGATAATGTAATTAGTAAAATCACTTTATAGTCGCGACCATTTCACGCTTGGATGCTTCCATTTTGAATGTCCGTCCTTCCACCAAGACGTCGTGCATCTAATGAAGAAAAGCAGCGCACTGTCAAAAGTATAATAATTTTTTACAAAAAAATATGTAGCTCATTTTGTGATATTTTAGGTTAGTTAGGTAACAATGAAGATTAGGTAAGCAGCAGAAGTTTGAATTAGATTAAGCAGCAAGCGCTTACGGAAAGCCACAAAGCACTTTCGAACAGTCATCAGTACGTCATAGTTTTCAAGTACTGTAAATGACGACTACCATCACGCCTGAAAGTTTCTATATAGTGGTGGTATAAATTCATTTCATGCTTTATATACAGTGTCTGCAAATTATTTGCTACATTTTTAAAGTTTTAGTGATAATAGTGAGATAAACCCAACATGCTAAGTAACTAGTCCTTTTCTTTAATATTAAGTACGGTGTCCGCCAGGAACGAATATTGTTACTACTGTGACTTTCATTGTATGTTGATGATCTGTGTATGATATTGGCTTCAAAATCTAATGCTACATACCGTCTTGCTACTTTAATGCTTAATCACATATACGTAGATGATCTGTCATTACTGCGCCCTATTTGCTCGTTTTTGTGTTATACTGGTAATTATACATTTGAACCTCAATTTATTCTGAAATTATTATTATGAGTGATAAATACAACTACACAAAATCAGTCACAAACTAAGTTGAAATTCATATACTCACATGAATTCATATACTGTGAGGCACATTTTTTATGTTTTTATTTGCACAGCGTTATAAGCATTTTGATTTTTTGTGAAATTATAGATACTTCATTTTTGGGATTACGAAAACCATATTTTTATGAAGCGGGGGTTCTGAAGAGGGCAGTAGCCCTCCCAGGGCAAATGAATTCTACATTTTCAAGGTAAATACGGCTTATTTTCGGAGCATAGTTCTGTTTTAAATTTGAAAATTTAATATTTCATTATTCAAAAATTGATTACTTATTGTAGTACCTCTTTCAAGTGTTTCCTGTACGGCGAATTGTTTTTAGCTTTTAATAATTATAAAGCTTATATTAATAATACCTCTTATCAAATTTAGCTCGCTAAACCACATAAGTCCTTTATACACTTTTTAAGTACATGCACGCCAATGTACTGAGAAGATCGTCGCTATTATTTCGTTTGAAACGTTTGAAAAAGTATATCTGAAAGAAAGTGTTTGCACGTTTACTCCGTGAAAACACAAACCATTAGCTGCGTTTTGTAAGACTCTTGTATTTTTTAGTAACGGTTATTATATTTGGACTTATTGCATTTGTATACTCCTACTACTGCAATTACTAAAGGTTATATTGAGTAGAAATATGTACAGATATAAGTAAGTATAAATATATACTTATAAATATAAATAATACTTTGTTTTTAGACGCTTGTCAGTCTATATCCTATACCACATATAGATAATCATGTAATAATGATAGCCATTGTGCGACAATGCATGAAATATTATTTTCGCAGATAGGTTTGGCTTTAGAATGCAAGGGCCTCTTCATTGGGCTACCACAATTATGTACTTGTGTTTGGATGTCCAACAGAGTGTTATCCCCTTCCTTGTTCCACGTACAATGATAAACCTCTTCACTGTCAAATCCCTCGAGCTCTGCAAATATAGGTTACTCAATCATAGTCGCATCTAGTCACTTAACTCTCTCGAGATAGGTGCAGGTATACAACTCTCGAGCCGTCTCTAGGTCATCTCAGTGTCCTCACCCCAAAACATAATCATTATCTCCTGACCCAGTATACCAATTGTTTAACCCACTCACCATGAACGCAATCCACAATTAAATCGAACATTGATGACCATTCGCCATTCACGGGTGTATGGACCTGAATTCTCGTAACCAAACCCTCCAAATTCTTTCAGTTGATGATTAATAGCGCTTATGACCCAATTCGAATAATGCGTTCCGAGGGACGATTCGTCTCCGTCACGTCTCCCCGTTTGAGACCTTCTCGAAGAACAATAATATTAACTTGGGAGCAAGCACCGGAAAATCATCCTGGCCGGCTATGGTCAAATTGAAAGGTCTTCCTGCTGCGTTACAGCCCTCATTTTATATATAGACAGTTTAGTAAGAGCACACAGAGTAGAATCGGTGATTGCGTCATGTGGAATAACTAGACAAGTGTTTAATTTACAACGATTTAGGCTTATATCTGTTGCAGGTAAACGGTTTAGTACTTAGTAGAACTGTAATACGTGTATACTTAAAACTATAATAAGTGTACAATAAAATTAAATAAGCGCAAAAAATCTTCAATTGTCTGAGACCCTACAAAAAGTTGTTGCAAGAAGGAAGCCTGTTGTTGTTTGCAGTTAGTTTTTAGTGTTTAGTAGTAAAAGTGGCATTTTAATTTTCAATTTTGGCAGAAGAAACGTAATAATAGAACAATAGAATACTGTAGCAATTTAGCGGGAGGTGGCCAGGTAATAGCACGTTAACTATAACTACTTAGATGCGATATCAAACCGGTCTCCGAAGTTAAGCACCACTGATTTTGATTAGTACTTGCATGGATAAAAGCAAGGCCCTAATGTAAAATTTGACAAACTACTACTACTACTACTGCTGCTGCTGCTGCTGCTGCTGCTGCTGCTGCTGCTGCTGCTGCTGCTGCTGCTACTACTACTACTACTACTACTACGACGACGACGACGACGACGACGGCTACGGCTACGGCTACGGCTACGGCTACTGCTACTGCTACTGCTACTGCTACTACTACTACTACTACTACTACTACTACTACTACTACTACTACTACTACTACTACTACTACTACTACTAATTCTACTACTACTGTTTGGGCTTTACGGAGACAAACAAACAAAGTCATCATTTGCACAGTGTAACTGTTTATTGTTTGTACTATTTTCATGGCACATGCCCCGTAGTCATATTTGCTTCATCCCAAAATATTACATTTTATATCGTTGGCATTAATCATGAGTTCACACAGCCACGTCACCACATGTACACCTTGAAAATAGTACAAACAATAAACAGTTACACTGTGCAAATGATGACTTTGTTTGTTTGTCTCCGTAAAGCCCAAACAATTTTATATCGTTGGCATTAATCATGAGTTCACACAGCCACGTCACCACATGTACACCTTCAAACCTAAAAGACCGGAAACTCTGTAGGAAGCGACTATTGAGGCCAGGTGTCGCCACTAGTAACTTATAGCTAAACTAAATTTGACAAACAAAATCCTTGACAGCTACTACTACTAAAAGAGCCTAATTTTCTATGGGATGGGTTGAAAGTAACATGGCAATGCACTGCCACGGCGACGAAGTAGCTCACAGTTCAAAAGGGAAGCCTGCACTTATTCTTTTTTAAATTCATATTTAAATAGATAACGTAACGTTCAAAAGATTATTCTTGATTTCTCGTTTAAATACTTACTGTACTGTTCAAGTGCTTTGTCTAATTATTATATGCTGCATTTGCAAAACTTCGCATGTTATTGCTCAAGTGATTAACTTCACGTCATTTGCTCAAGGCACACAATAGTATTTGATTAATTCGTGCTCAATTTTACAATTTTATTATGTTACATTTAAATAGCAATTTATCTAAAACCTTATTAATAGCAATTTTTCTGGTGGTCACCCATCAATTTACTAACCAACTAGAGACAAATTTTGCCACTAGATTAATTTTGCCATTAGAGATAAAATATACGAGTTCTAAGATTAACATTCTGCATGAGCCAAATACAAGAAAACAAAAATTAATCACTTTTGTCGATTCAAGACAAAAATCTTCTTATGACGTATTAGCATTGCTATGGAATTCTTGGCCAATGAAATAAAAATTCCGCTTTGTATCACGCGGCTTGTTGACGTTAAATTTGTGATTTTGGTTATTTTCTGTGAATTGAAAAGAATAATAATAATAATTTATCAATAAATATAAAATGCATTGCAGTATGTTGAGATGTTGATTGGAACAAAATTGTAAACGTTTGCTAGATTATTATCTACAATATTCTGACACTTTAATATATCACACTGCGTAATAGTTTCTCACCTTCTTCTCTTTGTCTAAACAAACATTCATTTCAATGTGCCAAACTTGACAGTTCTTTCTAGAACAAGTGTTCCTGGCGTTAACAGGAACAGTTAACAGCAACAAAGTGAGAAGACTATGTAACATATTGGAGGTTAAGCTACATGTGTCAGTAAAGCTGAGGTTTGTAAATATGAGTACGTTTTAGTAAAAAAATCGAATTTGCACTCTGCCCGTTTTCACTCATAAATTCCGCTTACAAATAATGAATTTTAAATATTAGGAGAGGAGGAGAAAGAGAGAGGCAGAGGAGGGAGGGAGTGAGACAGAAAGAGAAAGAGGAGAGAGGGGAAGTTTAGCGAATGGTACTTTAGTTTCACAAACCGCACTTTAGAGAATTTAGTCAAACTTAAATTCGCGTTATATTTCGGATCCTGCAATGAAAGGTGGACTTTAACTTGGTTGGGTGCAGACTATGAAATGTTTCAATTTCGCCATCCCTGTTAAAGATAATAAATATTGATTCTATAGTCAATAAACTACTACTACTACTACTACTACTACTACTACTACTACTACTACTACTACTACTACTACTACTACTACTACTACTACTACTACTACTACTACTACTACTACTACTACTACTACTACTACTACTACTACTACTACTACTACTACTACTACTACTACTACTACTACTGCTACTACTACTACTACTACTACTACTACTACTACTACTACTACTACTACTACTACTACTACTACTACTACTACTACTACTACTACTACTACTACTACTACTACTACTACTACTACTACTACTACTACTACTACTACCACTCTTACTAGAACCTTATTAACAGCATTTTTCCTGATGGTCACCTATCAATTTACTAACCAGCTTAGCGTTGCTTAGCTTTAATTGCTGATCACACATACACGGTAATCAATCAATTATTCTTCCAAATCTAAAAAGTGTGACGAAGCAACAACGTATATCAAAAAAACGAATGTCATCTAAATGCTTAGTTGCTTACTTAGATAACTAACGAAATTATTAAACGTATCACTCTTTCTCACTTTTGACAATTACCGTGTTTACTATAGATAGCTGATTAATTGTAATTAGGCTTTTTATTGTCTCGCCTTCCAGTACAACAAAAATATTATTACTGCAGTTTAAGAACTGTGAATGAGCAATATAAAAATGAAACTTGAGCACTAGTATGTAGTGTTACAATTGTGACTATTGTAAACCGTGCTAAAGCATATACATATAGATACGGAGAGTACGCTATAGAAAAGTAAAATAAACTTAAACTTAAACACTGTAAATTATATTATATGCGTACGACGACCCACCTGCCTCGAAATACAAGCGCCGGGTCTGGATACAAATGCTTAAACAGGAAAAGGCAGCAGAAGGAGAGAAACTAGGTAGATAAACGAAAATGGATAACTGCAATTGCACATTGTACCAGTGTTCAAATTGCTAATCTTTTCTGAGGCACTGAATGTCTCAAAGTAATGCTTTAGATATGCCTAGTCTAATCGTCATTAGGTTATTTAATATGCATTCAGAGGAGCCATTGCTTCTTATTTCACAGGAGAATTGACATCTGCCTGTAACTTGTTGACTCTCTCATTTGATTTTAACGGTAATGGGCTAATGTTGTAATGTAAGTTTCAGGCTTTACTAAAAATGAGAAAGCGCTATAGATGTTGTTTTTACTTCACTTTATTAATAAAGGAGAGGAAAAACAGCGTCTATACTACTTTCGTATTTTTAGTAAAGTCTGAAATTCACTGTATGACATTAGCCCATTTTACCATATGCGCTGATCTCCCCGCCTTCAACACAATGTTAGGAAAAAAATTTGTTATTAGGCTTTCATGACCAGGGCAAAGTTTGACCTAATCAAGTAGATGGCTTGTTTACGTTGACAGTTGTAAAGAGTTAACCTTGAGTCAGGATTGACTACTCTGCGGCAAACAAGCAGCTTATAGAACCTTGATACAGACAAGATAGCGGAGCAGGTATAACCAAAACATGACACGTGTGCAGGTTGCGAAGTAAAGAGTTATATGTTACAAAAATTTCATTTTAGACTCAGTAACTACGTAAAATAGCTATAAAATCAATCAATTAAAGCAATCAACTATACGAATGTTCAATTCAAACAGATGGCAAATGAACAAAAATTTTCTAAATATTTCAGGTGATATCATAATAATTAATTAATTAGTTATAGGGAATTACATTGCAACGAACTAAGCATAATCGTCGTCGTCATCATCGTCATCATTAAAGCCATCAGTATCAATCGCTTCATCTTCATCATTAAATATAATGATAAAAATGTTTCTATTTCAGAGAAAGTGCATGTGTTTCGTCTTGTGTATTTTTGTAAATGTGTTTGGCGCTGTAAACATCACCATCCTTATCATCATCATCATCATCGTCGTCGTCGTCTTCCTCCTCCTCCTCCTCCTCCTCCTAGTCATCATCATCATTTTTGTTAAACAAATATTTAAGCAGAATTGCTCCAAAAAATCTTTAAGCAGACTTTCTTAAATTCAAATTTCTAAACAAGTTGTATTCGACTTGATCTCAGGCCTATTTTAAATTTTAAAGCTTCTTTGAAATGCGTATGCATTTACAAAAAATTCAAAAATAACCTCTGAAATTACTTATTCACACTTATTTAGTTATGAGCAAAACATAAACGAAAACAAATTCAGAAATAAAAATTAAAATAAAGTGATTCAAAAAGAATTTTTATTTACACATTTTCATTTTGCGTGCAATATATCACATTTGAAAAAGAAAATGTAGCTATAGAGTATAGTCAACATGAAAACTACTTAACAATTAACAATATAATACAGAATTTTGCACAGCACGAGAAAAATAACATTAGTACTGTAACTGAATGCGTATAATAATAATTTAATAGTAATAAAACGGCGTAAAACAATTTTATAAGAATTAACGTAACCAAAAACACCGAATCACAATTATTAAAATCATAAATACAGGACATTTATTTCTAACATGTCACCTATAGTCGTCTACTGGTATTACAATGTATATACAACCAAGGGCCACGGCCATTAACCTATATCGCATAACCATTAGCAGTTTGCAACTTAGCATACTATGTAAAACTGAATTCACACAAAACATTAGAACAGATATGTTTTTAAAGCTAGATACACAGATATTGTTACTCTTTTCACGCATTGCAGTAACAACTAGAAGCTGATTAATCACCTTCAAACATCATAAAATGCTTGAAGCTATTTATTGTAAGCTTAAAAACAACAAAAGATTTGTTTTTAGACGCCACCGCAGTTTTTAGAGTATTTTTATAAACGCAATAATTATTGAAGACGATAAGCGCAAATTTGTTTGCACTTTTTTATTACATAATTAAAAATTATCGCACAACATATTGCTACTTTGTTTTTCCGTTTCCTTTCATAATATTCCCATACTTATTTTTTCAGAAGTTGCTAGAAAAGTTCAGTAATGAAGTTATTGCAATACCCTAATTATGAGCAGTTAAAAATACATTAAACCCAATAGAAATTCGGTTGACAAAAATTCAGGTTTGCCTAACTCTAATTATGTCTAGTCTACACTTCGGAATTCTTGTAGCACAGTTACATATTGCAAGCGCTTTTAATGGCTATCTCCTGTCGAAGAACCGTTCATATTGGTCGCCGTCGGCATTTTAATAACAGAAGTTCGAAAACTACTTTCAAGATTCATCTTTTTTTGCTTCTGGACAATAGTAACTATGGGCTGGAGAGGCCAGACCGAGGGAGCATGCCATAGGTCAAGATGCTTGGACAAATCCGACTGACTGGACAGTGACATACCACATCTGGAACATTTATAGGGACGCGCAAAAATTCGGGAAGGTTTCTGCTCCGAGGTACCACCAGGTGAGTCAACTTCCATAGGACTAGTGCTCTTCATGCTGATTCCTGAAGACGGGCTACTACCTGTATCATCTCCCGTACTCGTAGGAGGGGTGGTAAGGGCCTCTGCAGAGGTAGTAAAATTGTCGTTATCCGTTGGACGCTCTCTGGATATGCCCCATTTTCGCTTGAAACGCTTCTTCAATGGTAAATCGTTTGAAAATGTCTCTGTGTAATAAGGTTGTGTTAGTCCATATATTGAATAGCTTGCACACAACGAACGAAGTCCCTCTTCTGGGCTTAATCGTTCCACTCCATCCGCAGGAGTTAGTGAATGAAACCCCCCCGGATTAGTGATAGGATTAAGTCTTTCATATACTGAACTTACATTGCTGGAAGATGCTTCTCTTTTCTCTGCGACACGTTCATTTATCAGATTGCTATTGCTCGTTCGTGGACTTGACAAACCCCTGAGACGGATGTTACTAGCATCATTGCCACTTTCATTTGTCGTTGCGTTATTGGCGTTGTTGCTTTCTTCTACCTCATCATCCACATTTTCCACATCGACTTCTTCAGCGTCACCGCTGTCACGAGATGAATTTGGGGATACCTCCCCATCTGCGAACTTCCGATGGACCTTTTTATGTCGTTCCAAGTTGCTTTTGTGACTCGTTGCATAATCACACAATTCGCAAACGAAGTCTTTCTGTCCGCTGTGGACGCTCAGGTGCCGTTTCAGCAAAGCCTTTCTGCAAAAGTTCCTGTTGCAGAGACGGCAACGGTAGCCGCTACGGTGGAATATGGCAGCGTGATTTCGCAGAGCAGCTTTACAACTGAACCTTATATCACAGCACTCAAGTACCTGATCACACTCTTGATGCATGGTTGATATGTGTCGCTTCAAGTTGTTTTTTCTGTCTGTGGTGTAGCGACATTCTGTACAACGAAATATTTTTTTCTCCCAGTAGTCTTCCATACGGGTGTAAAGCGGGTGTGGCATAGGCACCGGTGCAGGGCCTCCTGGCAGGGCAAACGGCGAAAACATATTAAACATATTTGCAAGTTACTAGTACATCCGCAGTATGCACACACAAACTCGCGAGAACACCTGACCCGTACTGACCGCTGTCCACTCCGACCGACCGCTCAACTCTTTGCCCATACGCGGCGCTCACCTGCTTTTATCGATACGCCGTTGACTCTTTGGCCACCATATAGCACAAAGCAAACAGGTTGCTTCTCATTTGCATAAAAATGGACATTGGTCATCTCCGGCCACGGGTACTCGCGTCTGGCTGACCTGCTTGCCTGACAACCACACTATTCCCACGATGATAACACGTTTTGTTTTTATACTAGGTTACGTAATCTTGTTGCAGGTAGAGGCAGTTAATCACCCTTCCGGTTGTTTCAATTATGCATCAATAACTCTTTCATCAACTACTCAAAATCAGTCCAGCCACGAATTCACCGTTGTAAAAAAATTAGACTTTTAGTGAGGATACTGATAATTTTACACCAGGTATTATTACACGTTTTTCCAATTTATCCGTCTAATAGCTTAAGTGTTTCAAAAACTCAGCGTTGTGATCAATATAATCGAATTACACGCTTCACCAACTCGATTCTCCTGCTGGAAGCCTCACCTTTCTGTAGATTTTTTTGTTTGTTTGCTTGTTTATTTCTTGCTTTAGCAGTTCTAATAAGAAATTTCTGTTTTACCAATGGAATAAAAAACTGTCTCCTAGTTCATTTTCTGAACTTTGTTCAGCCTTTCAGTGGTTTTTAGTTCTCCTTCAGTTGTTCACTTTTCAGATCTTGCAGTCAAACTTTAGTTTTTAGCTTTTTAGCCATTTGACGTCGTGCTCATAAGCCGCTTCCCGCGTGCTAATTAAGCAGTTCAGCTTCTGCGTTAACTAACGAGGTAGTTAATGAGAAGTTTGGTATTTAAAAAGTATGGTGCATGGTGCTTTTCATTTGACGATTTCTTGTATAATCTGAAGTATTTGAGTAAAAACCATCGACGCTGAACCTACACACGGAAAGTTTCTAAAGTAAGCCAATACGGAAAACTTATTTTGTTTTGTCATGAATAAATGAAAATTGAGCGATCGTATATTCATTAGGTATCTGTTAGAAACTGATAAATTTCAACACATACAACGTTTGAAGTAAAAAAGTTTGGCGCTTACCAGATAAAATGTCAGATAAAGACATTCTTAAATAAAAAATAAATCTTAAAAAACGTCAATTTCTTTTTACATTTTTTATTTGTAAATCAAGTATTTACCCACCTGCATAAAGTACTTCACTTTATCTTAAATTCTCTCATTATGAACAAAAGGTCATGATGTATAACTTTATAAGAAAACAAAATATTCTCAAGTAAATAACTTCGAAAAACACATTGGAATTATTTTTGTATAAGATTTTCAGCAAAAACCGTCGCGTTCTGCCACCACTCACTGGCTTCAAAAACTGTCTACCAGCGCTCAGTGGCTTCACCTAGAAACACAAATTTTACACCTCCGTTAGGTGACTCGTTTTCCGAGTGCGCGTGACGTCACGGCAGTGCCTCATACTTCATACCTTGATTCTTTCTGATTGCCAGCAATTAGAGATCAGATTTGCTTCACGGTATTTAATCTGTTTGACAGTCCATAATAGCGAATCGGTTTGATGGATAATGGCGGCTGTTAACGCCTCGCCTATGCTTTTCCTCAATTGCGCTCAGGTAACCAGGGTTTCACACGGTTTTACCTCGTTGGTAAATTGGGAAGCTTGGTAGAATGCGAAACGAGTATAAAAGGAAAACAGAAACTTCTTGTAATGGCCCGAAATAACAAAAAGATACACCATAAAGATTATAAGATTAGTGTTTGAAATTTATTAAGTAAAAATTTAAATTTGTATTTATATTTTAAGTTTGAGGTAAAATGTACAATGTATATAGAATCTGTGACAGTCGTGATATAAAATTGCTGTTTGTGGTCGTTCACGCACAACTAAATCAACTAAATGTACGGAAATTAATTCGATCATTTTTTGTAAAATTGTAAATAAGGATTAATATAATAATCTCGAATAAAATCAAAGCTTAAACATTATCCCTATAAAACAGAAAAGCTTTAGGATTTACGATTATAGTTTTTAAGAATGTAAATTTTTGGGGCACAAACAGTGATCAAAAGGGTGATTATTGTATATGAAAATACCGTAAAGGAACGAAGATTAGGAAAGAAATGTTACAGAAGACTCGACAAAACCACCTCTTAGTACTGGCTCTATCTTTCCCAGCTGGTAAAATGAACCCGTAATTCAAGTATAGCGTTTTTTAGACAAAATTCAGTAAAAAGTGATATATTTTGCTATTTCAAGTGGCAAACTACGACTATGTGCTGCCTGATTCTAGTGAGGAGACTTTGCGTGCTCCGCCTCAACTCATCTGTAGTTTTATTCGTTCTAATGACTGACACATGTCACTCAACAATAGGAAGCCAGCGGCTTTTGTTTTACTGCCGTGCAATGCGTTACGTAACAACATTTACCCATTATTCCCGTAATATAAACTATACCTTTATTAGTCCACATTAGGGCAATTAGTGCAAAATGCATATTAATGCGGCTTTGTTAATTAATTAGCAATAATCGAGACGCGCAACATATGATGATGATGATGCAGTGGTGCGTGTGTGATGGTGGCGACATTGGAGACTCGGCTCTGTTAAAGACCTTCACTATAAACACTTTAAGCAACGCTCGTTGAAACGAGTTCGTATGAACATTAGAACTTGTGGATGAGAGCGATGGTAGTGTGATGGCGGTATCTACTTTTTTGGCAACATGGTGGCTTAATCTTACACCAACGAGAATATTTTGCAGGATGGTAGTTGTTGATGTTTTTTCAGATGAGTTTGGTTAGAGTTAACAATAATGTAATTAATTACAACTAAACAGAGAAGCATTGATGCGTTATATCAGTTTAAAATGTACCATTGTCGCCATCAAAGGCAGTGAGAGTAATTTCATAAACAAAATAAAAGCAAAATCATTTCTAGAAGCAGAACTTTTAGCGAGTAACACCACCATCATCAGCAGCAGCAGCAAACGTATAGTAACCACGACAACAACAGCAATGGCAACAACAACAACAGCAACAACAACAACAACAACGACGACGACAACAACAACAACATCAACAACAACAACAGCAACAGCAACAACAGTAGCAATAGCAATACTTGCAGCTACATGAGCAGCACTTGAGCAAAAATAGCAGCAGCAGTAACATAGTAGTAGGAGCAACAAATACAGCAATAGCAGCACCTGCAACAGGAATAGCAACAGCAGTAGCACAACAGTAACAACAGCAACAGAGCTGCTTTACCACCACTACCATTCACCACAACAACCGATATTGTTTTTTTAACTGCTATCAGCAGCACCATTAATATCACCAACACTACTATAACCACCACTAACATCACCAGGTCCCAAACCACCGCCACGACCATCGTCTTTGCACATCACTAAGGATGTTGCGAAAATGGGATCTGAAGACACTACAGAATGGGAAATTGCAATTAACATGAGAAGTGAAAACTCATGTCAGTTTAACATCGAATGTGCTTAACTGCAATTATAAAAGGCTCATAATCACTGGCGTATAAATACATAAACTATTTAAAGCTAATAATTCAGCTTTGATGTATGATGCACGCTCGAGTTGAAAAGAGGCGCCATGATTGTTTTTTGTCATTAATTTTTTCGTAAGCGCCCGCGCTTAATTGGGCGGATCTCGTTTATATCAATCCGCGCGGTTTACCGGTTGTTTTTTCTCTTTTACCTGTCCAACGAGCGTGCACGCGTGACCGACAGGAGGCGCTTAAATGTATCATTAGTGTAACCATGGCAATCGCATCATGATGTCCCATTCATCAGACAAGTGATTTTTATTAACGATTTTTGTTTATTCGGCTTCTATGTTTTGTCTTTAATGCAATGTTAGAAATTTCCTACAAAACCACAACATGATCCATTGATGTAAGCGCGTTTATGTAAGCGCTCTGCATAAATTGAGATGTGGCACTCAGTCATGAAATATTAAAATTTTAATAATTTTGTAACTATAATTATAATTATTGTAAAATAAATCAAGTAATTAGAGAGTAGAGAAAAACTAACAATCTATATACTTTATTAAATATAATACTTCAGCTCTGATTACCTGAAAAGAAATGCGTGTTTTCATGATGTACTTAAAATACGTAAATACAAAACTAGTTAATGTCGAATGATTAAAATGAATAATTACTACATAATTTTAAATAAGTCAGTGCGATATTATACGAAATGTAAGGGAGGATGAAGTGTAATATTTATAGAATCCTTCCCCTCTCAGGTAAGTTGAATGAACACAATTATTAAAAATTATTCTTATAATATATTTCGTGTAGTAATAGTGTAGTAATAGTAATAGTGTAGTGTAGTAATAGTGTAGTAATAATAAAAAGGAGATGCGCATATTAAAAACGTGTTTAAAATAAATGTACGTTTTAAAAGATATTTAAAATATAATGTGCATATCTTCAAAACAATGTATGCGTAACAATAACAAGTTTTTAATTTAATTTGTACGTGTCAGAACTTAATAGCCTTATAAATTATAAAAACGATTTGATTTTGCAAGAGAATTTATAAAATATTTAAATGCAGCATCGATGTGAAAGTAAAGTTGTGTAGTTTTTCAAACACCCTTCTACACTTATAAAAACGTATGTACGTCTAAGTAATATATTTTGTTCGCTCATAGTGTAATTTGACTATGTGACAGCCACGAGTCAAAGAATTATTTAGTAGATATAGCAGATTCATCATAGCTCATTTATGCCTAACGCTGTTTGGTGTCAGTAATCTTCAAACACCATCCATGCTGTTTCTTGACCATGATGTCAGATTGTCTTATACACAGCGGTTTCTAATCATATCCGCTAATTACAGGTACATTAATTACTGCACGCTCTACCTGCGCAGGTGACCTACAAACATTATCCTTGTTAACGATTGCATCATCGGCAGGTTCTTCCTTGTTGAGCGCAAAGGTTCTGTTGTCTACCTGATTGCTAATCTACGCCCTGATCCGTTAATTAATGAATACGATAGTAACAAGTACAAAGTGGGAAGGCAGTAGTGAACACGTACTCTATGGAGCTTTGAAAATCCTGTAAAAATAACACGTGGAATTTTGTTATCGTTGTCCATTTTAGTTAAAAATCACGGAAAGCGTTCAACGTTTTCCTCATGCACTGGATATTGGCATTGAAGGCAACAACAAGCTTCACATGGATGCGCCCCTCGCGAACTTTGATGCGAGCGTGAGAATTTTTACTGATTCACCTATGTAATTAACCATGCAGTCTTAATTGGTTTTAGACAATTTAATGTGTCACTTGTGAAAAGACAGACACGCGAGGCACATCACTCAAAACAAGGACCTGGATTTGAAAACAACAAACACAGCACAAAATTCTTTAAAAACGGTAAAAACAGGAAAGAAATAAAATGGTCTATGAAAATTTTTGGCCCTGACTTAATTATTATTATTATTATTATTATTATTATTATTATTATTATTATTATTATTATTATTATTATTATTATTATTATTATTATTATTATTATTATTATTATTATTATTATTATTATTATTATTATTATTATTATTATTATTATTATTGCGTTCCCTGAACTAATTGCTACAGCTATTTTTGTGGTCAAAATGAAGGAGTGCCTATAGCTGAAATGACAAAGACCTGGTCTACATGGATCCAGAGAATGTTATTGGGCATACGTCTGGTATAACTACTTTCTAATATTTGTGAAACATGAGATGTGGAGTTGGATTTGTCCGTGTTTTTGTTTGTTTTTGAAATATATGTTTTTGACATTTTGTACGTACATGGTCACGTTATATCTTCATGCCTTAAACACATAGCAACAGCACACCACCATACATCTTACTGATTTGAAAAAGTTTTTTTGTAGTGGTAAGGAATTGTTTAAAATACATCATGAAACTAACAATATTAATTTCACTGTTTTAGAATTGCACAAAGCAATTATACGTGTACAGTGAATGAAACAATGTTTAGACTTAATTACTTTTACTACTACTTTTACTGTTACTATTACTATTGCTATTGCTATTGCTATTGCTATTGCTATTGCTATTGCTATTGCTATTGCTATTGCTATTGCTATTGCTATTGCTATTACTATTACTATTACTATTACTATTACTATTACTATTACTATTACTATTACTATTACTATTACTATTACTATTACTATTACTATTACTATTACTATTACTATTACTATTACTATTACTATTACTATTACTATTACTATTACTATTACTATTACTATTACTATTACTATTACTATTACTATTACTATTACTATTACTATTACTATTACTATTACTATTACTATTACTATTACTATTACTGTTTCGTTTGTTACCCCGCATATGATTTTTATTGCACCAACCAAAATGCGCCTACAATACAAGAAAATGAAACATATGATGTATTTGATACTATTATTACAAAACATGAGAGTTTCTGTAGCTAAGGAACATTGGCGCATTTTAAACAGTTTAGAAGACAGATAAGTTAGTGTTAAAAGAAAGCTTTAGTTTTTCAGCAGTATATTAACCATTTTTCGTATTAGAGGTACAAGTATGAAGTGAAGTGCAAATATCATTCACGTCACGTAATTTAGTTGCAGCATATACAAAACTGATTATAATCTTATGAACATCTATGTCTTTCTGAGTCATTAAAAGGCTAAATTTTTCTTGTTCGGGTATGATAGCAAAATGAAGGTGCAAACTGTTTTATTTTTTTGTATGTCAGATCTCACGAAATAACACGAATTACAATGTATCAAAAATGAAGTTCGTTTTCTATTTCAACTTTTTGCAATATGCAATGACATGTGCCAATTTTTTTTATATTTGGTTTATGACCCGCTTCAATGTACAATCTACCACATATACTTGTATGAATAATGTATAACTGTCAGTCAATAAACTACTACGTATATTTTCCTATGATTGTCAACTAAACCAATTTAATTATTCATAGCACTCATGTAAGTTTAACAAATAAAAGCTGCTCATAGCATGCGTTGTCGTCGCCGGTGTATTTAATTAAGATTTAATACTTTTGGTGCACTGCAAATTGTACAGCAGCTAAAATTCCTTGACTTTACTGTGCTCGTTAAAATTCCTTTACCCGGGATGGAGTTAAAATTCAATTGTTCACTTTCTCTGTCGTTTTTCGAGAACTTGCTCAGCGAGTTTCGAATGCCGATGGACAATGGTCATTTATGTCTGAAGGCTTTTGTGCAGCACTGACCTTGGGTATTTGAGCTCTTTGCCAGTCGCTCCTCCGCTCAGGTAAATATGCAGGTATGCTCGCGGTAAATAACAGCTGATAATGCAGGGTGGACCCAAGAAGGAAAGAGCTAACTCACCCTTGGTTACTCTTGTATGGGCTATTTATTCATTTATTACTATTTGATAAAAGGGATTGTTTTTTTTTATTATTTTATGTTATTTTAATTTCTGCTTTCGTTGACATTTTATAAATTAATGATGACTGAATAAGGAAAATTATTATTTACTGGCCATTCTTCCCGCAGACGTGCCAAGTATAAAGTAAAATTTGAATTCTATTATTATTATTTTATTCAACCGTGTGAGCAGTTTCTTATGCCGGCTATTCTGTACAAGATAACAGCCATGAGGTAGACCTGCGTCGAAATTCATTTTTTATTTTTTTTAAAGTATGAGTTTTTAAAATATATTTATTTTCTAAATGTTTGCAAATAGTAATTGTTGCTACGATGGTGAGTCCATTTATTTTGCAATTGCTTTAGTTTTTCAAAAAATGTCGTAAAATCATTTAAACCAAAACTGTGCTTTAAAGAAGCAAATTCTTTGTTAACTGCAGAATTTCTTAACGTTAGTATAACACTATAATATTCATTCAGAAATTTAGTTATGCTTGTTTAAACTTCATAAAGATCGACATTAGAATGATGATAACAACCAAATTAAAATTTCGGAGTTTTTTTTACATTAAAATTGGCTTCTCTGTTGAAAACATAGTGCGGGTTTTTTATTATAGTGCAGTTGCTAAATGTTATGGAAAAATTTGTAGCTATTAACACTAAAATAAAAAGAATACACAAAAAGTGAAAATAAGGTAAAAATATTGTAAAATTAGGCGTTTTTAGGAATACACGTTGCACATGCAGCCTAGATCTAGGCCTATACAAGCCTATTATACAACATAGAAGTTTCTTACTTAATTTTGTGTATTCGTTGGCCTATATGGTTGTTTGATTACTACAATTGCTCAAGGCCTGTACTCAAATTGCTTCTCATCTGGATGTTGTTCTTCTTGTTCTTATTGAAGGCGAGGTGACCTTTCTAAAAAAACTCCATGAATTTGTAATGGATCGTCATGAAACTTCACATGAATATGCTAGAATTAATTTCGCATTTTTTGCCGGAGTCGGATAATTGATTTGCCATTTTGAGTTTAACATGGCGGCGAACGCATTATTTTCGAAAGTCTGAAATTCCACCACTACGCTACGGATCGTCGTGAAACTTTATAAGGTACCACATACCAAAGCGAATTCTGCATCGACCTACGGAGTCGTATTGTCGCCCGTCATTTCGAATTCAAGATTTGACTATCACACAATTTTCGAAAAAAGCCTAAGACTCCGCTAATTCGCAATGAATCGTTTTCACATTTATAGAAATAATAATATACTAGAACAAATTCTGCATCGATTGACGGCGTCAAATCTTTCTTTTTTATACATACAAAGACAGCTTGCAATAGACACAATAGCAAAGAAAGTAGCTAGGACACATTTTAGTGCAAAATGTTAACTGAGCTTAGCATCTGCTGTATTTATTCGCTTTTTCATACCTTCACATATTTTACTAATTATTTAATAGATGTAATCAACTTGTAAAAATTTTACGTTACAAAAATCTAATCGTTAATGATGTGGCAGTCACTACCTCGCGGCTTTTTGGCTTATACATAATACTATGTGCATTGATTTAAAAATAATAAACAAATAAAATGTCGAATAAGCCCTACAACGCATTTTATTGAACTTGCCGACCAACAAAGCTATTACATCTAATCTTTTATCAGTAAAATTCACTGATCTATAAGCATTTGTAGCAAGTTGGGTCTATACAAAAATGTCTAAATTTCTGTTCCTGAACAATACACCGGCCGGCGGGTAGTTCTTAACTCGCTGCAAGACACTTGAGTTGAATTGTCCGTGGCTTGGTCAGTTAGTGTGCTCGGACTTGAACAGTGGACAACCTTGACTGGCCAGACAAAAGCCGGATCTTCAAAATCAATAGTAACTTGAAGATTTTAACTCTTTGGTCTTATTTCATTGCAGAGACGTGCTAATGACAGTCTTCTGGTGTTCTCATTCTGATTGTCCTTTTATATTGCAACAGCATGGACATATAGATTCACACAAATAGGAAATATATGAATTCGTTTGACCCTCATATGGTATTGGAGCGGTAGCGCCTAACTAATTAGTAGCTTCATGCAGTTAATGTCTCACAAGATGGATATATATACAATTATTCATTTTTGCTAAAACCTCGCTTTAGTAATACTCGAAAAGCACTTTTTCTACATGTATTATAGAAGAGAACACGAAGAACGAAATAGAAAAATTTGTGAAAACTAGCAGCTTTAATATTTATTCTGCGGTGTTAACAACTCTTGCGCGTAAAGTTTTTATAAACAGAAAAATTTTAATACGCGGAAGGGAGGAGTAATATTCGCAAAATAGTCCTTGAGATGCCTGACGTGCAACCGCCATTGTGCCGGTTTCGTTGCTATGTGAAGGTAACTACGCGGTTAATTATCATAAACTCAACCCTCACCAACCGTCTTGCGAAGATACGCGTTTCTCATAAGTCAGTGCTGCCCTCATGCACAAAGGTGGCAAACTGTAAATGAAGTTGCAGAACTTTATAGCACGGTGGAACTCAGGAAGCATGACTACACTGAAGTGTATATTAAATTTAATATCACGAAAGTTTTAAATTATTTTACTCGTTATGTAAATATCACCAGTTTCATGAGTTTGTAATCACAAAAAGAAATAGGTCCAAGCCACAAGAGTGTTAAAGTGAGCCATTAGTAACAGATGCAGGTCTAAGTGTAATATAATTTTCTGTATTATGAAAGTGGACCTTATTAATCTTTCACACCTTCCTGCTACAAAGTTTGCAATATCTTAAACACTAATATCATGATTAATATCTAAGTCATAAGTCTTTCAAGAAAACAAAAATCTAGGTAATATATACAAATACAAAACATATACTATGAGTAAGATTTGACGCATCAGTGGCAGCATACATGTAAAAACAAAATGATGTTTTTCAGTTTTTTTTTGTGTGTTTATATGACTGTGCTTCAGAATTTACACAGTGAATAAAAAGACAACTGTTTAATGCATCAGAAGAGATATTTTTATTTCCGAACAGAATTTTAAAAGATATATAACATTAAAAGATGTTAAACAGCTCTGTAAAAATTACTGACAGTTAAACAATAACTGCTTATTGCTATGTGTCATTAGTTATTTAAAATAAGATAAATCTTGTGGTTGCTATGAAAATTAACACTCTACTTATATTTTCTCTACTTGAGTTAGTTACGTGTACAATATTTTGCTTGATTTTATTGCAATTATTTGTAAACTTAGGCTGCACAACAATAAGAGAAGAAGTCATCATGATTAGAACAAAAGTAGTCTAACAGTTCTAAAATTTTTAGCTATATAAATTTTTTTTGGTCTCTGATTTGGTCCTGTCAATTTGAATACATTATCATCATTCGACTGGATACTTGAGACTCGGCACGTTTTCATCCTCAGTAGTAGTAATCATTGTAGTGATAATCGTCGTAATAGTAAGGACGGCGGTAGTATCTGGGTCTGTAGTAGCGACGGTAGCGACGGTAGTAGGGTCGGTAATAGCCGCGTCTGTAGTAGGGTCGATAATATCCTCGCCTGTGGTATCTAAATAGAAAAAAAACAGCATTTTGTAGTGTCTAGGTACACTATATAATGCATTAGAAAGACAAATTCAGAAAAACAGACATAAGAAAAGAAAGTTTAAACTTCGTGCTATTAGAAAATGACAAAAAATTTGGATTCTTAAATAATAGTTCATTCACATACACTCATCTGTTCGAAATTTTTTATCCATATACAATGTGGCACCTTGCTAGTTCAACATAGTTTTGGCTGGATCCAAAAAGATCAACTTCCAGTGAAAACGAATAAAATTTACTCTGGTCGGGATGCAGTCAAGCTATGACGTGCTTATCTACAAGCTCAGTCGCTATCTTAAATGTGAATGCGCCTGCCTATTACTCAAGCATATTCACAGGAACCAATTTGTTGCAATGACAGAAATAGGAATAAATTACTTAGATGTACACACTATATAAGCGCTATATCGCAGTTAGTGATACTTACGGTCGATAACCACCATAACCACCGTAATAGCCACCGTAGTAGTACGCCTGCGATGTTGCAAATACCTGAAACAGACCAGCGTTCAAAATACGAGATTCACACTCATTCAAGTATTTCTTTATACTCATTTTGATCACGTCTACCGTCTGTCTGTATGAAATCAGCTAACTAGCATGATGTTAAACGTTAACCGCGAATAACGAAAGCGATAAAAATTTAGGCGGTTTAGTAGTGACTGCATGTCACCTTCAAAATGAAATCATATTTAAATCATGCAAGCTTATTTACATTTTGTTTAATTTTTCATTTCTTTGCTAGAACAGCACAATGTGTTTCCTTTCCAAATCTCAGTATTTGGAAGTGACACCAGTCTGTGTGCTTACAAGTTGTTATTCCATACAATTACTCAAGTTAATCGGTTTACTACCAACAACGGATAAAAGAAAAACTTACACAAGCCAAAACCAAAATGAGGATGAGAACTTTGGAAGCCATGTTTGAGGATGATAATCTGTAAAATAGTAAGAAATTTACGAAGTCGAAAAACGCATCCAATATGCGTAAGCGATTTTATAACATACATCATTACAAGCATTTTAAATACGCGCATACAAAACAAATAAATGAACGAGCGAACGAAGAAACAAACAACTAATAAAAGAACGGGGAAGTGAACAAACGAACAAAAGGAGGGCGAAAGGAAAGAAACATTGGAAAGACAAGTAAAAGGAAAGTACTAGTGGTTATAGTATGTGCTTAGTTACGATAATTAAGCAGCGGCAAATGCAGTTATCAAATGGATGAGTGACCGCCAGAAAAATGGCTTTGCTATTTCATCTATCTTATTTCCTCCAGGTATTCGTTTCTTTGAAGGAGTTTGTGTAGGCATCCAAATGATTAAGAAACTTCTGCCAGTTCGCAATTATCTTAGAGAGTTTTCTTTGATAATTAGCGAGATTTCGGTCCCGCCACGTCCATTCAACATTACCAATAGGCCATGCAGTTGAGTGCTGGCTGGCTGAACGAGAAAAGAACCCGAAGGAAGGAAGAAATAAAAGTCTGTAGGAGCGAAATAATTCAAAAATCCAAAAGAAACAATAAAAGAAAAAATTATAAGTTGTAACACCGTGGCACTATAAAAAATACTTAAAAAGCAATTTTCAAATCACTAATAAAAAACTGAATACCTCATAATGCTGTAAAGAATATATTAAAATTCACTTCGTATCATTTATGTCAATAGATTCATGTTATGTCTATAAAGTCACAATAAATATTTTTTAATAGTTTGAAGATCCGTTTATTCAAGGACAAGCATGATCATTTTATAATCAGATACTTTATGCCTTAAGAATGATTATCATTTTTACAACCTCTCGGCTGCTCCAGAAATAACGTCGTTCTTAAGATCCCATACCTATGTATTTTTTGTCTCATTATAACATTCCTTCTTTCAGTTTCTTTTCTTTCTTCTCTCTCGTTTTTCCACACTCCAACTCCTATCTCATTTGCTCTGCGTCTTTCTTTGTCTGCTTCTCTTTCTGCCACTCTCCTTTTCTCCCCTCTCTCTTTCTCCATATCTCTCTCACACACTCACACACTCACTTTCTTTCTCTCTGTCTCTATCTCTGTCTTTCCTTCCATCCTTGTCTTGTCTCTGTATCTGTCTCTGCCTCTTTCCCCGTCTCCGTCCCCCTCCTCCTCCTCTTTCTCATCCCCATCCCATTCCATCCCCATTCGCATCTCCATCTCCATCACTTCCTCTGATCTGTATTTCTATCTTTAGGTCTATCTAGTTTTATTTCTATTCCATATCTGTTTAGTTCTATACACCACTTAACTTTCATTACAATAAATTTTAATACTGTATCATGCATTTTTTATTCGTCCGGCAAAAGCATAGTGTTTCGGAAGAAGATAATAGAAGTCATTCGAGTGAAAGTGGTATTTCTCTCCTGAAGTGGTGGTGAGGTCTTAGACACTCTGTCATCTGTCACTCGTCACCCACTCAATTAACCAAATGTTAACCAGAGTCAGAGATCTTCAATTCTTGGAAGTTAGTCTTAAGCTAATCGCTAATAATAATTTATTCTGACAAACATACTTCTGCTATTAAAAAAATTAGCCTTTTTAATCAGTGTAAAAGTGGCAGCTCAACTATTAAGTTGTTCAAAATATTATCAGCAAAACAGCAACAAAATAAGTTACAGTGACGTTTTTGCTAGGAATTTGAGAAATAATTTCCTGTAGCTTTTTGGAGTCTCCAAATCACCTGATATTGAATACATTTTGACATCACATCACATCGTATTTGATGATCGCATCGTAAACACTCAGATATATCACATTGTAATCGTTTTGCACATTCTGAGCTTAAAATGCCTAAGCTAGTTTAACTATTAATTATCAAGTTCAACTAGGCCTTGTTAAAAGTTTTTATGTGATGATATCTTGCAAGGCATACTTTGTACATCTCCTTTAACGTCATAGTTTCAACCCCAGCCTCAACCCCAAACCAGTATGCCTCAATTATGAAAAATGCCTACTAAAATTACTAAAAATTACTAAAAATGTTATATCAGCTCAACTCTTAGTTGAACAAGTTGTAACGTCCATGAAACAATGCGGAAAACCTCGTCGTTTCATTACATGTCATTCTTGTGTGTTTATGAATTCCTTTTCACTTTCCACTTTTTACAAGTACCCTGGCACTAATGGGACACGAAACGAAGCAAATTTTCGCGACAGCTACCAACGGCTCAAAGTAGTTGTTAATTTCAGTCACAAAGCACACACAATTATCACTCAACTCTTCCCTCGGCTAGATTTTTTACTTAGAAATTTTTAAACACACATTTTTGAAAACTTTATAGACTAGCTGTTTTTGTACTGGAAAATACTAAATCAAGCCCCAAAACGGATTGCCTTACAATCTATTAAACACGTGACATGAAAGGCTACAAACAAGCACTTTTGTAAAAAAAAGACAAGACAAAAAATAACATAAAATCACCAATGCTTCCTTCAGCTTGTAATCAGTCAGCTAAAATTAAGAAAAACATTTATACGGCCTGTATTTTGTATAACTGGCGGCGTATTTTTGTACGTGTTTCTTCACTTGTGACGATTGCCATTGTGTTAAGCTAATCACCTGCAATCATATTCAAATACAATCGCAAGACATCTAGGGGCCCCCAAGCCTGACCCTAAAAACATGCAAATTTACAGACAGGAAAATGCGTATTTATTTGGCATTAAATCGCCTGCTAATTTTGGCAACCAACAGGGAACTAACTTCCATTCTGAAGGGTTGCCAGCTGCCACTCTTTTCCCTAGATCTATGGATCTGGACTCGGGCCCTCCGAGGTCTAGGGGCCCCAAGCCTGGCCCTAAAAATGCACCTTACAAACATTATTAATTTGGTATAAAAACGCCTAATAATTCTGGCAACCAACAGAGAGCCGACTTCGATTCTCCAGGTCTGCCATTCTAAGGGATTTTTCCATAGATCTAGGGTCTAGGGATCTGGACTGTGTCCTATGGATCTAGGCCTATATGGATGGATGATAAAAAACGAGAAATCTAGGGATAGTTGACACAATGACATAAAAGAACCTCCTAAAATCTGTATCGCGTTACCTGTGGCCTTATTTCTACTTTGGTGTATCTAAGGTAATTTTGTAAACAATTTGCTATAATAATAAAGTTCGATTTCGCTTTTCATTTAATCATTTTTTATGTTTTATAATAATTTCATTACTTCAACACTTTTTTTACAAAATTAAAAATGGGGTCGATATGGGGCCTTTCATTCAATTTGTCCAAGGGCCCCAGCCTAGTTGCTACGCCACTGGATATCTGTGTGACGCCTGTACAGTATAGCAAGTATAGAGATTTTATACCAATGTCGCAGGATTTTACTTACATAAATTATATTTACCAGTATTTAAGGGAAACAATAACAGCTGCCACACGTGAGCAAAACACACAGACTAAATCTGGCAACGAAAACATTCGAAGTCCAAAGAAGGCGATTTCAACAGTTCAACAATTCAGCTGATTTGTTTGAAGCGAAATAGTTGAACGTTGCAGCCACAAATTTTCAAAACTCCAGTCGACTGACTATGACTTATGAGCTGAAAAAGGCATTACCGATTTTCTGTTTCATTTTATTTCGTTAATGCTAATGTAGTTTAGTTCACAGATCGCGCATAATTTGTGCGTCTTTTGCGATTCTCGTTAACAATTTTTCGGCCTTTCTTAATAGGGTTCTAGTATTAACTTTTTGCTAATTTATCCTTATTTCCTTAGACAGTTTCCATATTTCTGTGCAAAATTGTGTGTGACTAGGCTCTTCGTTAAACTTCTAATTTTTATAACAAAAGTAATACTATTGAATAAAAGAAAGCACTTTGGGACTTACCTGTTGTTGAAGCTCAGCAGAACGGCTGGGTAGCTGGATGATATCACTGAATGAGGCCTTTTTATATCACTCTTTTGTCACGATTCGAAGCATCATCAAGGCTACAAAAGGCAGACAAATGGGGGGGGGGTAGATGGTGGAACATGCATATAAAAATGTAGCCTGTATGCCATCCCTTCCCTTATACATATAATGCATAAATTATTTTCAGAAAGAAAAGGTAAGCCTAGTATATTTATGCTGAAAAACGCAGTTTCCTTGTCAAATATAATTTCCGGGTTTATTCAAGCTATTTCTGGACGGCCCCATCTGTAGTTCAAAATTATACTAATGTTTAGCTCTAAGGAGAAGTTATGTCATGACAGTTTGCCCCGGAGGGTGAACAGGGATCAGGCAAACCGGAGTTTATTGGCATTCATCTTGAACCAAGGTTCATATATAGCTGTCTTAACATCTGGTTTTATAGCCATTTTTCTTTAATTTATGATTTGTCAAGGTCGCAAAATCGAAAAAAGGAATAAAAATGCAACTCATAATTTTAGTTATTAAGGCGCAGCTGTTTCAAAAATATCACACTTGATAAATAGTCATGTTAATAGCAAAAAGGATAATTAATCTTTTTCAAAGATAAATTATAATATTTTCTTCAGTAACTGTTTTGCTGTCAACGACAAATTGAATTTTGATTAAAACATGATTATTGCCTTGTTATGACAGGAAGGTCCATTCATTTTTAGAATTATAATAATTTCAATTGCTTATTATTAACTGGATATCGATTGACCTTTATCAGAAAGGTTTGGCGTTTACTTCGTGTTTCGTGGTTGTCGTGACATCAGAAAACCTTTAAAGAGCTGCGGGCTATAATAATTATTACGAAATTAAAATGATAAGACGAGGCAGAATGCGGGGTGAGAAGCAAGTATGGCGCATGCGTTGGCTGTTCTGGTGCTTCGACTCGGTGTTCATTTGTTCTTCTGAGAGGGAGAGGGAGAGGGAGAGAGAGAGAGAGAGAGAGAGAGAGAGAGAGAGAGAGAGAGAGAGAGAGAGAGAGACAGATTTTTTTTAGATTTAATATTTTATTTCAAACTGTACAAAGTTCATATACACATCACAAATTAATACAAATAATACAATAAATTACGACACACAACAATAACACAAATAACAATAAACGATATAACAAACTACGCCAATGACGTCTAATTATTAGACGCAGACAGACAGACAGTGAGAGAGAGAGAGAAGGAAAGAGAGATAGGACTTTGGGAAAAGAGAGACTTAGATTTAAATTTTCATTTGACTAGTATACAATACACATACACATTACGCACGTTGTCAAATTATATACACACACACGTTTCGAAACAGCAATAACAATAACAGGTTGACGAAGGGTTAGTACAAACCAACCTCGGGATGAGGAGAAGCGTAAGCTTTCGTGCGTCACACCCGGGTCATGGCAAGCATCAGTGCAGAGAACCTAAAAGCTAGGGATACATTAAAAAACAATACGTGAAAAAATTGCATTAAAACACGTACAAAGTACAAGTAAATTCAAGCTGATGATACTAATAATGTACAGTAAAATTTGGTTATTTAAGAAGAACACGGAGCCAAACGATGATCAAAAATATACTTTTTAAACAAGCGCAATGGATAGTTTTTGACAACAGTGGGTATTTGTGCCCAGAGTTGAGTACTGGTGTGACGAAATGCTGGAGGAGGCAGATTATGAGACTATTTATAATGAATAATAAACACTCAGTGATGTAATTCAAGAATTTTTAAAAATCTACGTGCAATACATATGATTGCGACTTGTTAGTAGCGGATATTTAAAGATTACTCTAATACATCTATTTTGTAACGTTTGTAAAGGTCGTAATGACGTATCATAGGAAAGAGAGGGAGAGATCCGAGAGAGAGAGAGAGAGAGAGAGAGAGAGAGAGAGAGAGAGAGAAAGAGAGAGAGCAGAGAGAGAGAGAGAGAGAGAGAGAGAGAGAGAGAGAGAGAGAGAGAGAGAGAGACAGAGAGAGAGAGAGAGAGAGAGAGAGAGAGAGAGAGAGAGATAGAGATAGAGATTACCACAGACAGACGATGGATATATCTATGGTTATCCATATAAAATCTGTGGGCTTTGGATACGGATATGGATACGCAGGTGACGTTTCATATCCACGGCAACCTTGTTATAATATAAAACCAGAAACCAATATTAAATTGTAGATTGACACTGGCAGATAATTTCACATTTCATTAGAAATAGGTAGTATATTGTTCGTAACTTTAACCTGCATTATTGAAGAAAGCAGTTGGAAGTTGGAAAAGAAGTCTCCCGTTTTTGTCGCTAGCCCAAGCCCAATAAAGCCAAAAGCCCAACAGGTGCCTCACCTGTATCTAATAGAGATTATGTGTATGCAAAGTCTCAAGCTTATGCGATTATTTGCAATAAAACCTTGCCATTAAAACTTACCAAAAAAGCAAATTTACCATTCTCGAATAACATAAGGCCTATTCTGCAATTTTTTACAGACGTACATGTATTAGTGCCAAATCCGTACGCCACTCACGCGCCGCGTCGTTTGTAACAGCTGATACGTCGTGTTTTTCTCGTAATTTGATTGATAAAAAACCCTCGTAATTTCAGAATAATGACGCAACCTTTTCATGAAAATACACGTATGCGTCACTTGTGAAAAGACGTGTCATATTTCTTTCAGTTTGATTGGATGGAACAAGGAATGCCTTAGCTAGACCATCATTTTCTCAAATCCGACATTCAAAAAAGCACGTGTGTATTCAATAACAATATCACGTGTTTTCTTGTTAATCTATCCATGGTTTAGTTGCAATTTCATTTGACAAAAATGACGTGCCCTTTTCTTGCTAATGCAGGCATGATTTTCTTGTAATTTAGCTAAACAAAAACTACACGTTCTTTTTTTGCCAATACCTGCGTGCTTTCCTCGCAATTTGTTTGGATGAAATCGACACGTAGTTTCAAAATTATCTTTCGAATTTTGTGGTTATCCTCTGTTCTGCCTTAATGATATTTGAATGACTTTGACTTTTACAACGTAATGATCTATCTCTGCAAAAATTTTAACTCACGTAACAGGTGCAATTTGGCTTACTGTATTACTGACCTAATAACACGCATCGTTTTCTAAAGCACTTTTTAAGGCGGGATCGGGAAAACGAACTTGGAGATTTTTATGCATTCATATTTCATAATAACATAAATCATATTTTTATGCACTAAAAACACATCCTTTTAGAAAAAGACGCGTGTTTCGTCATACAAAAAACACGGTGTCCTTTTTGTCTGATCAAATTGCTGTCTAAATCCACTCAATGCAGTATTATAGAAACAATTTATCTGTCATACCAAGATTGAAAAAAATTGATTGCAGAATTAGGAAAGAATTTTTCATTTAATTTACAAAAATTATTTTGATAGATAAAATAAAACATCGTCGGTTTACTTTATGCGACAAAGCACTTTACTTGCCTTAGGTCAAGCATGCTCAATGTAGATTAGTGAATTGCATTCAAACAGGCAAAAATGCCACGTTTAGTATCCAGACCACGTTTCAAAGCAAATTAGACATCCGCGGTGCTCAGGGTATCTGTTTTCAATCTTCATGAAAATTCGAATTCATAAAACCGGCTAGCAAAAATTGAGTGCCGCAAAAATTACTTACAAGTGAACACTGATTATGCTTTCAGTACAGACAAAATACCTTTAGACCTTCATTAGTTCAGTAGACTTGTCACGTTTCATTTTTAGATTTATTACATGTGAGCTAACATGAGAAAATTAAGTACACTGCATGAAATAACTCGACATATTTCTTCAGAAAAGTACTAAGTTCTTGCGTGACATTGACTAATTTCTTAGTGCGACAAGGGGGCTTGAATTTGGGAGACCCTGTTTGAATCTTACTGGCTCTTTCAAAAACTGCGAGCGGCAAATTTTGAAGGAAACGAGAGCATCCCGAGCCCTGAGATCACGGTTTAAAGCCTGATGACGCTGACATCTTGTAGTCACTATGTATGATACTGGGTGTTTTTTAATTACAAACAAAGAAATAGTAATCAAGTTGCCATCTCTAAACGGAGGTAGTTCCTCTTGAAAGGAAGTTTAGTACTGAAACTGAGAGCCGTCCGTAGCTCTGTGTGTGGTCTTCACTTTCTCAAATGTTTCTCACTTCTCACGAACCCTTATAGTCTATAAAAATAAAGGAGGACCAACACACTGCCCCGAGAAAAGAATGGAGACGCATTTTTGACGCCGAAACAAGTGAGAAGCAGAAACCAGAAAATGTAGGTTGCACTATAACATTTGACCGGCGCAAACGAGTGTTGTTATTGACCGTTTCCTTCCACATTTTTAAGTAGCGGGCAGAGCTGTTCTTCCATGAAAATTTTAACTTGGAATATAAGTGCTGTATGTAATAAACTAGAAAACGAGTCTGTTAAAGAATTATTGTTAACGTGTGACATCGTATGTTTGAATGAAATCAAAACTCAAAATAATTTTAATTTGCCTGGATATGAAACATATACTAGTTCATGTAAAAATCGCCATCGTGGCGGCTGTGCATTACTCGTTCGTTACCGGCTAAATTCAGATTTGACACATGTAGACTGTGGCAATACTGATATGATAATTTTTAGCTTTCGTAATATACCTATTACATTTATTTCTTATTATTTACCACCACATGAATCGCCTTATTTTTCTCTAGAGACAATCTCAGTAGTAAATGCGAAATTACGTGAAGACCCAGGGTATTACGTAATATTAGGAGATGATAATGTTAGGTATACCTCATTGCGAAACAGTTTTTTGAGAAGAAATGGAGAGTCATTTTAATATGTAAACTTGGAGGATAATACTCGCACTTATGTGATCTTAAGTCTTATGTGGTCAAACTATAGTTCTAAATGGCCTGACAGGTACCGGTTTTCAATTTTCAAACAACATGACATTTCGTAGAAAGGAGCGTTGGGTGTCTGAATTAGACCATATTTACATAACAAATAACTTAATAGGTGCTGTAAACAATTTTTCGGTGGTAACGGATACTGATTTGCAGTCAAACCATGCGCCTATTATTGCTCATTTAGATCTAAAAAAGGTAGATAATAAAGTCTTCAATGCAGAAGATCTCAGATTAAGAGCAAGTTTGCTTGGAGAATATACTTTTTCGTCTGGGAACAAGTTGCTACACCACCAGATAAGGTGGTCTGACGTAAACCATGGCCAACTCGATCAGTTGTTCAACAATTGCCCCCCACCACCTATAACAGACTCGGTGGATATAAATACTACATTTGGAGAAATCAACCAGTCCTTTAGGGCTTTTATTTCCCAGTCAAAGTTATTTAATGCTAACACAAGCGGAGATGCTACTCAACCACTAGCTGTCGATAGGTGGCATCGGTTGGCTACTGAAAACGATCCCAAAACTATCTCGAAGGTAATTGGATGGAAGGATACTTTAGATGAAGAGGACTTGTCGGAGACGCGCCCAAATGACTCAGAGTTTAAGGTTCATTTCGAACGCCTGCTTAACCCTTACGAGCAAAATCCAGTTTTAGTTCCGGCAATGAATTTGCCATACATGCCTGTTACTGACGATGATTTTACATTGTCTGAGATGTGTGAAGTTATTACCGCTATGAAGTCGGATCGCGGTGGTGGGCCGTCGGGGGTACTACTACTACTACTACTACTACTACTACTACTACTACTACTACTACTACTACTACTACTACTACTACTACTACTACTACTACCACTACTACCACTACTACCACTACTACTACTACCACTACTACCACTACCACTACTACCACCACCACCACCACTACTACTACTACTACTACTACTACTACTACTACTACTACTACTACTACTACTACTACTACTACTACTACTACTACTACTACTACTACTACACAGGTGTTAACCCAGGTAGTCATAAGGGCCAGTTTAAAATGAATTCAAAGAAGATTACGGTGAAGGGACTCTTGAAAAAATCCATTTTTATTAATTCCTTACCTTACCTTAGAGTCTAAGACCTAGGTTTAGACCTTAGTCCTTCCCGTGCGCGAATGCACATTGGGCATACATCATTTTCCACTGAGTTCTATCGGCGGCTTCTCTTTCGATGTTCTCCCAACGTCTGTTCATAGCCCGAAGGTCTTATTTGAAAGATCTGCACCACGTTGTTTTTGGCCGACCTCTTTTCCTTTTTCCACCAGGTGGTTCCCAGGGTAACGCTATGTTGGAGTGGCGTTGTTCTGGTAGGCGTAGAATATGTCCAGCCAATCTCAGCCTTCTCTCTGTGACTATTTCCTGCAAGCGCCTTGACTGCGCCTGCTGTAGGACTTCCACATTGGTAACATGGTCACGGTAGGATATTTTTAGGATTTTTCGAAGACATTTATGGTGGAAGACGTCCAGTTTTTTTGATATCGCTGCTGTGACTTTCTAGGTTTCGCTAGCATAAAGAGCCGTTGGCAGCACAATGGTGTTGTACAAACGAAGCTTGATTTTCTTGTCAAGTTTCTTGTTTGCCTAGATTTTCCCATCTTCCTAAATACTGCTGCTGCTTTGCCAATTCTCACCCTGGCGTCGCTTTCTGCGCCTCCATCACAACTCATCACACTGCCAAGATATGAAAAGCTGGCAACGTTCTCAATCAGTTGACCTCCCACTGATATTTGTGCATCATTTTGCTGGTTTGTCCACACTGTCAAAACTTTGGTCTTTTCATGACTTATTCTCGGTCCAATTTTTCCCGCTACTTCTGCCAGACTTGTGGTCAATTGTTGCAGGCCTTCTTTAGATGTTTCCAGAAGTGCTATATCATCAGCAAAGTCCAGGTCTGCCAATCGTTGTTGTTGCTGCTGTTGTTGCTGCTACTGAATTCCTATGTCTTTTTCATCAACTGCTTTGTCCATGATGAAATCAATTGGCAATAGGAACAGGAATGGTGACATAATGCAGCCCTGCCTTACTCCAGTTTCGATGGTGAAATATTCCGTGTTACCCTCTTGCATTTCTATGCAACAACCGCTGTTTTGGTAGAAATTCTGGATGATTGACATGAATTTCTGTGGGATGCCATAAAGTGAGGTAATTTTCCAGAGAGACTGCCTGTGAACAGAATCAAACACCTTCTTGAAATCAATAAAGTTGATTAAAAAAGGCTGTTGAAACTCCATACATTGCTCAATGATGTTTCTATCTGTTCACAGCATGATCTTCCTTTTCTAAATCCAGCTTGTTGTTCTCTTAGTCTTGCATCAGCAGCATCCCTCAACCGACAAAGGACTTTTCCAGGTATTGACAGCAGAGTTATTCCTCTCCAATTATTTGTCTGTCTTTGATTGGCACAGCTGGGGTGCCTCCTGTTCCAGTTAGATCTTTGACAATTCTGTAGAGAGTCTTGGTATCGTTTTGACTGGCTGCTAAGTGTGCTTCTTCACCCTTCTTTTCAAACCATTCTTTCTTGTCCCTTTTGCAACTTCTTTTCACTGCTCTATCTGCCAGTTGGTACTGCTCATTGGCTTGGCTCTTGCTTTCTAGTGTTTTTGCTTGATCTCTCACTTGCTTGATCATCTTTCTTTCATCTATTAATTCCCAAGTTTTTTCTTGTATCCACATTTCTTTCCTATCACCCCTTCTTCTGCCAAGCTGTTCATCTGCCACTGCTTCCTTGAATATTTTCCATTGTTCTTCAATATTGCTGGCTTGCAGTAGTGGTTCACATCTGTTGCTAAGTGCAAGTTCAAATCTGCTTGCTGTTTGTTGATCTTTCAATTTTTCAACTGCAAAAAGTTTGGCGATTTTTGGCTTCTGTATCTTTTTCAGTTTGAGCTGGACTTTTCCTTGAACTAAGTGATGATCAGAACCCACATCAGCTCCACGGCACACTTTAACATCTTTCAGTGCTGATCTCCATCTCTTGCTGATACAGATGTAGTCGATTTCATTCTGGGTATTCCCATCTGGTGATCTCCATGTCTTCTTGTGGATGGTCTTGTGGGCAAAATAGGTAATTCCAATGCACAGTCCATTTAGATTGCACAAAATCAGGAAATGCTCACCATTATTGTTTGTTGCTTGAGCTGATCCATGTGGCCCAATTACATGCTCCAGTCCGTGTCTGTTGTTGTCAATCTGTGCATTCATGTCACCCATGAAGAGAATGATGTCATGGCTGGGGATGTCATTCAGCACATCTTGGCATTGTTGGTAAAAATCGTCCTTATGTTGGTCATCTGCATCTTTGGTTGGTGCGTAAATGCAAACAATAATTATTTTCGCATGCCTTGATTGCATTCTGGCAGTTATTATCCTCTCGCTGACTGGGTTTCATCCTATCAATGTCTTTGCTGCCTCTTTGTTCAGCATCAGCCCAACACCTCTCTAGAGATCCTCCTCTAGTCCTGAATACAGAATGGTTGTTTCTCCACTCTTGATATTTCCACTTCCTGTGCATCTCACTTCCGATAATAATAATAATACAGTCGCTCTTAATGACACTGTCTGCAAAATAAAGTTAGCAAACATCGATGACATCGTGACAATAGCTTGATATTATTATCAAATGTGTTTGCTGTCCAGCCTCTGGTCCTCTGCAGTGTGCACTGCGCAGCGCAATGTGCCACTACAATAAAATAGCTCGAAGTCAATTTTACAGTTCTAAGAGCTGTTCGCTGTTCTAAGGTAGTCCACATTGGGTTCAGGTCATGCCGAGTTAATGATACCGGTAAAAGCATTTTTCGTAAAAAACTTCGTTTAAAAACGCTAATTAACGTAAATAAATGAATAATAACCTTTCCTGCTAAGTATTAGCATCTTAGTTTAATCACTGTCGTTTGCGTGACTGTATAGCCGTTACAATAGGTCTGACTCTATAATTTTTTAATTTACTTTTTTATAATTGGTCATCTGCTTTTAATAAAGTGCTCTTTGCATTTGCAGATCTTTCCACTCCGCCTAATAGAATTATTAAACTATTTATCAGATTTCATTAACGTATGCATTTGAAACACGCGTAAGCATGAAGCATATACCTGTGAATTGGATCCAAAGTCACTGTGATCTCATTATCACTATCAGTACATATATAACTCATAAGCACTTGATTTTGCTTGTCAGGTGCAATTGTACCTACTGGTGATAACCTAAAATACATATGTCCTATGTACCTACCTGTTATGAGGCATAAAAATTCATTTTGCTGTAAAAGATATCACAAACTGATTAAGATTACAATGCTGAGTGCAAATGAAAACCCACATCAAATGTATCAAATTTACGAAGTCAAAGATTTTACAAGTGAAAAATAATTTGTTTGACCTGCTTCTTTTTTTCTAACTTGTATTAAAATCTTTTAGTTTCCAGTTCCGGCTGTCAGGTGAAGGTTTGCCGTCATGGCAAATATGCTGACACTGGACAAATTTAGTGCAATTCATGCAGCATTATGGGCATGTGTTATTTATTTCATTTGGTATCACAAGCAGCCACATTATTTTCAGGAAGAAATTGATGATAGTTATGACTATATCATAGGTAATGTATTTAAAATCAATGAATTGATTTAGCTTAATTGATTTACTTCTCTTTGCTGCTAAGAACTAGTTGTTCAAGATGTTGACAGTGATTTTTTTAAATTGCATATTTTTAAACAATCAATATACATCCATATAGCCATTATGTAGATTATAATGTATTGTATGTATGTATTTTAAATTTATTCTTCATATGTGTTGTGAATGTTATACTAGTACTTTTGGTATATATAAAGTTATGTGAAAAGTAAAATAGCCAAACTGAAACACAGGGATTAACTACTACTAAAGTATGTTATGTATGTTCAAAATTTGCATTATGTATTGTATTGTTGCCATAAACAGCATATTGAATTTTGTAAACGATTTTGTTTTGTGTCTGCAAATAGATAGGAAACAATGTATTTATTGTTTAATAAACAGTCTTATAATAATAATAATAATAATAATAATAATCTCTCCCCTCTTCTTCTTATACTCACATTGTCCCTGTTCTATTTGCTTCTATCTATATTTCTTTTTTCAGTTAAGTGTTTTTTTACCATATTTGTCTTAATACAAAGCACCACCTATGTTGTGTCATAGTTATAAATTGGTGACAATTACAGTCTCTGCAGCCGTTAAAATATGGGTTAGTGGTATTAAGACATTATTTGATTTCCTCTCATTTTACAGTGGGTGGTGGAACTGCCGGTTGTGTTCTTGCTAATCGATTATCAGAAGATAAAGGTGTTAAGGTCTTACTGCTGGAAGCAGGGACAGATGACAGGGATAACCCTAACATAGCTCGTCCTGCTTTACAGGGACTACTTCGCAAAAGCAAGCAAGATTGGAATTTCAAGACTGTTCCACAAAAAGAGGCTTGCAAAGGTGCTGTAAATCAGGTACTTTGCTATTTTTTGTTCAAACTAGTTTTTGAGATGCATATGGTGCTTTGGTTTCACTGAGTGGGTACTTAGTTGATTTTGTTTTTTGACTGAGTGTTTGAGGGATGGAAGAGGAAGAGGGCATTTCATTGTTCTGAATGGTTGAAATATAGTAAATAATAGTGAAAATTTATGAACAACCTACAGGGGTGTAAGGATGTGCATTTACCACACTTGCATAAAGAATCATTAAGATACTAGTACCATCTAGAACTATTAATATTTAACTACTTTGAGCAGTAATGAACTTCAACAATATTTTTCAGCAATGTCACTGGCCTCGAGGCAAAGCTCTCGGTGGATCAGGTATACTCAATAGCATGGTGCACATCCGTGGTAATAAACAAGACTATGATGATTGGGAAAAGATGGGTGCTACTGGTTGGAGTTATCAACATGTTCTTCCATATTTTAAAAAGTCCGAAGATATCCAGATTTCTGAACTTTTGGAATCAGGTAAGATGTTGCATTTCTAAAAAGCTAATTAGTGAATAATTATGCACCTTGATAATAATTAATATAAACATAAATTTAACAGTTAAGGCAAAGTTGCAGCTTTATGATGTTAAGTAAGTTTAAGCTCAGACGTTTAAGCTCTAACTATAGCTTTTGTATTTCATTGCAGCATAAACTTCTTAAAAAGCACAAAACATAAAACTTAAAGCTGTAACTGCAATTGAATATTAACTTTAGACTAGTTACTGAACAGTATTATGAGTACAACTTCCTGGGGCACAATATAATACCAAAAAGGACGAAATAGTGAACAGCCACTCCTCTCCTAATACACTATTGTTTATTTAAAATACTGCTTGAGATTAAAATTATTTGTTTCTCAGCAACGCCACCCAGTCTTGTAACTGTCTTTAATTGTTTTGGCATTGTGAAGCTGATTATTTTAAAGACAGGAAATATGCGGAAAAAACTACTTGGTGCAATAGTGTTACCACATAGAAGATGCAAGTTTAATAGTTCACTACAATTTTTTTACTCTTTGTCATATTTATATGCTAGCCCAATCTGTTGTACCATAAACCGCTCCCATATCTGTGCCTAAAATATTTCACCATAGCTGTTACTATATGTTCTGACTGCGTTGTTGTAACTATAGAATACCACGGGCATGGCGGTCCCATAACTATAACCCGTACGATATACCATCCTATAGCTGATGTGTTTCTCGCAGCTGCAGAAGAATTGGATTATCCGATTGATGTCGATGTAAATGGTGAAACTCAACTAGGTATGTGCATCCTTTACTTCTTGTAGCCCATTGAATCCTTAGAGAGGGTCAGGTGAAAATGTGCCAGTATTATATAAAGTTCTAGCTGCGTAATGTGTTTTGCAGCATCCACTGCAGTTTTTAAAGTTATGTCAAATATTGCTTTTGTTCTAGTTAAAATTAAAATCTGTGAAATCTTAATAACATGATTTTTTCTTATATAGCCTGAGACTACTTCAGTGTGAGGCATTTTCTTTTATATTAGTGTTACGCATTGTACTGCACATTACTTAAGGCACACCTAAGTTCTTAAGTTAATAAAAGAACCTGCATATTTTGCTGACTGCTAGTTCAGTTAATGGCATTTCTTTCTTGTTTTGCTGCATGTATTTCCATAAAAGTTTTTGCAGAATTATTGTAACTTCCAATCTCAGTGCTGTGGTCACTAATATCTCATATTCTAATAAATTTAACTTACAAGCAATGTTGAAGTATGGGTGTTCAGTTCTTCAAACATTTCGGGTTATATCGCATTTATAAAATTTGACTTTTCAGGTTTCACAAAAACTCAACTTGCAATAAGAAATGGTGTAAGACAGAGTTCAGCTGAGGCATTTCTGCGACCGGCATTAGACAGACCAAATCTCCATGTGGTTGTTAGAGCTTTTGTAACAAAAGTAAATGCTACAATAAAATATTAAGCGAATATAATATGTTTATTAAATAATATATTAGTCTATTAAATATAATAGGCTTTTTAATTAATAGCTTGCTTTAGGTGCTTCCAAAGTGTTATTTTAGGGAGTTACTTATTATCACACCTAAGTTTTTGGGCATTTGCTATAGGTCTCCTGTTGTAACTTTCAAACTACTGAGCCATACTGGTTCAGTTTACTCTTAAAGGAAAACTGGAAAGATTGTTTAGACTCAACCTCTTTTTATTTTCTGTCAAAATATGCATTTTCTTTCCTATCAAAGTTAGCAGTTGTTTCTATTATTTGAATAATTAGCTTAGAAAGTTAATTAATTGCAACGGAACACAGCTATAGCTTACGTCACCAAGTAACCACACTTTGTGCAATGGCAGGCATGTTCCCTTGTGTGTCATGCACGTTTGCGCAAGTGTTACTACTTAAACGCGTGATGTCATGAAAATGGGCCCTACGTCATATGACGTCAGAAACTAACACTGCAGTTCATGGTTATCACGGTACCGTCTTCCATTTGTCAGCTACGCGCATGTGACAAAAAATGCGCCTTTGCTAATATTACTAGATTCACTGAGCCGCACATAACTTTGAAAGTTTAACAAAATTTGAGCATTCGAGGTAATTATTATTTAATCTAAGCTTTAATTTAAAAAAGCTATTGTAGTTTTCAATATTTTAGAGCATTCTTTATTCTGAACTAATGTTTACACAGTCATCCGGTTTTCCTTTAAGTACTTTATATTTCTGACAGCTTATGATGTAAAATTGACAGACTTAGCATGTTTTTGGTAATTAATCGCCATCTCATACATTAAGTTGATAGTAACAACCGAATGATGCAGTCTGTAGTAACTGGAGGCTAAGGGCAAATTATTAAATTTCTGGTATACTTTTACTTAACTTGAAGAGTGTGCTTTGAACCAAGTGAACTAGAGGTTTGTTGATTTTGTTGTAAGTGCAGAAACCCTTCAGAACTTTGAGACAAAAGATACGAGATTTGAGTAATCCATGCTAATCACAGAACACTACAGTTGAAATGTCATGCCAGGAGTGTGCCAACACGTGTCTGGCATTGAGCAGTACTTGTCTGTAATTGTAAATGAGGCGTGATAGAGTATGAATTGGCATATTTATAATTTAGGTAAATTTTCATGGCAATCGTGCATTTGGAGTCACTTATATTCACAAAAGTGAGAGAAAAACAGTGAGAGCCAGGCATGAAGTAATCCTGTCAGCTGGTGCTGTGGGCTCTCCACATATTTTACTGTTGTCTGGCGTGGGACCTAAAGAACAGCTGGTTAAGTTCAATGTAAGTACAGGTTTTTTCACAGCTTGTATGAAAGTCTCAGGTCAGTGCCTTTTATATAGGCTTTATATAAAAACTAAAAATATGAGAACTACAGAGAAATATTGTTGGAATAACATGGGCTGCTTTCACTTGTATCTATGTTTGTACTTAAATTGTACTTTTTACATGTGTTTTGCTTCAGAAAATAAAAGTGCACATTGTGATTGGCTGATTAGAAGCAATACAGAGTGTCCACAGTAAGGTGGCTAGAACTGGTAGTCAGGTGGTGTGAATTTTGTAGACAAAGAGAAAATTTTAACTTAAAGGAATTTTAAACTGTAAATGTCAACTTAGATTTGCCACTGTCAAAGTGAATTTGCCTCACTTTAGTAGGAGGAAGACAGTTATAATGATAGCAACATTATTTGTCAAAGCTTTACTATGTTTTGTATTGTAGCTGTTTATTTGTTCCGACTTCTATGGATACCCGAGGCTTTCTGAGAACTAAATTTGCAATTATTTTTGCTTTGCCTTACCAATTTATTTTATTTTTACTCTTTAAATTTATTTGTTTGAAAAAACATTGTAAAATATCATCGACTTTTTTGCACTTTTAGATATCTGTTGTTGCTGATCTGCCAGTTGGACAAAACTTGCAGGATCACGTTGGTGCATTCTTTCCAGAATACTTTATGGGCAAGAACTTAACTGTAAATGCAGAGGAACTGGTTTCTTTTACCAAACAAGCTATGTGGTCACTATTTGGAAAAGGTACAACTTTGAAGTCTTTGACGATAAAATTGTGATTTATTGTAAAATCTTTGCTCCTAAAATCCTTGAACAAAATGTCAAATTTGTGATTTAGATTCCAAAATGTATTTTATTAGTACCTATATCCTTATGTATCTCACATTTCAGTTATAGAAGCGTTCGCTTTGATATGCTGCTTTATATACATTTGCATGTGCATGCGTGCATCATCTGCAGTATTATGTGCATGCATGTAATTTCTTTCTAATAATTGATGTTTGCCCATGTGCATCCATGTTAGAAGACATGTCCATGTTTGGTCATGTTGGAAGACATCATAATTCCTCACAGGTGACCAGATAGACAGAGAGTTTGTCCATCATGTCTCATTAGGCATCTTTATCAAATGCTCTGTTACATACACTTGGCAGGCAGAATTCTAAATTAAAAGAAATCTATCCTCAAGACAGGTAAACATAACAGTTAATCCAGCCAACACTGGACATTTATAATATCTGAAGAAGTAACAGAATAATTATGTTTAAAATAAAACAGTATTTAACGACTACACTGTTCAAGCTGGAGAAACCTATCTAAACTCTAATTTTGATGCCTGTCTTAAAAACTTGTCATCTTTTCTGCTAACACATTTGTTTTGCAGGCCCTCTTGCTGCTAGCATGGTAGATGCACTGGCATTTTTCAAGACACCAGGTACTGACACTGCTCCAGAGGTTCCTGATGCACAACTTCATCTATTTTCTTTGGCACCTCAGTCAGTGGGAAATAACATATTTGCAGATGGATATCTTGGACTAAAAGAAGAGGTAGATTGAACTTTGTTTTGTTTATTTTATTTTGTCAATTGATGAGCTCATTTCAAAACTGCTTATAACATGTTTTGTTAACTTGGAATTCAGTTTGCTCTAAGAATTTTAATAAAACAATTTGTATATAATTTTTAGTGTGAAAAATTTTTACATTTCAATTTTAGCAAAAAAAATAATAAAGAAGATATTGATTGAACAAAACTCCATTTCATAATGCTACCAAGTGGCAGCAGCATAAATTTCTTTACACACAATGCCTTTACGGTTAATATTCACAGATTACTTTCCTTTTTATAACGATGATTTTTGTGAAAGTAAATTTATTTCACAAATATTAAGTTTGAGATTTTAAGTTAGTATTAAAATAAAATCATAAAGGCCTGCTTGTTACATTTATGCTTTCAAGCTGTTATCATTGTTTTATTTTTAGCTAAAGAAGAAAGCAGATTATGACAGCCTGACTTATCTGCGTATGTTTGGCTTCCACCCTTGCTTACTAAAACCAAAAAGTGTGGGTGAAATACGGCTTCAGTCTGCTGATCCGTTTGACCCACCGCTAATTGATCCTAAGTACTTTGAAGATGAGAGAGATCTGAAAGTCGTTGTGGAAGGTATGCCGTTTTCATGTCATTTTAAAATTGAACAAGTTGATGTTTATTATCCTGACAAGTAAACTTGTAGGAATTCCATAATCAGTCCTGAATAGGATTGGCATTTGTTAGCCTGTTCATATTATCACTTAGAGATATATAAAATACGGTTGCCAACTTACTACTGTGACTTGCTTAAGAAAAGTCCCACCATTTACATTATGTCCTATTAATTCTTAAGGTACCAACTTGTCACAACTTGTTTAATTTTAGAAAACAGAAATTTGATGCTGTACATTCAGAAATGTTACTTTAATTTTGCATACATATCAAATATTATATTTTAGCAAACATATATATGGCCAGCGTCTTTTTAACAGAGTGCAGTATTAATGCCTCTATGCTTATCAGTTAGTGAATTAAATTAATTTACAATTGTTATTAACAATTAACTTGATTAATCAGGGACTATACATCACATAAAACATAACGTTTTTCACTTAAATATGGTTACACTAAAATTCCACAGGTTATGCACTGATTATCAATTAGATTATTAGAAATATTTCAAATACTTATTAAAATTGTACTACATTCTCGCAAAAGTTGAATATTGTGCAGAATTGATTTAGCAAAATTTTATACTTCTAATCTCACGACTAAGCATACTGTATACAGCCTTGAGGTAGGCATTAAACCTCACTAACACAGCTAAATTCAAGTCTGTTTATAACCACGAAGTAGAAGAAAGGCAGCACCTAGGCTAATCCCTTTATAAAGAGACGGTTGGATAAACTCGTCCTTGTAGTTTAGACTAGGTGAATGCCTATCAATAAAAATAGCTTCCAGCACTCTCCAATCAAAACGAAACTTGGCTTTAGACAAGTCAAACTTTGCATAACAACATACTTGCTTATGCAATCTTATGACCCTACACTTGTGTTCTGTAATCCTTGTCTTCAAATGCTCTGCGGTACACCTAACATAGCAAGCCGAACATGCTTGACAGTGAAACTTATTTGCAATATTACAGTTTACATTGCTTGGAATCTATGATTTCAATCCAGAAAATACTGATTTTGCATAATCAACAGTAAAAACTATATGTATATCTGGAACAAGTTGTCTAAACTTCCTGCTGAACTGACCGATGAGAAGTGTACGATACGGCAGCTTCAATCATTTTTGCTGTTCTTCTTGTTCTGGCTCCTCTTCTTTGTTGTCATGCATCCTGTGGCATACCTTGGTGTCTCATGCATTTTTGCACAAAATCTTGCTCATGACTGCTTATCCCTTGAGCTACATAGATGCAAATCACTGATCTTCAAAGGAAGAAGCCACACATAGGTTTCGTGCACATTGTTCTTCTATTATGCCTTATTTTGCAAATTTTTTATTTAGCTATCAAGTTTGCAATAAAAATTGTTGAAGAAACCGGTGCCTTCCGTCGAATTGGTGCAAGAAGAAATCCGACACCTGTACCAGGATGCGAAAAGCTGCTTCACGAATTTACTGGTGAATATAGGTACTTGGAGTGTGTCGCAAAAACTCTGACAGCCACGGTATACCATCCAACAAGCACGTGTAAAATGGGAGCAGCTAATGATCCTAAAGCTGTCGTAGATCCACAGCTGAGGTACTACTTTTGAAATTTGGATTAGGGCCTATCTTGTAGTGTGTTTTTACCTATACTCTGTTTTTAGATAGGCACGGGGTGACTTTGCTAAGTATCTATCTATAAATGGAATTTTTCATTGCCCAGTAAATTTATACATTTTGTTATATTGTTGTATATTGTTATATAATTACTTTTTTAAAAATAAGAGCAATTTATGTTTAATTTCACCATAAGAGGTGTTTACTCTGAAAAAAAACAGGCTGTATTTCGATTTGTAGCATTTTTTTTAACAACAGAGTTCACTCAAAGTTTCAGCTTTCCAATAGTTCAGAAATTTTCTGTACATTAATGCAGATTTCTAATTTTCACAAATAAGCACAGAAGTCATATTATATTCCATTCTAGATTTTTAATGAAAATGACTTCATGTAATTCAGGTAGTGCTGGAATGGCACTCAGTAAAGGACAGACCTCTGCCAAGGCCTAGAAAATGTATTTTACTAAACTAAATGTCACCAAATATTGCTCTGATTTAGCCATTAAATATAGCGTAAGCATGCTGAGCAAAGGTTATAGACAGAGTATAACTGCTGACGTCACAACAATGGGTACGCATCATATATATAGCTATGCATCATTATAGTTTCCAAGCGGGAAATGATTCCGGAAATAAAACCTGTTAATAACTCATTCATCCTACTGGAGGCGTTCAGAAAAAAACTTTGTTATCTTGTTGTAGCTCAATTTTTCCTCTTTTTTTCCAAGGAGCTTTAAAAATTTTTCTAAAACCCCGGAATGTTTTTTATTACGTGATATCCAGTCAAGCTTTGTGAAAAAAACAAAAAAAGTTCTTATTTTAGCAGTTACAGCACCCCTTTCCTCCAAGATGTCCCGAGTTTGCAAAAAAATTGAAAGCATCCGACCCTTATCCCTCCACAAAAAGTTCTGTGGAAATCACTTAATTATTTTTGTCCCTTAATAATGAGTAACTCTATTAACTAACAAATAAATCAATGAAAGGCAATGAAACATAATCCCCTTAACCCTTGAATTTTTACATTTGAAGAATTTTTCAGTTCCAGCTTTGATTTTTCTTTCAAGGGTCCGTGGACTTAAGGGACTAAGAGTTGCCGATGCATCCATCATGCCAGAAATTGTTGCTGGCAACACGAATGCTCCAGTTATCATGATCGCAGAAAAAGCAGCAGACCTAATCAAAGGATACAGTTGATCAATACGGAATCCTGAAAGTTGATGTGTTCAAGCTACCTACTTCAAGGCTCAAGTAAACCAAAATACCTTTTCCGTTCTCTTTTGTTCTTTTTGCAATATTTTCCAATTTTTCTTTGGCCTTTTGCTTTTCTGCCTGTTTTTACATTCGATAAACTTTGCTAAGGCATCTTGCGTATATTGATTAGGTTATATGCACATTTTCCATAATGTTTTGAACAGCTAATTTCAGTTCATTCATTCATGCCATGGCAGTGACAAAGCTGGCTTTTGGGACAAATATGTATTAAACATGTAATTCTGTTGGATGTGATTTAATCATTACTTTAAATCAAAGATTATTGGTGGATTTGTGACATTTATCCAAATTGACTTTTTGAATAAAAAACAAATATATCCATGAATCCATCTATGCTGTTTGATTTATTAATGCTTGTAGTAATGAATAATGATGCCAAGCCTGTTAACATCTCTGTGTAATCATTGTTGTGCCTTCTGTATTGTAACTGGCATTCAGTATTATTATTAGCTACAATGTTGTCTGTAAACCTGCAGATGGTCTATAATGAAAATTTGCTATATTTCAAAAACTATATGAATTATATTGCCTTAATTTTATTGAAATACAAAACCATTTATGATTTTGTAAAGTTAGCATTTCTGCCTTGGTAAAATAATTATTATTATGATTTCAAAATTGCAGGCGCTTCACTCTCCATAAACATTGGCGGACAACTTTATGTGATGAAGTGGCATTGATGTTTGCTTTTTTTCTTTTTTTCTTTATCATAGTTACATAATGCACAGTTCAGTTAAATGAAAGCTGTTAGAAACAAGATAATATCTGTATAATTTTTGTTGTGATGTATTACCCGGTTATTTGTTAATAGTTTTTACTTGAACAATTTTTTGTTCAACTTTTGTGCATGCCACGTTTTAGTGTATAAATTTGTGAAGCACTACCATTTTGTAAATTTAACAAAATATAATTATTACATGTAATTTATTATTAAAGAGTCTCAAGTATATTAGTACTTGCATTGATAGTACTATCAGTATAACTGTCTCATTATTGCTTATAATAACTTTTCTGTCCTAATCAGTTAATTACTAATTACTGTCCTGCTGTAAAACGTTAATAGACATTTCATTTGCCTCTTCACTGCTGATAAACTAACATAGCTCCACTACCTAGTGATTGTTCTTCAATGAAGTTTTTCCAATATTTCTTAAAAAAAATGTGCAGAAAGACAAGATAAAAGCTAAATAAAATAGTCTTTGGATTTCTGAATTGGGTATTGATTGCTGATGGTACTGTAGTGCTACCAAAGGGTACTTGTACCAAACTAATGCGTAGGCATCTTCTTCGAACATGAAGTAAGTATCCGATTTATTAATCAAAATACCTTTTGTAACTGACTTAATATCTATTTTGAGATTATGATGTTACTTTATGTTGTGTTAATAAACCGGGGATTGTTATTCTAGATAATTCTTCATTAGGACTGTCATTTTTGAACACAGAATTATAACTCAATAAAACAGAACAAATGGGAAATTTATTTTAGTGTGCTAAAAATTGTATTACTATTCTGTTTACACTCTGCAAGGTGAAATCCGGCTATACGATTATAAAGCTTGTGATAGGACCATTACTTAATTCGTTACCAGAGATAATTTTCTAAGATGAAATACGCTTCAAGCAGGAAGACAGGACGGCCTCAACAGCAGCCAAGGACAGAACAGCACATAAAACAGCCCGGAACACTGAACCAACCTAATACTGACCAAGCATGGTGTTGCTTAAAGTATAGACATTGAGCTCACAAATAAAAGCAGCAAACAAAAATTAACTTTTAGTAAATATTTGGCAAACATTACTAGAGAAAAGTGTCAGAAAGTGAAAAAGACGAGATTTATGAAAACAAATTTTAAAAATAAGTTTAAGAAATACTTGAAATGTCCCCCCACGCAAAAATCAAGATGAGCCTGGATGGCACAACTGGCCATTTATCAAAGCGTGAGAAAACTTTTAATATATTGGGTGAATCAGATTATAGAGTTAGATTGAAACAGAAAGTTGGTAATAATCAATGCTAAGATACAGAAAGTAATGAATGTGAGGCAGATAACGGGACTGGAAATAGAAATTTTGTTTGCAGTGTGTACATGTATATATGTGTTAGAGTAACCGCAGACTGTCTACATGACGCTGGTACAGCATTTTAATGTAAAATATTTGGTTTGTTATGAGGACTTTACTTTTCTCTGTCCTTTGGCGTACTAACATAATCGTAGTAAGGAGGCCAATGTGAACCGTTTGAATTGCCTCACATTATGTGTGCGTCTGTGTGTGTGTGCGTCTGTGCGTGTGCGTCTGTGTGTGTGTATTGGGTGAATCAGATATAGAGTTAGATTTCAAAGCAATTTAAACAGAAAAGTAAGTAATAATCAATCCTAGATTACAGAAAGTAATGAATGCGAGACAAATATATATATATCGCAAAATGTTAATTAACTGTAGCACTTATTGTTTATCTTGTAATTCTCGTGTTAATTAGGAGATAAATAAAAATTACCTATGGTATGTCTATTATCTAACATTTATAAAATAAGTTGTGTGTCACTGACTCACTGTAACTGGTCTGTGTAATTAGTTCGGCCACGTTTCTCATTCAGAAAGGTTTGCGTTTCTGCACGATCCCAGTCAGTTTTTTCGTGCAGTGTGTTTATGTGTTCACCTGTGAAAGAGAGAATTTCTGGGTCAGCTTCGATGGCCTTGAGCTGTGAACGCTGTCTGGGGACGCAGCGAATTCACTTAGAGCAGTATTTGATTTTCGTCGTAAAAGCCGGCTGCGAACTTTCACTTGGTTAGGCGTGAATATTATCAGCAGCAGGTATTCCTATCAGTTTCATCTAACTCATAGTGCTGTTATAGGACTCATTCCATTTAGTATTTAGGGAACTACTTAACATTTATTCTAATGAAACAGGAAAATAACTTTGGCGTATGACAGCGGTATGTAGTGATTATAATTCTGGGAGATTACCCATAATTGCTGTTTAGTACATGTAATTAGTTCCTAAGTTCTGTTTACTAATTTTGCACAATGTGTACATTTTGTATATATGAAATATGATAATATTTTAGCTGGTTAATACGTATATTTAACAGATGTTGATAGCATTGCTAAGGAATCACCCCTTTGCTTGTGAAATGACTTCATCGTGACAAGGAAGTGTAATGACAAGCTAATGTAAAAATTTGTGCTCTACTGGGATTCAAACTCGGACCTTCTGTATTGCAGGCAGCCAATAATTGTTAAAGTAACTGCAATCGTTTATTAATTAATGATATCGTTAGTTACCAGCTAATTTGAGAAAAGAATTGATCTCTTGAATTTTGTTCACCATGTTTTATTCTTCTTGACCTTTATACTATACTATACTATACTATACTATACTATACTATACTATACTATACTATACTATAATAACGTTTGCATGTGCATGTTATCACAAACATTTCAGTTTTATGTAAAGCCTCATTGCTTCATTGTTTTTATGCATTATTTTTTGCTATCTATTTTGAACTAAAATTGAAGAGGCAATTCCATGTTCTTCCAGGGTGCATAAGTTGGAGGGGCTTCGAGTTGCTGACGCAACTATTATGCCGGACATTGTTGCTGGAAACACTCATGCACTTACGGATAATGATTGCAGAAAAGGCGCAGCTGATATTATAAAGGGAGTTGCTGATTATTTCAAATGTGATGAGTGGGTTGGGCTAAACTTGGGCAATGTCCATTTCAAAAGTTTAACATGATAATTGGGTAGTGGATCAGTAAAAGGGCTGAAAAGCTGTTTTGATTTTAAACTATTTAAAATGTTTTGACACTCGGTTCTAGTTAAACTGTGCTACATGGTGTCCTACAGCAGTTGATTTACAGTTAATTTCACAGTGAGTGGCACTAATTAATTAGTATAATATTAATAACAGTCAGACCCAGAACTGTGAATTTTTAGCAAAAAATAATTTTGGAATTCTGAGCTTCGAGACATTGTAATGAGCGAGTATGAAGTGTATTCTTGTGCACATAACATTTTTTTCTGATTTTGAATAATATTTTGCTCACAAGTTTGTATGTATGTTGCTGATTTTTATAAAATCAGTCATTATTTACTTGCAAAAATTCAACTTTCATTAATTTCAGGACATATCGACTCCCGAATATAATTATTTTGAAATGCACAATTACTTTAAATTATTTAATTATTTTAAAAATACTCAATACTATTTCATTAAATGTTTATTAAACTACTCAAAATATTCTGAATCACAGAGGAACCTTCAATACTGTTACATTTTCTGAAATATGTACATAAAAAACACTAGAATACGTGTGCAAACTGTGCATTTACCATACAAGCATTATGCAGATTTGCTGATATTGTGGAATTTATGTTGAATGTCTGATGATGTACAAACTATAATGTAAATAAAATAATTATGTAATTAACAATAGTTGCAACAATGTTGTATTTTTGCCATGCTGACTTAATGACCAAAGCATAGATTTAAGCAAAATTGTTAGTTTATAGTGTAACTTTCTTGTTGAGGAATAACGATAACATTTAAAATCGTTATTTCACAAACCTTGGAAAGTATTAAAGAACCTAGACCAGACCTACTTTTGTTGTGATTTTAAAAGATTTTTAATTACTGCATGATATATATGTAATCTGCATATATAATGCCGATCTTTAATTACTGATTTATGCAGTATTTAGAAATCTTTTAAAATCACAAAAAAGTAGGTTTATATGGCAACATTATATTTATGGCAAGGTGAGAATATTTCAGTAATTACTTTGAAGGATACGCAAAAAAAAGCCTGAAATTATCATAATTGTACGATATGCATAGTTATTTTTACCTGCATAGGTGCAATGTTTCATAGCATGTGCACATTAGTGCAGAGCAGAAAGTTGTAAATTGTTCCGAAAAGTACGTAACAATGTTTCCTTTAGGCCAAAATTAGGTCTCAAATTAGCATTCAGTGAATTGCTATTGTATTATTAATCTTTTATTCGTATAAAAAAGTTTATACGGTAATGTGGTTTTAGTATGAATAATTAATACAATAAAATATATTGGCATCACCAATTTAATTTTTAGAAAATTGTAAGTTACTATGATAGACATTGGTGAAATTTCATAGGATCGACACTGTAGACTCAATAGTAACTTGGTTCTTGACATTCTTTCCTTATGTGATACCATTATAGGCTATTTATGCTCTACTAAAAAGACCAATGTCACATTGATCTTGGGTTGTGTAAACACTGTAACATTATGACTGGTACAAAGTAGTTTTGCCTTCTACTACAGAATAAATAAAACCTAGACACCTATCTGTGGATGCAAACCATTACTACCCTATCAGCCCAAATAAACAGTTGACTGATCCAAGTTCGCAGGTTTTGGACTTTAAGTGTTTGCACGTTCAGCACTGTTGCCAATGGGAACACGGTGCATGTAGTGTACAGAAGTTGTGAGGTGAGCAAATCATGTAACTGTTTTAGATTTATAGGTAATTACAACATGCGACAAAAATTTTACTATTGTTGTGGCACTTGTAATCCTGCCTCATCACTTTGAATGCATTTGTCAAAACACAACAACATAATTCTTGATAGTGTGTAGGCATAATTGTATGAATATCAGTAAATGAAAGTCTCTGGTGGTATACTCATTAACTATCATGTGGTGTAAACAAAATTAGAAAATGAAGCATTTGTAGATTAAGTGATATTCATGTGATGGTCTTTAAATATGGCACAATCCAATAATTATGCAGATGTTATTCATTGTAATTTGATGTAATATCAAGCATATCATTGCCTGGCCTTCAGAATATCTAGATTTGCATCTGGTAATTTTAGCTGTTTTGATTTTTATTTTCCTTTAAGAGGTCTTTTAGAAGATGGCACACTTCGACAAAGGCAGCGCTCTTCATGTAGTCATCCTCTCCGCTATTGTGTACTATATATTTTTCTACAAGCCAACTACGTACCTGAGAAAAGAGCTTAATGACTCCTATGATTATATTATAGGTATAAAACTTTACATTTGTTCTTCTCATATCTCATGATCTATTAGTGCAATAACTGTATGATCCAGAATGTGTTAAAAATTCAAAATCATTTTTACAATTATATCTCCGGTGATCCCTGGCCATCCATAATTTCTCCACAGTTGCAATTTGCCTTGGTTATGTACATATATTGTAAAAAAAATTTGTTTTTTCAGTGGGTGGAGGTGCGGCAGGCTGCGTCTTAGCCAGTCGTCTTTCTGAGGACCCACAAGTGTCAGTGCTTCTAATGGAAGCAGGAATCAGTGATGACAAAAATCCAAATATAGCTGTACCTGGAAGGTTAGGTGCCTTAAGAAGAAGCAAACAAGACTGGGATTATCTAACAGTACCACAGAACAAGTCCTGCAAATCGCTCAAGAATCAAGTAAGTCTACATTAAGTAATATTTCTCACAGGGTTCAGGTACGAGTGGATATGTGTACATGCTTTGCGTAGTGGCTCCTTGGGTCACTTCATTTGCCATACTGATTCTGGCTGTTGACTTGTAGAGAGAGGATGTATATGCACTCAAACATGGACAAGACACCTCTGTTGGTTCAGTGGCTCATCTTAGAGGGATATACTTCCTAATGAGCCAGATTCCAATCATGCCACAAAACTTTGTATTGAGTAGGCCCATCGCTGAATGCTGGATCATGACTAGCAAATGCCGAAGTGTAAAAAAATCTGTGTTTCTGCCATTTTGAGCTTATTAATATGTTTATCTGTTTTACTTTTTAGCTACTTTTTGCTTGAAAGTGATCCATTGCTATTTGCTCCTGTAACAATAGTTCACAGGTTTTGAACTTTTCGTTCACAGGGAGCAGTTATTATGAGAAAGGAGGAAATTGTACATTTCACAAACTTGAGTTGGGATGAAGTGTGAAGAGATTACAGTTTACAGTGTATCAAGTGTCGGATGCTTGAGTTCAAAAATAAACCAGCCTTTATCAATTTTACCAGTGCTTTAGTCATTTTTTGCCACTTTATAGCAAAGTTTATGGCCAAGAGGAAAAGCCTTGGGTGGTTCAGGAATTCTCAACTATGAAGTTTACATTCGTGGAAATAAAAAAGATTATGATGACTGGGAAGCAATGGGAGCTACTGGGTGGAGCTATGAAAAGGTTTTGCCATATTTCAAAAAATCAGAAGATATACAAATTCCAGAATTAAAAGGTTCAAGTAAGTACAATCCAATAATGCAATAACGCATACTAAAAGTGTAATAGAAAAACAATTGATGTGACTCTGTTCTTGTAAATATTATTTTGTATGAAATTTATTCACAATAATTGTTAAGGGCGAAGTCAGGCAAGGCAAAGCATCGGTTTTATCTGTTTACTAGTATTTGTCTGTCCCAGTGTTGTAGTCGTGTTTTGAAGTTCGACTCTGATTTCAGTCTAAGGAAGAAATTTCTTAACCAGAGACGAATAAGTCAACAGAGGGTAGAGATATCAGCCTTAGTGTAGTATAAAATTGACAATGAACCCCAGTGAGGATAGTCATATTCTATCTGCATGATATGAATATTGGTTGGTAAAGGCCAAGATTAAGGTTGTAATTTTTCGTGCATTTCTCCAATGACTTATTTGGGGAGTTGACGGCCAGTGGTCAAAGCCAGTCGGTCAAAGGTAATGTCGAGCAGTAATGACTGCTACAGCTAACTCTAAAAAAGCTACAGAAACGAATTTCAAAAACAGGATAAAAAGTCAGAGGTCAAGGATAAGTTGGGCCAAGGAGATGATTTTTGTACTGAAGCTAGTACTGAAGACAGGTACTGTTTTGCTGCTACATACACTATTCAAATTATTTTTATAAGTATTATTTTTTCTCCTCTTTGTTCTACTTCTTCAGTTTCATTTTCTTTTTGTCCTCGTCTTTCCTGTTCCTCTTTCCATCCTTCTATCCAGTTTTTCCTTGTTTTTAAGTTTCACTTCCCTATCCTCATATTTTTCTCTCTCCGTTTTCTTTACATCACCTCTCAGTTTTAATTAAAAAAGTATTTTTTTAATTAAGCATTACATAATTAAGTATTAAGCTGTGTTATTTGCATATGCACAATTGTGCATTATCTTTACAGAGTATCATGGGCAGGAAGGACCCTTGGTGATTGAGAACTCACTTTTAAATGAAGAATTGGCAGAAGCATTTGTAAAGGCAGGCAGAGAACTTGGATATGAATCAGGCATTGATGTCAATGGCGAAAGTCAACTTGGTAAGAAAAGCAACATAACCTATGCAGTACATGCAATTGTTGAATTTTGTTTTTCATTTCTTTTTATGCATTTTGTTAGGGGTCATGAAAACACAGCATAACATCAAAAGTGGTGTCAGACAAAGTGCCATGCAAGCATTCCTTCGGCCAGTACTCTCCAGACCAAATCTGCATGTTATTGTCCAAGCACATGTTACAAAGGTAAGGCACATTTTACTACCGTTTCTAACATTACTACTCAGTTACTATTATTAAAACAATCATCTGCCTTATCTATGAGTGTTTGCACTTCACGTGCATCAGAAAAGGGCTCATTTCTTTCAAACGAAGTCTTGTTTTAGATAATTCCAAAGTACCTGTAATAATGTTAGAAAATGCTATATATGTGGCAAATTTTCTAGTGGCACTAGAGGTAGCCATAATATTATGTTTACACGTCATTACATTTTTTGACCTTTTTGGTAATATCAAATTCATTTTGAAATCGAATCGAATATCGAAGTCCTCAAAAAAAATACTGAGGATCAAAATTTTGAAAAAACAGATATTAAAATTTGCAATGTCTCCAATTTCATCTTCCATTTCAGGTAAATTTTCAAGATAAAGTGGCTGTTGGTGTGACATACATTCATGAAAATACGAAGAAAACAGTGAAGACAAACAAAGAAGTGATATTATCAGCTGGTGCTATAGGTTCTCCACACATTCTTTTACTGTCTGGGGTTGGACCTAAAAAACAGCTAGAAAAATTACAAGTACGGAAAAATATTTTGGCTTTCTTACTGCTATCCAAAGAGTGAATTAACATGATAATGATAACGTATGTTGTAGTAATTACATTATCTATCATATAGAGTTCCTACTACAAAACAAATGCATTGCCTAGCACGTATGGTGGGCAGTTATTTTTTAATTGGTAGTTCCATTGTATATCAGAACTGAAACGGCCATTAACTTTAAATGAAAAGTGACCAGGACCCGTAGAAAGATATATTATTTTAGAAGCATGCTTTGTTTGGTGCTTTATTTATTTTTCTATTTAAAGGAAAGGACCAGTCACTTAGCATGTTGGGTTTGTTTACTGTTATCACTTAAACTTAAAAAATATAACAAAGCAACTTGCAAAAACTGTATAAAGCAGGGGTGTGCAAAGTGCGGCCCGGGCGATGAATTACATGTATCCAGCTGTATTCCACGCCACGATTACAAAGATAGTGCGAGTAGTTTTTTCCACTAGATCGGATGGCATTAACCCTTACAAGACGGTTGTCACTTAATGTCACTGTCGTGTCGGACATGACGAAATTACACGTTGCTCACTTGGAACACCAAAAAGCGATATAATCACAGAACACAGCAAACTATCACGGAAGCCGCAATTGAAAAGCTCGAACGTGCAAGAAATTCGAAAAGCAATCTTGGCTGGTAGGAAGACCAACCAGCCAATCTCTAGGCTTTTATTATCGAGACTGTTGATCTGCCTGGCCGTCTTCTTGGTCACACCAGGTAGAAAAATGATCTACCTACTATGACCAAGAAGGCGACTAGGCAGATCAATTTGTAAGTAGCCAGCAAGCTGAAAAAGTGTGGTCACCCCTGATTTGGGGGGGGGGGGATTCCCAGATTTTAGTTACTGCTTAGGCTCAGTACACGCTTCATTAGTGGTTCTTTCATCGTTTCACCAGGTGTACTGTTCTTATAGATCAGAATCATGGATAAGAAAAAACAGGAAGATTGAAGAAGAACATCGAGTCAAAACAGATTAATATGTACTGTACTACACAGACTGTGTGATACACATTACTAATATGCATTGTAATGAAATTACCACTATCTGTCGTGAAAGTAGAAATATATGGTTTTTAATATAAATTTTAATAATTTCTAAAATAGTTTTTTGAGTGTAGTAGTGCAGTAGTAATGATGTGCGCAGATCGCATGCAAAAAAATGTTATTACGTCCTACTGTACTTGGCTCCTTGATCTAACTGCTCGTGGCCCTCAGAAATGGCGGGAAAGTTTAATGTGGCCCGGCTAGTCAGATAATTTGCTCACCCCTGGTATAAAGCATAAAATTAATTTACATTACCGCTGATTAGAAATTTTCAGGTGTGGTGGTAGCCGCTGTTCACTTGAAAATTAGGACAAAACTGGTTAATTTCTAGACTTTCTGTAAGCCTCTCATGGTTTTCTGTAAGCACTTTGGTTAAACTAATTTAAAGGGGGAATATCACCAAAATTAAGTTGAGCTTGAATAACTTGTAATTAGATTGCGAATTCAAACAAATACATACAATTACAATTTCATGTGTAAGAATCCTTGGCAAAAGTTCGGATAAAATTGTATACAAAACGAACATTTGACTAGGCTTCCATTGAGCATGGACCTGCACCTGTGCTTCTGGTGGCGAAAATTGCCATATTACAGATGAAACTTGGTATAAGTCACAAGGGGAGAATATATCTATTAGAATATACTATAATGGACCTATAACTTTCGATGATAGTAAAATATATCGCTTTTGCAGAATTTGATGAAAACATGTTAATGAGCGAAATGACAATCGTTTCTATCAGCTGCCTACCTATCCGACCCAAGGTCAAATACTGTAATGTAGTAATAACAGCTTTATTTTTAGCCCAGTTGTGTACGACAGTATCACAACAAGCTGTGGGTACACTCTGCTACATCATCAGCAGAGCTGCGCTAGTTCAATGTCTTCACCGGGAGAGGTAAGTGTAAGTGCAGCTCTGTGGCATTTCCCGTGAGATACAAAAAAGTTAATTACTCATTAACTAGACAATGTACTGATAAAAAAATTTCACCAAGTTGTTCACTGGGAAGGCAACTATAAAACAAGTTGAACTTGATTTTCATGATATTCCTTCTTTAAGCTTATGTAGCTTACCTAATGATTATTATTATTATTACATAAAATTTATGGAGCACCCCAAAACTCTAAAAATACTCAGTTGTGCTTTACAAACAAAGATCCTACAAAGCGTAAAATAAATCATACAACTATATGCACTATAAAGGAAAGCCTTAAAAATTTAAGTAAAAAAAATCAATATAAAATCTAGTTAGCATAAGCAAAACTAATATCTAATTCAATTCCCATACTCTAGTTTAAAAAGATGCGTCTTGAGCAATTTTTTAAATGTTGTTATATTATCACAACTTCTAATATTCAGTGGAAGGCTGTTCCAAACAGTTGGAGCAGCATGGGAAAAGGCACGCGTACCTAAAGTTTTTGCTTGTGTCCTAGGCACAACAAGTAGATTTTTATTGCCAGATCTTAAGTTTCTGGATGGTGTACAAACGCTAATCGGTTCCACAAGATAGCACAGAGTTTGACCAAGTAAACATTTAAATGCCAGCACAGCAATTTTGAATTTGGTTCTAGACTGCACCGGAAACCAGTCTATGGCACGTAAAAGTTATCACAAAATTAGCTTTCTAAATTTTTGAAACTGTATCTAATAAAGGTATATCTGATAAAGATGCATCTAATTTTTTGTAAAAACTTACTATACTTTTCATAGAAGTTGACAGTCCACTGCTTTTCTTCGGTCGATGAATGACATCATTGGTGGACAAATGGGTGTTCAAAATGGGAACATCCAAGCATGAAATGATTGCAACTTTAAAATGATTTACTAATTACGCAAGGCGCATATCTCACTTTTATTACTATATCCTTCCAACATGTTTCGCGAACACTGAAATTCATTTAACATTTACGATAATAAACGCACATTAATCAAAGTAACTTACAGTTGTACTGTATTCACCTATGTAATGTGCTTTTGACGTATTCTATGTACAATATTGCATGCTATGAATGTAGTAGAAGAAAACAGTGTAACTTAGTTCATAAACTTAGTTTACTAATGCCTTAACTGCTGTAAATGAAGGAAAAATACAACAAATGGAAAGTAATCAAGTTTTGCTTGTGACAGATAAATTAAAAATAAAATGGTGATAATGATGTCACCAATGATGCTGTTGATGATGATGATGACGACTACGATGATCATGCATCAAGATCAACGACCAAAACCAACTAAGTAGTTTTAATGCTGTAAATTTTTAAAAAGATTGGCTGTATTTTTTGTCACTTAGATACCTGTTGTTGCTGATTTGCCAGTTGGGCAAAATTTGAAAGATCACGTGGGTGGTTATTATCCTCTGTATGCTATTGAAAAGCCTGTTGGACCCACACCTGATGAAGTGCATTCTTGGTGGAATCAATTAAAATGGAAGATGTTTGGAACAGGTATGGCTAAAGCTAGAATGTTGATGAATTAGTGATCCACATGATATCTACTGCAAAGCCATTTTTGTGTTTCCATGATTTGCTGTCACTGAACTCTGCACTAACTACTTTTTTTCTTGTTTAGGACCTCTCAAAGCATCTGGCTGTGATGGCATTGCTTATTTTAAAACTGAAAGTGGAAACTCACATCCAGGTATGCCTGATGCTCAGTGTCACTTCGTCACGATGGCACCTCAGGTCCAGAAAAACAACTTTTTTGCTGACATATTTTTAGGTCAGTCAGAGGAGGTAAGCATTAATGATCTGTTTTAATTTTGAGAATTTTCTGACATGCATTTCTTAAGGCAAATGCCAGAAAGACACATAACTGATACAGATAACTGAAGACAGGTATACATATATACTCTATGTATCTAATTTTTCAGTTTAAGAAGAAATACGACTATGATGCCATTGCTGGTCGCCGCATGTTCACTTGGCATTGCTGTGTATTAAAGCCAAAGAGTACAGGAGAATTGCGGCTTTGGTCAGCAGATCCGTTAGATCCGCCCATCATTGATCCAAAATATTATGAAGACGAAAGAGATCTTAAAGTAGTCGTAGAAGGTATATTGCTCTAAATGGTGTTTAGTCGATAGCATTCTGCAAGCTCTATGTCCCCAAACAGTCCTCATAAACATGTAGGCCTACATAAAATTATATCGCAAACCCTTACTGTTGTTTAGAGAACTTCTTAGAGTGCTTTATACATTGCCTTATAATGAAGCAGAAAGCTACAGTTTATGGTCAGGGATCATTACTACTGTGGTTATAATTGCTTTTCAAGTAGGAAGTTGCTATAAGTGTAGATTTTTCAGTCACTTCATGCTTGGACTAATTTTCACAGTCCGCCAAGCGTTGTTTATTTCCCTACACTGATAGGGCAGCATACTCGATTAGAATGATTTCCTTCTCGAAGGTTGTACATTGATTCCACAAAATTCATAGCAAAGTATATGAAAGTTTGTCTATCTATTTCTGCCAGCGTGTAGAATAATCAGCACAAAAACAGGACAATAACAAGACATTTTCTTACAACCAATCTGATTGGTCAGTGACTATCTCCTTGGCTGGTAACAGTGACAACATACTGAGTATGTAGAAAAATCATAACACGTTTGTGCAACTAAATTACAAGGCTAAATAGTGCCCCGATGAAAATTATCTGTTAATGGTTATCAGGATATACAAAAATTATATATGCATGGAAACTTTGTTATTCACGGTTAAGCAGTTATAGAAGAATTTTTTGCTTTGCCTCTAGGGGCACTATATATATATATAGTGCCCCATCAATATATATATATGGATGTATAACGGACGAGGCTACAGCTCCGACACCGGCACCACTCTCGACGATCTATATGTCAAATGAAAGGTCTTCACCCAATAGGTTCGCACCTGGGGGTTTATTTTTCGAATCGGGCCCATCGAGACAAATGGGGCAACGATAAACCTCCAAAAATGGCCATTTTTCGGCCGTTTTTTGCCAAAAATTGCAAAACTTATACCTGTTATTTCTGGAAAATGGGAATGAGCCAAGGGTGGTGCTGGCTATGGATAAATAGCCCATTCAACGTTGGGTGTAGTAGGTGTATTTAGAATTTGCGAGAGGACCATGGCGTCCTGTAACGGACATTTTCCCAGACACACCTCTCGATTATTTTCGAAATTTTGGCCAAACAGCCTGTGGAAAAACGTTTCTAGTGGCACTTAGCGTGACCCCAGGAAGGAGATATGTGGCTCTTTAGAAAGAGGAAAAACAGGGCTACACGCTTATGTCGGCTATATTTTAGGATACGTCCACCAAGAGGAGTGATGATGAATTATTAGATGTTCCATTTTTGGCAATTTTCGCTCGGAAAACTGCTGACACAAAGCCATTGTTCTGATATCATCCATTATGCTCTCCTTATAACCTTAACTTTAATTCAGTAAAAGCTGCTACTGGCTTTGCGTTATAAATGAGGACTATGTAGGGTGTAATTATTGATTGTAAGTGTATTTATATGCAAAATTTTTTGCGGGGCCTTTGTTAATGTGTATATTAATAAACACCAAGCTTTGAAAATTGCAAAAAAGAAGTTACTATGTCTACAAAAGGCTATCAGTGCTGTAATATCATACAAATATCATCATTCAAATAAATGATCAGAACTGCTTCCTAATTTCGAAATTACCAAATAATAGATTTTTTAGGATATACACTCACTTATGATCTGCTTGAGCCGTTCTCTATTTAAAATTATGTTTACATTAATTTAGCTTTAAAGTTCACCATTAAAATGTCGGAGTCAAATGCAATGAAGGCAATGGGAGCCAAGCGTCATACAAAGAAATGCCCCGGCTGTGAACACTTATGGGAGAATGAGGACAAGTATCTAGAATGTGTTGCTCGCACCATAACTGCAACATTGTATCATCCCACCACAACCTGTAAAATGGGAGCTACAGAAGATCGAACTACTGTGGTGGATCCACAGCTAAGGTACTCTGTTTCTTAACTAGCACTGATACTTTGTTTTATAATTAGTTATTATTTCAGTTAAGTTTAATGAATATATGTTTTACATTACACCATTATAAATTTCACATCTTTCTCATGAGCAGAGTTTATTTCATTGGATTGTTGAGCAAATACACTGTATGCAAATCTCCTTCCTCTTAAGCCTATTTATGTATTACAGTAGAATACTACAATTTAACAGATTTAGCTCTCTGTATTTTTGCAGAGCTCTATCAAAAAAGTTTATGCAGCAAGACCAATACACATTCGTGCTAATTAGTTTGTTATGCAAACATTTAATTTGAAATGCCGGTGTTTGCATTGCATGTGTTAATCATTAACTGGAGCACTTTGAAAGCAGTGCTCATTTAGAAATGTAGCAGTGAAGTAGTTTTTTCAGATCTTTCATCTAATGCAACCAAAAGAATTCTAAAAACTTTTAGTTCATGTGTGCCTATTTTTGAGACAGTTCACATTATTCATTTAAAAAATAATAATAAAAACAAAAAATAAATGTGAATAGTGTCTTAAGACACCTTGCATGTTAATATTGATATAACAACTACAAATAACTTTTCTGTTTAACATTTTTAGGGTACACAAATTGAAAGGGATCAGAGTTGCTGATGCCTCGATAATGCCAGATGTTATTGCAGGAAACACTCATGCACCAACTATAATGATTGCAGAAAAGGCAGCTGATATGATAAAAGGAATTGTTGATTAGGCCTACACAAAACTTGTCTTGGTTACTGCTTGGTATACCTGTTTCGAATCTGTCGCTTACTCAATTTACAAGGTGCCTCAATCAGTAAACGTTTCTCACTGTGGACTAGTATTGACAAGACTGTTTATAAATTTATAATACACAAAATATGGTGAATTTCAGAGAGTTTAATTTCATACAGCATATATCTGTCTCTTAAAACTAAACTACAGCCAGGGCTGGTTTGTGATATTTAGGGGCCTCTAGGCTAATGAAATTATAGAGGTCCTCTCAGAAGGAACCACCCTCTAAAACACCCCACCCGTCTTGAATATTCATTTTTTATTCATGGTATATTTTAGCAACATTTATGATGCAAACTTATTGCAAATTCCTTATAATTGTCTCTCTATAAAACTATTCATTAAGATATACCACTATTTTACTATTCATGTAAACCAAATTAGCACAGATTTCATCAGTGAAAATAGTGTACCAAACAGATTACCAAAGCTTGAGGAACCCCAAAACTTGAGGGGCATTAAGCCGCAGGCTAGCCTAGAGGATAATCCGACCCTGACTACAGTAATGATAGTTGTAAGAATGTTCTTGTCTGGTCACTACTGGATACTTACAAATTATTTGAAAATTAATAATTTATATTTACAATTTTTTTATGAATAAATGATTGTAATTAGTTAATCATTGTAATTTTCATAATATTGTACATTTGTTTAGTGAAGCCTGTACCTATAAATCAAATTTGGAAATCTACTATAGTATGTACATTAAGATGTACAGAGGCAATTTTTGTAACAACTGAATTGTGAAAATCTATACAGAAATAACAAAAATGAATGGAATTTATTTTTCAGTCATATTTACAACTGCTCAACAATCATTGCTGAAGAGCTAATGCATGATAATAACAAAAGCACAACACATGTTAATGACACAAGGGTAGCACTTATATGCATCAAAAAAATAATGCTTTGATAGTTAAAAGAAAAAATTCAAATCTCAAATTTTTCCTTATTAGTTGCGTCACTGTAAACAAATGCTTTGGAACACTTTTAGTTCATTCATATAAAATGATATATAAATATTGTACAGGCAGCTTCTCTTCTGTACATTGTTCTTGGTACAACAGCTGAACACAAGCCATTGAATCATAGCGAGATTGTTGCAATTAGAATTGACAAAGTGAACTTCAGCCGATGTATTCAAGAACGTCGATGACAACGCAGCATGTGATGCATCAGATGAGATTTGTAGGCAAAAGGCAACTTGCATCCATCCTTCTAAAACAGAAAAACTAAAATGGTTACAAGTGAAAGGGGCCGAATAATGTTCACTTAAGCCAACTAATAATATGCCTAAAGTTAGCGTGGAAATCATCAGCAGGGCTTTTGCTAATACTGTCTCGACTAGTTACTATTAGTAGATGAGACAACCGATTAATTTTGGAAGTGTAACTCCCAAACTGGATACTCAGAATAACATAAACACATCCACAGTTATAGGTGAACTTACAAAAGAAAGGGCCATTGAAGGCAAATGACTTCATCATGATTTATGGCTATTTAGCATGCAAAACTACCTCTATTTAAAACACAGGCAAATTATGAAAAACAGTGATAAACTTGCAGCCATCTCAGGTAACCATTTCTACCTATAAATCAAATTGCAAGCTAACAACTAGACACTTCGTCCAGATGGACTGCTGTTATAGCAACAAACTGCATAAAAACACCACTGTATAAAAGTTAATAACTTGTATGGTCTTTGGCTCAATAGTATCTTTGAGCGTTTGCTTTTCTATCACAAAGTTAAAGGAACAATCATAGAGTAAGACTGATATAGCATAAGCTAGTCGATATTTGCACATCTGTGAGTTTGTCTTGCAAGTGGGGCACTGTCATTGATCACGCAGGCACGGGCAGTAGCTTATAATAATGTCACAGATACATAAGGCATGAGGATATTGAGCAAATGGTGTCAGCCTTTTAAATTACACCACTAATTGACTACATCACATTATTTCTAAAAATCTCCCAGTAATGAAGTTTTTTTTGGTAATAAGATAACCAAATTGATAACCAAGTTTATTAATAACAATTTTTTGACTACTAAGGAGACAAACTAATGCGTTTGATACCTTCCGGATCACAAAAAATGAATTACCCTAAGGATACTCAGAATAACATAAACCTATCATTTAAAAAGTCATAAGCTAGGCCTGAATTTAAATCAGGCACCATTTGCAGGTATTTGACATTGGCCTCTTAAGTACAATATAAGAGCTACAGGTTTATAGAAGCTTAAGCAGCATTTTCTGTAACCTTGAACAATATAATATTATGTGATACAACAATTTTTTTGCAACTTTGAACAGCATGTGTAGCACGAATATTTATTGTTGATTAAATTAACTTGGATGCAGTCATTTCGTATCTCCTACCATGAAACCACATGCTACGAGAACTTAAACTAAAGAAAAAGGAGAAAATTGATTACCTTGCATGTGAAAGAAGTGCTGTTAGAGATTGGTATACTTTCCACTTTCCCTGTCCGATTGCCGCTTATAAGCTAGAATCATACAAAAGAAAACTTAAGATTCGGTATAGTTAGTGGATGGGATTATTTGGAACACACTGTAGGCAGGCAAAAATATTTGGTTTTCGGATGCTAAATGGCCTTGACACTAAAGAAAAAGCTATTTTTTCTGCTAACCATATATAATTTATTCCTAGGCAGTGTGTATTACCAGCAATTACCAACAAGGTAAAATCTGCTACTCATTTAGCATCATACAACAGAAGATAAACCTGTAAGAGTACTGCTGCACTGCAAAACCAAAATTTTGTGTGCGAATTTAAGACAAATTCCATTGTTTTTAAACTGCAGAAGTAAACTGTATAGTATTTCTATTTTGGCAAATTTAGAAGAATCACTTAGTTCTCCTAAATTTATTTATCCTTGCAAAATTTCTTTGTACATTTTATTTCCAGAATACAACTCCATAAATTCCTGTAATTTAAAAGTTTTTAGAACAGTAACACAAATAGCATTGGTTCCTAATAAATATTAAGATAATGACTAGCTATACTAGGCTGGAGGGGGTAGGCAAGGAACTTAAAATTAATTTTCACTAGCTATCAAAAATTGGCAAATTAATTAAAATAAAAATACCTGTTAGGTTTCCTCACTCAACCACCCACCCAAATCAAAACAGAGCTTTCAACTTTGACCTATTAGGCTGATAATTTACGGTGGTGTTTATGATAACAAATGCAGGTTTACCTTATTTCCATGAACGTAAACAGACATCACAATGTCGTAACTTGCACCATAGTAAACATTTAACAGCTTGCCAGTCTGCAAATAAAAACAAAAGTTGTAAAATAATCATAAAGTTACAAAAAGTAGCAAATCTAGTCATGTTTTTGTTTGATCAGTAAACAAAATTATGTTTGCTTTGTTAGTTACATTAAAAGACGGTACTGCATTTTTGTAATTATGACACAGAACTGCTATGTTTTTCCCATAAAGTCGTGACATCAAAGCCATCATCCTTTATGCAGCTACATTAAAACCTTAGCAAACAAACCCATATGAGTAATTAGAAAAATTATAAATATAGCATCAGTTATGCTGTGGGTCCCCCTGACCAAATATTCATCCAAATTTGGTTCACAAATTTTCATAAACAATAAAGATATGCAGAACTTTCCCAGTAATGTTTCTTAAGTCAAACGGTATGACCAAATTTCTTACAACTAGTGTTTTTTGGCCACATTCGGCAATTTTTACTTTTGTACCAAAGGCATTGAATGCCATTACCCAAAAATGTGCACCCATCGTCTAACATCTACACTTGACATTCTGGGGGACAAAACCAGCTTTAAGACACTATATAGTTGCAATTTTTCGAATCCTGTATCACCCCTCTCTAAGGGTCTGGGGCACAGATAAAATATTTTTGTCATAGCTAGGTTGCCAGTAAGTGACAGGTCACTGTGATTCCTCACATTGAGCTGACACAGATTCTCCCACTATATTTACCACACTGGATCCTTCCTCCCTCCCTTCTAGGGGAGAAAGAGTCAGTACAAGCCATTACCCAAAAGTTGTCACAAATCACCTAACATCTACACTCGACCGTCTGCGAGGCAAAATTTGCCTTTATAAGGCCATGTTTCCACTGCACCTGCACAGACACAGACTTTTTCTGTGTGACTCGCACGGAAATAACTGGAACAACAGCATGCCACTGAAAACTGTTGTCTTCCGTGTTTGTCAGTTCTACTGCGTCCGGCATTTTTTGTGCAGACGGAGAAGTTCATTTTCGTAATGGAGGACGAACATACCATACACGATATACAAATTAGACCATTTCTGTATGACAAAAGAAGTCTGAAATACCGACAAAAGAAATCCACAGAGATTTTACAAGGCAACAATTGGTCGAAGTAGGCTTTGAAGTTAATGCTGAAGGTAGAATATGCGCATGTATATTTAGTTGTTGTTCTTAACTTAACGTGTCTGTAAATTTAAGCCTGATTTCGTGATTATACTGTGCATGCATTTTTTTTAAATCTGTAGTATGTATATATTTACACCCGTTATTGCCACAGTATTTTGACTTTGTCCCGTTGCATAGTTGTGCTGTTACAGCGGAGAAAATTATAAGCTTCAAAACATTGTTAGCCTTATAATAAAAGCTATTTTTTATTTAAAGTGAATACAACTAGTGGTTTCAAATTCCACTGGAAAACACACTGTAACGTTTGCAGCATATGGGCACATAAAATCAAAAGATACTGTAATAGACAAGTAATAAGAAGATGAAGAGGTTTAGTAGATATTTCTAAAGCTTTGCACAAAATTTCATTGAAACTGCAACTGTTTGCCTTCATCACCAAGTGAAAAATAGTAAGTTAAAGCCGACTAACACTTTGGTGCTGTCAGGGCACTGAGCCAGCAGGAGAAATAAAGAAAGAAGAAAAACAAGAAATAAAAAAATAAATATTCAAATACTGATTGTATCCAAATATGATGCTGTCGCTTCCTGTATTGCGTACTTACCTTTTTTATTAACCACCACAGCAAAACAAAAACTTCTTTCTTCTAGGAAGTCTCCTGTCCAGAATTTCACGCTAAAATTTTGGCCTATTTATGACATGTTGTACGAAATGCTGACGTAAAATGTCCGTCTCCGTGCAGACGGAGTGGAAATGTGGCTAAATACTATAATTGCGATTGTTCAAATCTTGAATCTGCCCTCCCTCTGAGGGAGAGAAAAATATTTTTGTCAATAGGTGATACAGAGTGACAACATGTGACAGGTCAGTCCAATTCCTTGTGCAAAACTGATATCATTTTCCCCTGCTCTGCATATGCTCTCACGATCTTTAATTTTAGGCATTATCTTGTCCCAAAGTTATCCCATACAAAAAATCTCAAGGCTACCCAAGTGTTTCATGTATAAACAACTGGCTTAAACTCACATTGCGGAATATGGATTTTGCATTTGCTCAGCTCATTTTAACTGTTGTACAAATTTCGAGATTCCCCGATTAAATGGACAACCGCGCAAGAATTTTTGAAATACGTTGTACAATGTACCTGATCATAAGAACACATTTCAATTGTGAAATGGGTCACTTGTCACATGGCACACATTCATGAAATCTTTGAGGCAAACATGGAAATTAAATTTCCTTTAACTTAAAATTTGCCAAGTTGGTGTGAATCATCAATGCGTACAGTAGGACTGTATCTCAAATTTCATTTCATTTATCTAAACACGTGCACCAGGCTCATGGAATGTTTGCTTTGCCAGCCATTGATTAAATTTCCAATATTTAATTGTTTACCTAATATTTAATTATCAGGAACAATTTGGCATTATTATGGGTTCTAAATGTATACTTTTACAGTACCTCAAAATGGGATAAGATCTGAAAATTGTTGCATTTTGCTTTAGAAAGTCTGTTTGCATTAATACCATTGTTATCACAATTTGATAATAATAAAGATATTAATATTAATTCAACTCTTTTCGCTCACATTTCCTGCTCAATGGATATCATAGCTCGAAATTTTAATTACATTTATATTATGACAGCATATATATCCTTGCGATCGTTCTTCCGCATCTGTACAGCCTTGTATCCCACATGACCATATCATATTGTCTTCTACAAAGAGTTTGCTTGACAAGCCAATTCGGTCTTTTATAGTAGACACTAGCTTGCCAGTCTGGAAAAGACAAAAGTTATCATTAGCTAAAAAAATAACAGCTATACCAATAAACTTTAGTAAATCATTATAAAAGCACTCTGTATAAACATTTGTATAATTTTATTATTATTTTCACCTTGCAAGGCGACCACATAAAAAATTACAAGATCAGAAAGCAAATACTAAAAACTTCCAGAAAATTATGCTAGCAAAGCAATATAATAAACTTACACAAATTTCATGCACCAGTAAAACATTATCTTCACCAGTAGCATCTATCGATGTACTGTACGCTAAAGCGCCCGATATTTGCACAGATGATGGCGCTACTTCATGGCCCGTGAGAACACGCAAAAACAATCCTGTCTCTGCATCTCTCACCATTACAGATTTTTCAGTTGATAAAACTAACAGTAGGTGCCGAACGCCCTCTCTCGCCATTGTCAAAGCCTTAATCACACCAGTTGTACAGCTCCAATTTGCAATCACATTATACACCTAACACAACATATATAACAACTACTATTGAATATATCCAAAATAATAAACCAATGAACAGGCACAATAACAACTTTATTAAAGCACTAAAAGCAAAGCATACAAATTTCAAACACTGCAACTGCAACAGCTTTAATCATATATATATATATGATTAAATTTTTTATTGCAAAAGATACGTGTTACACCTTTTGAGAAAACTGCTAAACAACCTGTAATAATGAAGTGACCACTCATATGGTGTATAGATGTTATGCTAAAGCAGGTTGTGAAAAATGTTTTCTAATGAAGGGCACTTGTTATACAAATTAACATTCTGCTCTTTTAAATTATGGTAGTATGTTTTAATGTTGCTACCTTTTCCACGTTTATTTTATCTCATCTTACTCTATAATATTTATTCATGTTGTCTGGCAGTTTATAATGACCTTGACATTAATTATACCTTCGTCTTCATGCAGACAATATTTCCATCACTCAGTCCAGCATACACTCTGCCAAGTACTGTAGAAGCACACAAGCTGTGAATCCTACCCTCCAAGTACGTTTTTTTGTTCAACTTTCCGCTCTAAATAAGAAAAATGAATTAGTAATAATCAGTTTTTATTTCACTATTTCGTCACACATAAAATATGAAAAGAGCGCCAGGAACAATTCAACATAGCAGAAGAAGTGAGATAACTGACAATAATTTAACAACAATAGAAACACATCCCTATTCTCAGATAAGATGAACTACTTTATGGTGCCATTGTAGAAAGCATTAGAAAGGAATACCCATAAACATCTGCAGATTAAAATGTTTGAACAATTGCAACATATGTTAAAGATGTTCAGATAGTTGAACTTTCTTTTAACATAATTTGTTACCAATTAAGAGAGCAAAATATGTATCACAAAATTGGGTCAAGCTTGTGTTCTAATAATCCCCACATTCTTGTAAACCTAGCTCAATTTTTAGCATCGTTTTGATTGTTAGGCCATGAAGTGTGGTTGTTAAGCATTCATTTTTAGACAGAAACAGAAAGAGAGAGTGAGACAGAAAGAAAGGAGAAAGTAATTTTGTTTTTTTTGTTATTGCCAGATGTTTCCATTGATAATGAGTAGCGGTCGTAATGATATTAGTGGTGCTGATGGTGAGTATTTCATACATCATCTGATGATTTTGCTCCTCACCTGCCTTCTGGAAGTAATTAGGTTTTGTAAAGAAGCAACACCCATTTATTGCATTTTTTAACTGTTTAATTAAACATAAAAACTTGCCATCTCAATTAGGGCTCTATATCCGGCTCAGAATTTCCTTCAAGTGTCTAATCCTATTTAGATAAAAATTAAACATTACCTGAACACTAAAGGATCTTAGGTTTCCATCCAAGCAGCCCGTGAGCAATCTTTTGTGATATTTCTTCGTACCCGCTTCACTGACTATGCACAATCCGGTGACTACTTCTTCATGATCAGAATACACGTTCAAACACTGCCCTGTCTACAAATATAAATTTATGCCATAAATGTAAGTAATATACACCAATCGTAGATACAGTAAAATAGCCACTTACAGCTTTTACTGTTAAGCGTTTTTATGTAAAATGACTGCAAAAATAATGCAACAAAAAAAATTTAAAGTACATCGCTAAGAGCAAAATTAAACTTTAGAATTACAATGTAAATATTTGCTGCAAATACTTTGCACAAACTACTACTGTGTGCAAAATGGTGCAATGTTCAAAACATAATTGCTTTTGTGTTAAATTGTGCTGTTCCATAGGCTTTTTGAAGGTCTACAGTGACTAGAGCTACAAAGGTTCCCTAGTATTGTACTGATGTTTCACATACTGAAAAAACATTTTAAAATGTTTCTGCTTATTAGGCTAATGAGCCAAAACCTAATGTATTTCAAATTACAGAGAATCTTGAGCAATCCACTGTGTTTACCAGGGTTGTGATCTGCACAACAATCTAAATGCATACACATACAAATCACAATAGCAGTAGCTAAGAATGTACCTTCAAATCAAAGCGAAGTGCTGTTTTGTCACCTGAACAAGTAAACAAGTAATCTTTACCAGCTTCTTCATAAACCTGAAATAAAGTAAAAAAACATGCAACATGAAAAAGAAGACTGTCTAGCGCTATTTGTTCCACATAAAGGCAAATGAGTTTTGCATTTATTGATTTGCATGTCAAGAGACATTATTATAGAGCAACTAAAAGCTACCAAAAGTCTAAAAAATTAAAAAAATCAATTTTCCTTAAAATCATATGTACATGTATGGCAGCCATTAGTGTTTTTTAATTGACATCTCAGGAAGCACAGCTGTTTAAAATTAATATCATTTGATACAGGCTTCAAAAAATATCTTGCTAAATTCAACACAATGGCTATTTGGCCAAAATAATTATCATATTTCTGTTGAGAGCTAATTATGATGAACCAAGCACACCAATTCTGAGAAAATGCAGAGCGATCTTAGCTATTTGATCAATAAAATATTTTCATTTGCATTTGAATTCTTTTGTTTTAAATGAATTTAGTACTAAAGTAATGAAACAAGTTAATTTTTGCCCTGAAACATAAATCATAATTCAAACGAAACATATGAAATGTTTTATTCTTTTTTCACGGATGTAAACAGTTAAGAAATTAGTGTCATTAAGATGTAAATCCATTTATTAAGGTCTATTCGGTAATGCAAAGTTAAGTAAAAATTTGCTGACTGGAAAATGCGGCATAAAAATTGACAATCTTTGGTGTTCAGGACAGCTCTTTACATATGCGAAAAAATTTGGCCTCAAACTTCTCAGAAAAAATGCTAAACTGCAAAACAAAATTGCAGGCAAAAATCCACCGTGCAGCTATTTAACATCTTGATTTGAAAATAATTAAATATTTTATTTTAAAATTACCTGCAAGGTTTTACAAAACTTTTGACAAATTTTTAATCAATAACAAAAAAACAGAACATACCGTCATGTCTACAACAGCAGCAGTGTGACCTTGATAGCAAACTGTATTCATACCTAAAAAATCAATTAAAATAAAAAATTTGATGCGATGGCTACACATTAAAAGTAGGCTTAAAAAATGCACTAAACTGAAATATAAGTTGCACTCACATGTGCTTAATAAATACAGTACCTACCATCTTTGTTCTCTCTTGGTTTAAATTCTTGTACATCTTTTTTGCTACAAATTAAAAACAACCGTATCATAAATATGAAAAAGATCACAAGTGAATTACTGCAATGGTTAAATTACTTTAAACTGAAAAGGCAACAACTGCGTTAAAATGCTATTAAAATTTTCAGTAGGAATACAAAAGCTCACATATTTGATGTTCTGAAAATTCTTCATTCATCCTAACTCAACATGCAATCGTAATCTTCAATATCTGATGAATTCATCAGTCTGCTGAATGATGTGTCTGTGATTATATAATGCAAGAATGCACATCATAATACATTAATATACATACACATACACACATATATATATATACATGTATATACGTATATATATATATATAAGCTTTATATATATATACTTGTCGTTAAAGCTTGGTCTTGGTCTCACTCCTATTTACTAACTCCCGTCTAAGGTTAATCATAATCACACTCTAACTACTAACTCCCGTCTAAGGTTAATCATAATCACACTCTAACTACTAACTCCCACATCCATCACCTTTTTCTTCTTTCCTTGTTCCTTCTTATCTTCCTGTTTTAACTACAATTTTCACTTTCAGAGTGTCCTTACAAGTTGTTTTTCTTGGGTGCCTTGCATCTCACATTTACTGTTAAATACAGGTACAACTGATCTTATGTTAATGTAATTGTCTGTGTGATGAAATGTCTATATAAATGTATTGCAAAAATTGTAAGCTAAAGGCAACTTATGTGCTGGTGAAAATGAATGAATCTTAATCTTAATGTTAAATTTTAATCTTATCTTTGGCCTCAAAATCAGTAGGTTATAGTAGTACTATGACCAACAATGTACAACATTTGTTGGCTGCTGAATTGGAAGAGCAATTTGTTTCAGGTTTTAAAATGCCAACCATTTAGAAGAGTAGCCGAGTAGGTTTTAATTACATTAAAAACTATACTTACACTGAGTTTTCCAATAACTTGGTTCTCTTTCTTGTTTTTGCATCTGTTTTCTTTGACTTCGGAGCAGTAATTTTGCGTTTCTTAATTGCACTATAAAAAACTAATGCTGCATAATACTAATGTTTCACGAATTTATTACGTAAAACACGATCTGTTAATTTCACTGACTTACAAAAATTTGCAACATGGAAACTCAGCCTCCTGTCCAAAAAACACCCAGTATAATCATAATAGATTTTACTTCGAGGGAATCTCTGCAGGTTTATAATTAGGAGAATATCTGTACACTAAAATAGCTTAGAAAGAAATATAACTGACATTCTATTTGTAAAATAAGATTTGGTATCATCAACAATTTTTAAAAGGAGAACATTACATAGTAGCTTTATGTCCTTTCTTTCTGTCTCCACCTTACATTTTTTCATGCATTTCACTGCGAAAAAACTTCAGAGCCTATTTTAGTATGTAGAAAATTTGAAATAATAATAGCCTCAATCCTCAAACAGCCATTCCTTGCGAAATCTCATTCCAAACTTATAAATTCATTAACTTACCTTTGGCTTTCTGATGCTAATCTTTTCAACTTAACGACTGGCAAATGCTCTAAACTTGAAGTTTGGCTAGAGCTTAATACTGACATTCTATCTAAAACTGATGAATCTGCTTCAGGTGTAGTTTGTGGAAGACTAACAATCTGAACAGCTTTTTCTTGATTAGAAGTTACTTGCGCGACTCCAGAACATTTCTGCAAGAACTCTTCATGCAACTTAAGTAATAATTCCTCACTGAGAGTTCCCAAATATGTTAAATCTCCACTGGAAATATCAGATATATGTTCAGTAAATGGCAAACTATCAGCCACAGACTGGACAGATGATGCGACTGAAGTTGAAATTGGGGGGCCTTTTGCATCCACCGGAGATATAATACTTCGGGATGTCATATCGACTATTCTGGAATCCGTGTTTGGCTGATGAGATGAAGGAGTGTTCTGAGCAATGTTCTTTTGAAGTAAATCGCCTCGCATATCTACATAGCACAAGACATTAAAATGAATTAGGGTCAACTTGCAAAAAAGTATATTATAAAATAAATCAATGGACCTATTTAAAGCAAAATCAAAATAATATCTATTTTATCATCAAAATCTAAATTATTTTTCTATAAAATTTTAAAAGTTGATTTAAAACAATAGACTTTTTTGTAAGTCACAACATAAAATGTAAATTGCAGTTTATTTTCAGCAACTGAAAAATAAAAAGAGAAGTTGCAAATAACAAATATACCTTTCAGAAGTTCTCTTCGTTCACTTATGAGTTCTTGTTCTCTTGTAACTAACTGGAACAAAAAAACATTTGAATAAACCAGAATTCTATTGCACAATAATATCCATTTAAAATGTCAACTAAGTTTTTATACAAACAGACCCGATGAAGGCCAGTGGCCATTCAAGGCTGCAGTTAAAAGGTGAATAAATGAACACAAGTCCTGAGAAACATAGTTCACATCCAATTTACTAGTGATAAAAGACGGATGTTGATATTATTCTTGAATTGAGTGAGGTTGAAGTTTTCAGGGAAATTTGAAATATATCAGTTCTTAGAAAAATCTTAGCCAGCAATCCTAATTCAAGTCAGTGTTTGTCGCAGTAACGTTTGATAAGAACATTTTTACAGACCAAAATGTAACAGTGCAACTTTCAAATTAAAAAAATGTTGTTTTTCACTTTTAATAAATGTATTACCTGTTGAAGATAAGATTCCGCTTGTGTAATCTGCAACTGTGTCTCTTCCAATGTCTTCTTCAGTCGACTGAGTTTGTCCTCCATTGCTTTTCTTTCATCTGTGACATCTATCTCAGCCATCGATATCTCTAACAAGCGATCCTTAACTTCAGATTCCCTCAGTTTGCTATTATTTGACATTTCAACTGGACTGTCAATCTTCTCCAAGCTTGTGTCAACATGAGTAGATTGCGGCATTGGCTCAATAGTAGTTTGAACAAAATCATGTCCTTCCACATGTTGCCAACCAATGTCAGAGGCCACTGTCGTAATAGGAACCTCTGTTGCTTTATTCTGGCAACCATCAATTTGTTCCGATTTCGCTTTACTTCCAGAGTCTGGCTGTTCAATATGTGCATCACTAGTTTCACAAACTGATATGCTCACGGTGCCCTGTTCTGTTTGTTTATGTGATGTAGTTGCACTGTTTAAAGAATGAGCAACTGTAGATGCGCCAGAACTGGAAGTTACTAAATTTATTTTGCAAGTGGAAGCATTACCTGGACTCACAGGAGTGAGACTCATTTCTACATCTGAATCACTTTCCCGACCAAACTCATTCTCGTCGCACTCTGTCATAATTTCCTGCTTAACATCAACAAGACTGTAATCAAATTCTTTCTGTGACTCTAAGATAGTGTTGTCATCCCTGGGTGGTAAATTGGATGGGTTCAATTCTGGTTCACTTTTCTCTGGTGTTACTGGTTCTGCTTTCAGCTTGAGTAGAACCTGATCAGACTCTTGTGGCTTCTCAGATTGTTCAGAAGTTGAATTTGCTGGACTTTCGCTTAATAATATTTCACTTAGGCTTTCCTTCAATTGGCTAGATGGTAAGCTTTTGGTATTAGACTGAAATAAATGGTTTTCTAGTACAACTTTAGATCGAAATGTTTCTCTGTCAGCTAATGTATCAATTTTAGATTTGGATGTATCATTTCTTAGAATAGCCTTAGACTGCTGAAGCACCTCATTATCAACAGCTGAAGCAGCATTCTCACCAACAGCTATTGCTTGATATTCTTGTTGAAGCAACCGGTTTCTCATATGTAACTTGTCCTGACTTTTTGACAAGTGACGATCTATTGCCAATGATGACTTGGGCAATAAATTCTCTACATGATTTTCTTGATTAGCAGTGCGTGTAATGATTTTAGGTGTTGGAAAACCCTTTTCAGTGGGTTCCTCTGAAGATGTTTCTCCTTTAGAAAGTTTTCCTTCAGCCACCAATTCTGTCACTGCTTTGGTACATTCTCTTGAATCTTCTTGACATGCCACAGCTAAAATGTAGACAAAGTAGATGTGTAACAACAGCAAATATGTATGAAATTAAAAATGCTTAAATGAAAACGGCAGTCAGTTTTAGATAGTAGTAGAGGTAATTATGTTGTGGTTCTCTTAAACATGTTTGCCAAAAATTAATTCAATAACCTCAATCAAATAGTAATCTCAATGGTTTTTTGGTTAAATTATAACATAGATTGTAGTACCTAATTCTTGATTATAAGCATTAGGGTTTGGAGCTAGCAAGTTCTGAATTTCTGTCCACATCGTCGAGGGAATTTCATCTATTAAGGATTCCACAATACCCAAGGCGTCCAGTTCTGAAACAAAATCTATTTCTTCTCGATTGCCTAACTTAGCAGTCTCTGTACATTCAGTGCCAGCCGGAGTCATGCTAATATTAAATCGTGGCAAAGTCAGCTTTTTGGTTGATCTGCTATATGCCTAGAATGAAACAGAAATTGGACTAAACAATGTGTTTAATACTATGACAAAAATGATTCTGTACATTTAATACTTTCAATGTAAAGTTAATATATTACAACTCTTGTTAACAAAAGAAAGAATGCTGTCTGCAGAATACAATGTACAATGTTTAATGACCAAAATCACGTAGAAAAGACTGTACAAAAGATAAGTGAGTCAGATGACAGGGAAACACCTTACATAATTATTATTAAACAATGAAATTAGAGTAACAGACATTTAAGATATAAAGTAATGAGAAACACGAAAATGTGAATCCTCAATGCTCCGATTTCCTTTTGTTAATTATATTCATAAACTGTACTAACAATTTGCTTGTTTAATTTCCCTAACAACAACACATGGAACCTTAATTACTAGAATGAAGTCAATGGGCTATAATAAACTTACACGAAGCAAAGCAGTTAGCTGCAGATGTTGATGACGTGATCTGGGCTGAGTGACCAGCTTAATCAGATCTTCTTTTGTCATTATTGTTTCTTTTGTTGTTCTGTCTACATTATCTGTAGTCAGTTTGTCTTTGGTTTTCACTTTTGTTTGTTTTGCAGCTACTTGAAACTCGGGCTGAGTAGTTCTATTTCCACATCCCATTTTTACCTCATTATCCTCATTACTTTCTTTAGCAGGTACATCATTAACTTGTTTGCTCTGGCAGTTTTTCTCCAACACAGTAGCAACGACTGTTTCCTTGTTCTTCCCACTGACGTCGGATACAAGCTTTTTATTGTCTAAATATTTACTATTCACTGGCTTCTTTACATCACTAGAATGTACTTTCTTGTTATGAATTAAATTTTTTGTAGTAATACATTTTGTACCATTTCCAATTCTTAGTTTACAGGAAGATCTCTTCCCCATAGAATTATTGTTTTTCCTGTCCCGGTGGTTACTTTCGTTCTTAGTGCCCACAAATTCATTTACGTTCTTACTTTCTGATTGCTCTCCGAAATTTCGAGATCCGGAAGTAATGTCTGTTGCCTCAGAATGATTATCTCTTTCACCTTTTTTGTCAATAAAAAACATTTTGTCGATTCTCAATTTATCGAGATCAGTGTCTAAATTCTTATTATGCTCCTGAGAAGGATCACGCTTTTCATTCTCATGAAACTCTATGGCCGAAGTCGAATCAGGGGACACATTGGCTCGATCTTCTGCTTCATTGTACACTTCAGCTTGAGCCTCTGTACAGGGAAGTAAAGGATTCCACTGCTCCCAGGATCTACTAAAGTCTCTGTATGCAGGAACACCATGAAAGTCATCATTCTGCATCCAGTTTGGATGAAAAGGCAGAACACTGCATGACCACTGAGGTGGGAAAAATCTGCAAAACGACGTACCTGAAAAGTTGGGATTTGTCATTCTTTCACTCTGAAATCTTGGTGCATTAAAAAAACCTGGAGCCTGATTTGGATAAGGTTGCTTATAGACATAGGTGTCTCCATGCTGTCTGGATCTACCTTTATTTTGTGGTCTAGAGAATCTGCTCGTTGGTCTATTTGTGTTATTATTATGCCAAGTTCGTGGGGTAGGAAAAGGGCTTCTCGAGGCAGAATTGCTATATTCTTTCTGAGTATTACTTCCACGAAATGAATTTCCATCATAAGAAGAATAAGATGTTCTTCTACAATCTGATTCCGCAGATCTCCGAGAAAAAGACCGTGTGTTTTCCCAAGTCTGCAAACTAAAGTACACATTACATAGTTAAATAAATAAGAAAAAAATATTTATAGAGCATATAAAGTCAACCTAAGTCTACAACATAAATCAGTTACATAACTCAAAAACAACAAACTTACAGGCAGTGTTTACACAGTAAAACTAAATTTAAAAAACTTTATAAAGGTATTAAAATGATTCAAATAACAATGAAATGTTTAGGCATAAGTTAGATCTGCAAAACTAAAAAAGATAATAATAAAAAAATGATGCTAGAGTTTTTAGGTTAGACCAGTATCTTTGTAGAACAGCTGGTCACTCACGTTCGAGATCTAGCTTCATTAGGTTTCCTCTCAGATTCTTGTATTGTTTGCCGACGGCGCATTGCTCTACTGTGATCCGGACCATTTAAGTGATCCCCATACTCCACCAGTGATTTGTGTGATGTTTTGCATAGTCCACAAGTGTGGTCAGTTATCCTAAAAAGGAAAATAAACAATCAAATGTGTATTTAATGTTACCTACAACAAAATAAATAGGCAAGAAAGAGAGAAAGATATTACTACTGAACATTATCAGCAATATTAAATAAGTTAGTTACTTGTTATTGAAACTTACTTTTTCTTATGCTCCAACTTAATATGATGACCAAATGACCAATTGTGCTCCAGGTATTTCTAAACAACAACAAAAAACTTGCAGTAAAACGTTTAACAGGGTAAACTACAGATAAAGCAAAGCACCACTGCAGATTGAAATTTTGGCCAAACAGCCAGCAGTAAAAATGTTCTAGCAGTGCTTAGTGTGACTCTAGGAAGGAGATATATAGCTCTTTATAAAGAGGAAGAACAGGGATACACGATGATGAGGGCTATATTTTAGGATAGGTCCACCAAGAGGAGTGACGACAAGTTAATTAGATGTTCCATTTTTGGCAATTTTCGCTTAGAAAACTGCTAACACAAAGCCATTGTTGTGACATCATCCATTATATTCTGCTTATAACCTTATAACTTAAAAGCTGCTACTGGTTTTGCATTATAAATGAGGACTATGTAGAATGTTCGCGTATTATTGATTATAAGTGTATTTATATGCAAAATTTTTTGCGGGGCCTTTGCTAGTCTATATATTAATTTCGCTGGTATATATATATATATATATATGAGATTCGAGACTACAGCTCCAACGATGGCACCATTTGGGGCGATCTATATATCAAACGAAAGGTCTCGATCTAGTGTGGTCTCATTGGGGGTTTATTTTTTGAATCGGGCCCACTGGGATGAATGGGGGGCAAAAAACCTCCAAAAATGGCCGTTTTTTGCAAAAAATTCCAAAACTTATACCTCTTATTTCTGGAGAATGGGAATGGGTCATGAGTGTTGCTGGCTATGGATAGATAGCCCGTTCAACGGCGGGTGTAGTAGGCATATTTAGAATTCGCGAGAGGGTCAAGGCACCCCGCAACAGGCGTTTTTCCAGACCCAACTCGCGATTTTTTCGAAATTTAGATCAAACAGCATGCGGAAAAATGTTCTAGCGGCGCCTGGTAGGACTTTCAAAAGGAGATATATGGCTCTTTAGAAAGAGGAAGAACAGGGCTACACAATGATGTGGGCTATATTTTAGGACACGTCCACCAAGAGGAGTGCCGGCGAGTTAATTAGACGTTCTATTTTTGCAATTTTCGCTTGAAAAACTGCTGACGCAAAGCCATTGTTCTGACGTCACCCATTGTACTCTGCTTATAACCTTATAATTTTAATTCAGTAAAAGCTGCTACTGGCTTTGCGATATAGACGAGGACTATGTAGGATGTTCGAGCACTGTTGATTATGAGTGTATTTATACGCAAAATTTTTTGCAGGACCTTTGCTAGTCTATATATTAATTTCGCTGGTATAGATATATATATATATATATATATATATATAAGATTCGAGGCTACAGCTTCGACGGCGGCACCATTTGTGGCGATCTGGTCTCATATAGCAAATGAAAGGTCTTGATCTAGTGTCGTGCCATTGATGGTTTATTTTTCGAATCGGGCCCACTGGGACGAACGGGGGCGAAAAAAATTCAAAACTTATACCTCTTATTTGTAGAGAACGGGAATGTGCCAGGAGTGGTGTCAATAATGGTTAGATAGCCCGTTCAGCGGTGGGTGTAGAAGGCATATTTAGAATTCTCGAGAGGGCCTCGGTGTCCCGTAACGGATGTTTTCCCGGACCCAACTCCTGATTTTTTCTAAATTTTGGTCAAACAGCCTGCAGTAAAAACGTTCTAGCGGCGCTTAGTGTGACTCTAGGAAGGAAAAATATCTGACACATAACCCTCACAAATATTATAAAATACTTAGCTTTTATGCTCAGTGAATGAACTTTTAACCTGATATACCTCTTTTTCTTCAAAATCTTCATGGCAGATAACACATTCAAATATTTCATTGTCCTTTTTGTCTCCCATTTTCCGATTATGGATTGACAAAAACTCTATAAATGACATGTAATAAGTTAAATTAAAACTGATAATAAATGAAGCATTAATTTACAATGTTTAGTGCGCGTAATGTTGCCTCACACACACACTGCAGGCTTTAAAGTTCGCTTAAAAAATTTAGTTACAGTTATAATAAAAATGTGAATAGTAAGCCAGAAGTCTACATTTTACAGGGACTAATACATAGACCAATCTGTACTACTAGAATGGGATGTAAAAATTTTACTAGTTCAAATAGATTTATGTAGAATGAGATGTCTAGTACTTATTTGATCGCGTTGTTTCGTTCGTGTTCTTGTGGACAGTTTACTTTGCCAGTCAAGCAAGAATGAGATTTGGCATGCGTAACTTGACTTAAACAAACTGCCGGATGTCCCTCATCCAAACTAACTTTGTGGCTCTGGATATTACAACTCACTTGAACTTGCTAACACAACATAATGGATTCAAAACTTTAAAAACTGTAACGATAAGCTTTTACTTGCTTTTCAGTAATATGCTTCTATGTTGCTTTTCTTTGTAAGCAAGGATGCAACATCACCACAAAGCTATTTTCTTTTCCCTTTATCAGCGAATGTTGCAAAATCATAAATTTAACGTCAATGGTAGTTTAACAATTAGCACATTCAAACGAATTTTAAGGAATAAATAATACAAATTTACATAATGTTATAGACACTAGCGAAACCTGTCAAAATCATTTTGCATAACGTTGAAACAGTGTTGAATTGAAAAAGGTATTGGATTCATCACTAATGATAAAAAAATGCATGAGGCAGAAATCTTTAACTGGGATTCAAACTCAAACCACTCAGATGTAAAAGTTCTGGCGCTCTAGCTGAGATATTTCCACTTTCATTAACTATGATTGTTTATTAACAATTATAGTGATAGCTCACAATATCAGAACACTCTTTGGTCATGCATGTTGCACAAGAAAACGTTTAAGACACAAATTTTAAGTTATTCAGCCTGAAATTAGTCAGTCGATGTTCATACTGATTTAGGTGTCTTCAGAAAAAATTACACCCTGGTCATTCTCTTTCTTTATGAGCTTTTCAATACATCTCAGATAACTGAGATTCACAACAACTCTTTATTATTAAAATAAATGTTACACTAATAATATTAATGTAAATGCAATATTAATGTTAATTTTTTTATTATAAAATAAATAATAATAATCATAATCATCTTTTCTATTTATCTAGCAACACATATACAGTTATAATACAATTAATTTGGAAAAAAATGTAAAGAAAGGGCAGCGAAAGACCAATTCGTCATCTAGTCAGCTGTAATTTGGTTAGTGATGAACATTTTTATAAGCGCTGTACTACAGTGTACTAGTGTTAGTACTGCTTGTAATAAAGATTTAATTGTTACAAATAACACATTAAATTGATATGCTTATAATGTGTTAATACAAATCATATGCAGTAATAATAAGTGTATAATAAAAAATCGAACAAGAAGTGAAAATAAAACTCTGACAACGGAAACATACAAACATTGGCAACTTAAATATACTTCATGACGCAAGCATAATTCTTTGACGGCCAAAAAATAAATTACCATGTAAATAATAGAAGTGAAAATCGGGTGTATCTATATATAGGTATATTGAAGTATATTAAATTGGGCATTAATTTTCATGCACAGGCATACAGAAGTTATAATTCACGTAACAAAAAGCGGATCATGAGGGGAACAGCCGGAATAAAAAATTACATTGCAAACAATATTGTAAGTTGTGTGTTATAGTCGTGCATAAGCAAGCGAATGTATAATGGAGTCATTAAAAAATTACAGAGCGATTTTCGATGATATGAGTTAAAATCAATAGGCAGGCATTTAAAGCACAAAAAATTACCTGTATGACTGCACGAGGAGATGCATGAAAACAATTGGAGTCCAAACTTCAAAATATAAATATTCTAGACTTTGCAAACTTGAAATTGATCTACAGGAGTTAGACCATAAACAAATTAAATATTGAAATTAATTGAACCTGCTATAACAGTAATTGCTCTTGCACACAGTTACACAAATTATTGTAGAGAGCAAAGGGAATAATTATAAAATTAATGTACGTAAGAAAAGAGATACGGCATGGAACATTTGCACTTGCTCGACATCTCCATATATGGCCTCACCACATACACCCGGCAGCCACATGAATCTCGAACTTGTAATGTTTTAGTCACACTCTTACTTAGGACGAATATTATCACACGTTAAACCGTTCTATCAACTCTTTTCTAAATTTTACTTAACATCGAAATTATTATGATTTATAAGTTTGTTCCTACCTACTCCAACTTGCTTGTCGGTTAATCAATTAAATGCATTTTATATCATGCAAGTGAAATTAAGTGCATGTACATAGCGTATTCACCGAGTATAGAGCGCGTGTATATCTTACAGTACTACCAAGTACTAATTATTGCTAACCACAACTGGTACTAATTTGATGATTTTTTCCATCATCGCGTGTAAAAGAGTCAAATTGAACTTTTAAAACAACAAATTAGTTCTAAAAAACAATTTTCATTTCTATAAAGCACATTTCAAGCAATAGCAGAAACTATTCCCTTTTCACTGATACACAACAGAAACAGTAATGTCATTGGTCAAAACTGTAACGGTTACCACCACAGTGTAGATGTAGTAAACAAAGTACCAAGTAAATAATGTTTTTTATTCATGGTACACACCGTGAAGGCGAGAACGTTAGACTAGTGCTTAGTAAATTTTGTCACAAATTCAAAAGCCTATTTATTGTTTTTGGACTAAAATGAATTATAAAATTGTTATTGTTATTGATGTTTTCTAGTTTCTTTCAAAGTCTCATTCCACCTATTGTAGGCATTGACACAATAACATTTATTAGAGTATTCCATCCACATCTATCTGCAGCTAACAGCATAAGTTCTTCTACTCCTAAAGATAGATTTGACTGAAGTTGTTGAACACCTTTATTTGTTTTAGCTATCCGAGTTGTTTCTGGTTTGCCAGGTGGTTTTTTGCAAGGTTGTAAAGTTTCCTTTAAGGCAGTTCTTACTGGTGCTTCAGTTGGTTGAAGTTGTCCTAGGGATCTTAATCTTCGAATCATGACTTTGACGTTCTGGTGTATAAATCTTAATTTTTGATTATATATATGACCATCTTATCTTTAAATCTTTCCGACCTCTATGAAATATGTTGATCTGCTTTTTGTGAGTAATCGTTAAACCCCAAGTTTCACTGCTGTACATAAATATGCTGGTAACAGAAGCATTAAATAATCGAAGTTTTATGATAAGACTTAATTTCTTGCTAGTTAATACGTTCTTGTGTTGAAGAAAACATGCATGGCTTGTTGCTTGCTACGTTTAATATAATCTTCAATGTTTAGAAAAGTGCCCATGTACTTGCACTTTTTCCAAAACTGATTACCATCTCTTGCAATAACATATTCTTCTGTTTTTGATTGGTATGCTTAAGATTTCTTTTGTCTAGTTTTTTTTTGGGAAATCCCTTTTTATTGTGTTAGTTTGAAAATTTGATACGCTGATTCATTGAATATCATCTTCATATCGTTGATCAATAAAGAATGCTTCGTAGGATTCCAAACCAGGAGAGTGGTCCAGAGTATGTTGAGGAAGGATCACAGACAGTGGTATCGTAATCATGAGCATTATTTGAAGAAGTTTGGAACTGCAGTGCATTTGCTAGGCAGAGCGTGAAAAGCATTGAACTAAGACCGTCCCCCTGAGGGACACCAATATTGGAACTAAAAGTTCTTCCTAAGGTGTTCCCAACTTTTACAATCATTTAGTAGAATTATAATAATGTGCATTTCATCTGGTTGTAGTGTGGTTTGTAGGTCATCGAAGAGAATTCCTCTTTCTACAGTATCAAATGCCTTGCTCATATCAAGCAACAAGACTGTGATTTGATAAGAACTGGATATGACTGCTTTTTCTGCTAGTATTTTTGCTGACATTATCAGTTCAGTGCTCCCCTCCCTATATGCTTCTTCCCTCCCTATATGCAGCTTAACTTGGTGGAATGTTGCCTTTAATCTGCCATGTATGCGTCTGATCATGCATATTGCCGAAATTTTCCTTAACAAACTCAGCAGTATAATTGGTCTTAAATTTCCTACTGGTCCTTTCTTCTTTTTAGGTTTTTGAATAGGCGCTAATATTCCCCGCTTAAATTCTTTTGGAAAGTTTCCTGTTTCTGCAATAGTGTTTAGTAAATTTTATATTCCAATGCTAATGATCTTTGGCCCATAGTTTAGCTGTTCTGTTACAAGATTATCTATACCTGCACTTTTTCCATTCTTTAAAGATTTTATTGCTTTTAAAACCTCTTCGGGAACAAAAGGTAGTTTTCCGCAAGGTTGCCATTCTCGATCAGCAAAATTTATGTAGATCAATTTCATTCCGGGATTTCTACTTGACATACACTGTGCATGCGTTACTTGTTGCCTTATTTCTATTTTAATGTATCTAACGTAATTTTGTAAACAATTTGCTATAATTATAAAGTTCGATTTCGCTTTTCATTTAATCATTTTTTTGTGTTTTATAATAATTTCATTACTTCAACACTTTTTTTACAAAATTAAAAATGGGGTCGATTTGGGGCTTTTCATTCAATTTGTACAAGGGCCCCCAGCCTAGTTGTTACGCAACTGTTTAGTAGTAAATGATTTTAACGAGTACTATAATTATGCAAGACTAGAAATAATGAACGAGATAAAGAATCTTACTGAATTTTAGTCAGCATGATTAGCCATTTGTCTAATGTTGTTCATTTGTACTTCCGACTTCAAATAAAGATTATGAATATGATTATGATATTCAGTCATAAAGTATCTTATAAGCTGAGGTTATAAATTATTCTCAACTTATTTGCTTCTGTTTCTTGTTTTGTTTTGTATGATTTATATTTGCCTTATTTTTCCTTGGTTTAATCTATTATATGTTTTTCTCGACAGCTTTGGTTGATCATTCTACTGTTTTTTTGTTTTGTTTTTTTGCCGGATTTTTTAGGTAATGCTCAAATTATGCATATTCTGTTATCTTAAAAATCTCAAGTTATTTTTATTGTGTTTGCTTCGCATGATTCATAGTATTTTAGAATTGTAAATCTTTCGTTATTTAAACTATATGTTCTACAGTATTACGATACCTATCATTCAATTGCCAAATTAACACACATCAACCGAATACAAATTTAAATTGATAACGACGCCATAATTAAGTTTATTTAATCATAACTATTTAAGGGTGGCTGACTTGATAACCTACGGGTTCTTCGCTGCCCTTCTCCTTTGCTTTAAAATATTCCATGTAGTCTTTATACTGTATTTTTATCGTTCTAACGGAGATAATAAATAATTGAATTGAATTGAAATCAACAAGGAGCTTCGGAAAGAACCACTATGTTAACTTAATGCGAATTACATAATTCATAATGAAAGTTTAAAACAATAAAATGTTAATAAAATAATAACTGATTGTGTTCCTGTAACGTATCATCTTTCTTATTAACAATGAATGACTACATTAAAGTACAACTAACATTACTCAGTATAATCATGTTTATTTGAATCAGGATCACATCAGCCATTATGATTAATATTACTACGGAGGCTTATTATTACTATAACGAATATGTTTCAGTGTTCTTTGAAACACGCAGTATTCTAAAGTATCACTGTAATTTGGAATCATTTTTGAAGCCAATAGAAGCTAGTTTTTTGAAAAGAGATGCGATCAGAACACACACACACACACACACACACACACACACACACACGCATACACACACAAACGAGCGAACAAACAAGTGCACACATGTACATACTGACCAAGTAGCAGACTCAGCCTAACTATGACTAACACCAGAAAGGGCGCCTTGGCTGATTGGTAGTATGGCAGGTTTGTCAGTCCAGCAGAATTGGCGGTAAGGCAGGTTTGGTAAGTGTGGCAGTGATGCAGCAGTGAGAGTTCATGTGAAGCATTTAGAGAAAGACCTTGTGAGTCTCCTACAAGCTGTTCAAGGATGTATGTGTTTCACGTGGTATGTTAGAGCATTAGAAGTTTTACAACATTTCGTGACGCTCGTAAAAATCTTACACGGAACACTTACCATATTTTAGAACAAAGTCAGCCGCCCACTTGTACTTCGTCTTCATATGCGTATTCGTGTGCAATCGAGCAGTTTTTCTTAGATCTCGGGTTGAGAATGCGTCTCTTACTAACAAGCTGTAGAACTCTCGTCAGAGACTACCGAATATGTCTTACGTATAAAATTGAGGTGGTTTACAATGCAAGATTCAGTGTAAATCCAAAAATATTTAGTGTAAATATCTTCATTGAACAAGTTTTGAACTAATGTCTCTGTGCTTGATTATTTTCATTGAATAAGCTATGAAATGTCTCGATCTGTACGTGATTACTTTGATTTAATAAGTTTTGAAATGTCTCTGTATGTGTCGGTAAATAATTACTGTACCTGCACAGTGTTGTTATACACTGCACAGTGGATAATTACAAAAATATTTTCTAACCATGCATAGTATCATTTTAGTGGCAATATCTTCATGTACATATTGGGTTACTTGCCTATTGAGTTTTTGTATGTTGCTTACAATACCACCATTTTAGCATTGCCATAGAGTAATTTTATTGTAAAAAATCATAATACAAAGTTACTCTATCGTGATAGAATTCATTTTAAAATAAAAATTTAGAATATGAAGTACTGTATTGCAACATCACAATATGAAAACTGGCTAACAACGAGAGTGAGACCAGCTTCACACATTACGAGTTGTTTGTAAAGATTACATCGAAAAAAATTTTTCACAAGAACAGCCAATAAATGCAATAGAAATAGTATTACATTTTAACTGAAAATATGGCCAGCTCTTTACTTGTAACAACAATTATTTGTAAAAACAATCCTTCAGGCTGATCTCCAGCTGTTATAATTGCATCACTATAATCTGTATCATTACGATGATGCTTCAACGATTTGCAGGAGCATTGATATGCTCACTCAGACATGAAACAAATACTTTTTATGAACTAAAACTATTTTATTAGCAGGTTTCAGTACACAATTTGAATTGAGAAACATTAACATGTAAACTTCAAGACACAAATTCTTATAATTGTTCAGTTACTAGTAAAAAACAATCACGATTCTCTCATCCTTTTTATCCCACACTATCACAACAGCAATACTTCACCATCACATAGCATTATGTTTACCATCAGAGCAAATAGCAAGTGGCCATAGACAACATAAGCATTATAGTACATAAATTAAATTATTAATGACAATCGACTGAAATGATTATGCAATCTCTCATGGGTGTTGCTCCTATTTTGTATTTTGTCTTCTCAGACTATGCGATCAAACAACACATCATCAATTGGGCTGTAAAGCCCAATACCAAGAAAGTAATTATGGTAATAATTATACTGATAAAGTAATTATGGTAATAATTAATGTAAAAGCTGTTGAAAGGACTTTACAAATGTTTACACAAAGTTTACTGCAAGACTATTAGCAACACAAAGTTTACTGCAAGACTATTAGCACGTATTGGTATTTTATATAAGTTATTTTTAAGTGTACAAATGCACAACAAAAAATTAGTTATTAGATACACAAATTCCAAACTAAACCAAATTCAAACAAAACAGGAAATTTTTATACATTCATATTCATATTTACATCTTTGTGTTGCAGCTGCAGTAAACACAATTCCAATGAGTAATAACTGTACTTTAAAAAAATTTTCTTGGATGAACCAATTGACCCAACTGTTAAGGTTAAATAAATATACTGCTAGCCATTATAAAAATAAACAAAATGGAATGATTATACTAATTAGGATTTCTTTGCTTATTTTTGAAGTTTTACTGACTTTGGGATTTTTATCTGTTTTTTCATCTTTCGTGACCTATAAACGGGCACATAATAAATGACAATCCTATAGAATAACACATTAAATTTACAGTTTCAACAATTCCAGAAAAATGGAAAGAGCAAATTCTTGCTCCACTTACTTTACAGCGTCACCATTAATCTTCATCACTTTCATCGACAGTGGGACTGTAAGTAGGAGAGGTTGGGGAGTATGTAGGACTGGTCGGGGAATATGAAGGAGTTGGTCCTTCTGGTGTTGCAGGGCTAAAAGAAGGACTTGTAGGTGAATAAGATGGACTCGCTGGGGAATATGAGGGACTCTCAGGACTGTATTTTGGTGAGGTGGGACTGTACTCAGGTGAAGCAGGACTATAATGAGGTGAAGAAGATGAAGGACTATACTGAGGTGAAGATGGGCTGTACTGTGGCGACATTGGGCTGTACTTGGGAGAGGTGGGACTATACTGAGGTGTTGATGGTGTGGGACTGTACTGTGGGGAGGTTGGGCTATACTGGGGTGATGACGGGCTATACTGTGGAGACGTTGGTGTATAGGTGGGGCTTGTGGGACTATATGTAGGGCTGGTTGGAGAATACTTAGGACTACTGGGCGAATAAGATGGAGAAGCAGGGCTGTAAGAGGGGCTTGTAGGACTATATGATGGGCTTGTTGGGCTGTATTTTGGTGATGATGGTGCATACTGTGGAGAACTTGGCGAGTAGCTAGGGCTTTGAGGGCTGTAACTCGGAGAAGTAGGACTATAACTCGGAGACGTAGGACTGTACTTAGGACTACTCGGTGAGTAACTGGGACTGGTAGGTGAATAACTTGGAGAAGTGGGTGAGTAGCTGGGTGATGTAGGGCTATAGTTAGGGGATGTTGGACTATAGCTAGGGCTGGTTGGGCTGTAGCTAGGGCTTGTGGGACTATAGCTGGGGCTGGTGGGGCTATAACTTGGACTTGTTGGACTGTAGCTAGGACTAGTTGGGCTGTAGCTTGGTGACGTAGGACTGTAAGATGGGCTAGTCGGAGAATAAGATGGGCTTGTTGGCGAGTACTTGGGTGAAGTTGGCGAATAACTAGGGCTCGTTGGAGAGTAGCTGGGTGATGTTGGACTGTAGCTAGGACTAGTAGGGCTATAGCTAGGGCTTGTCGGACTATAACTGGGACTGGTGGGGGAATAACTAGGGCTTGTTGGCGAATAACTTGGACTAGTTGGGCTATAGCTTGGTGATGTAGGAGAGTAGCTTTTCTGAGCTGGTGAATAGCTGGGGCTTGTAGGACTGTATGTAGGACTGGTACTTGAATAACCAGGTGATGTAGGGCTGTAAGAAGGAGAAGTTGGTGAATAACCAGGACTGCGAGGAGTTAATGACCCTGGAGAACTTGCAATGTAAGCAGGCGAAGCAGGGCTGTAACTAGGCGACAGTGGACCAGCAGGCGACGGTATGTACGGACTTGCAGGAGATCCTGGGCCAGGTGAACCAGGTTGCGGAGACCAAGCAGGTGAATAACCTGGAGAAAAACCGCTAGCATCACTTGCTGCTGATGGAGAAAATGCTGCTGCACCCGGTGTCATTCCACTACCCAAACCTGGTGACCAAGCATCCACATAACTTGGAGTTGCACCCGATCCCCAAGGTGTCATTTGTGGAGACATGCCACTAATTGGAGTTGCAGCACTACCAAAAAACATGCCATCTCCTGGGCCCATCATCATGCTGCCAGTCATGTTAGTTGGTAACTCTATACCGTGCTTGCATTTTTCTGCATCAAGCAGTAAGTCAAAAGACCCAGTTCCTACTCTTGCAAGTTGACCAAGCATTATATTCTCCGACACACCTTTCATTAAATCAACTTCAGCATGTGCAGCTGCATCCATTAATACGTCAACAGTTTCTTCAAATGAACACCTCATAAGTGCTCCAGTGTCCTGCCTGTTAATTCCATGTCGTGTTATGGCCATAAGATGACCCTTCTGAGTCATAATATCACAAAGTAAAGCCAAATGACGGTAGTTTACGTAAGATCCATCAAAAGAAATTACATGATTCATTTCCCTCTCTATTGCTTTTCGTACTGCTTCAATGCCCATTACTGAGAATATTTCGCATATGTCATTAGATGTTGTTCGTACAGGATCTACATCACGTTCACTTAGAACTTTCATAAGACTAGTACCATCAGTTTCAAGAAGCCATTCAGAGATAGGTTTAAATTCACCCTCATCTGTAATTATTATCCGTTTTTTGTTATCTGTGTTTGGTAAATGCATGTACACCTTGGATATTGATTCTATTCCTTGCAATGTCATGTCACTAAGCATGTTAGCTTCAATACATCTTAAAAACATAGAATCATCCATTTTATCAACAACTTCTTCCTCATCTTGAAATTTGCTGTCTTCATTATTCATAATGCGTATGCGAAGTACCAACTTCTCAGCATTATCATCATTAAAGATGCAATTTAGATCATCACCAAATGCAGCATTAATTTTCTCCGATATCTGCTCCATAGTTAATTTCTTATCTGTCATTCGCTTTCTATCTAGCTCTATACGCAACAGCCACGGTGAAATGCGGGTTGGATGAAAATCTGGCATTTCATAGTAGATGTTTACAAATTCCTGATCTTCTGCAATGCATGTGTTCTGCGGATCAGGGTCGTAATAAATGGCAGTATTAGCAGTCACTTTTCGCAGTGTTGTATGTTCAAGTCTGCATAAGACATCTTTGGCTTTTTCAGCATCTCGAGCTGCTTGACCAATCAGGAAAACAGTTAATGATGGCGTTTTGGGGCGCTTTGATACATTGATAATTTCTTTAAGTCTAGGCACACCAAGTGTCACATTTTTTGCAGACACACCAGCATAATGGAAAGTGTTTAGTGTCATCTGTGTGGCTGGTTCTCCTAAGCTTTGTGCTGCTAAAGGTCCAACCATCTCTCCGGGTTGTACCTGTGAATGCTGAAATCGACTTTCTATTTCGCCAAGCAACCACTCAAATGCCTCTGATGACAAGCGGTATTCTTCAATAACTCGCTTAGTACAAAGTGTAGAACGCACCATTGCATTTATGTTCAAGGTGGCATTTTGCTGTGCCTGTTTACTCAATCTGTCCTCTCCATCTACAACAATTAATTTGTTGCACAACTCCCTGACACCATCTATTACTCGAAGTGGGTGCAAATCGGAAGGTGCACGAGTATTTATGTGAAAAATCTTCTGAGCATTCCAAATCATTCTCTGCAAATTGCATGGCAAAACTACTCTACTGTTGCCGGTAGAAAAGACACTTCTTATGGCCTCTCTGTCTTGTTTTAATATTTCCCATTCTTGTTCAAGTTCAGCTAATACTTTTGCTGATCCCTGCAAATCACTTACTATGTCTTCATTAAGCAGTTTCTTGAGTTTTCTCTCATTTGCTATATCAAACTTGAACTTCTTTTCAAAAGCCTTGCTAGAAGGTTTCAATGAAGACATGGTTTGAAATTCTACCCTGGTACCATCAAGTCCATCTTCCCCATAACGCAACTGGATTAGCTGCTCCATACTATTTCGTACTGTTCCATCATAACGTATCATTACGGATTCCATGGCTTTGATTAGTCTGCGCTGGATATACCCGGTTTCTGCAGTTTTAACAGCTGTATCAATCAATCCTTCTCGCCCTCCCATAGCATGGAAAAAAAATTCTGAAGGCGTCAAACCAGCCAGGTAAGAATTTTCAACGAAACCTCTGCTTTCAGGTCCGTAATCATCCTTAATGAAATGAGGCAATGTTCTATGACGAAATCCAAATGGTATACGCTTTCCTTCAACATTCTGTTGACCTACACAGGCAATGACTTGAGATATGTTAATTTTGGAACCCTTTGACCCAGCTACTACCATAGACTTGAAGTTGTTAAAATCTGACAATGATTTCTGCGCACTGCTACCTGTCTTATCTCTTGCATCATTCAGGATCCTATTCACTTGATTTTCAAATGTTTGCCTGAGTGTGTTTCCTGGAGTTGGCTCCAATTCATCATTGTGTGCCTTCTCAATGACATCTATCACGTCTTGCTTAGCTTTCTTGATGGTATTTTGAATATCTGTGTATGTAGATGGATCAGCAATACAGTCCCCAATACCAATTGAGTGTCCTTCAAGTAACAGCCAATTATTGACAACAGTCTGAATATTACCATACAGCTCAGCTGTTATCTTATGCCCCATTTCTAACATAACTACATGCATAAGAGAGCCAGCTGAGGCACCGACAGTCTTCTTACAAATAATGCCACAAATCAGTTCTCCTCCTTCAATCAACACTTTAGTGTCGCCTGGTGAAATCCACCGATATGGTCCGTTATCCTCATCATCAGGATGTGTACTGTGTGTCCTCACACAATTTGTCATGCCTGGAATGATAAGAGAAAACAACTGCTTGCCAGTCCAAAGTGGTTTTGGCTTCACAATAGCTGGTTGAGGCATTTTACCATCCCAAGAAGGCAACCACATAAGCAAATTCATCATCTCGTGTTTTTCAAGAAAAATGTCTCTTTTTGTCATTTTCCTTACGGCGCAAAGGGTATCTTGTACAATGCCCATACATGGGCGATTAGATTGAGGAGTGATGATGTTCCTTGGCACCATCATAATCTCCGTTACTTCTGCACGTGTCTCCATTGACTGTGGAACATGCAAGTTCATTTCATCACCATCAAAATCAGCATTGTAAGGTGTGGTCACACTAAGGTTCAATCTGAATGTTGACCAAGGAAGAATTTTCACTCTATGGCCCATCATAGACATTTTGTGCAGCGTTGGTTGACGATTAAATATGACCACATCATCATCCCTTATGTGTCGCTCTACTTTGTAACCACACTGCAAATGCAAATCACTAGGTTTTGGATGAAATCTGAGATCAATCCTGTCTCCATTATCTCGAATAATATACTTTGCACCGGGATACTGGTTTGCTCCTCTCTGAACTAACGCTTGCATTCTATCAATGTTAAAGGGAGTAACAATTTCAGGAAATGTTAGATTAGATGCAATTGTTCTAGGAACACCAACCTGGTCAATTGCCAAATTTGGATCAGGGGTGATAACAGCACGTGCACTAAAATCTACACGTTTACCCATGAGGTTACCGCGAATTCGACCCTCCTTGCCTTTCAGTCTTGCTTTTATGGACTTCAGTGGTCGACCCGATTTTTGTAGTGCACGCTGCATCCCAGGACTTTCATTGTCAACTAAAGTGCCAACATGAAATTGCAGCATTTTCACATCCTCTGCAATAATATGAGCAGCAGCCCCATTCTGTTCATCTCTTATTAACTGGTTGTTTGACTTCACAATATCAGAAAGTTTATGAGTAATGTCATCTTGGTTTCTAGCACTGCCAAACATTACAACTGCTGGACGCACACAGAGAGGTGGGATAGGCAAAACTGTAATTAACATCCAATCTGGTCGTGTGTACTTTGGGTCCATCCCCAGCACATGAGAATGCTCATCCGGTATATTCTTGAAGATCTCATGCACGTGTTCAGCTGTAAGTACAATCTTTTTCTCCTGAGAATCCTCATTAATGTGCTTCCATTCAGCTGTTAACTCTAAACCCATTCTCCTAATTTTTGGTTGATATCGACCACAACCACCATGACCTTTTGGGCGTGGCTCTTCTTCTCCTTCCTGACCAAGGTCAAAGCCAAATTTCGACTTGTCCATTTCATCACCACCCTCGCATATGTTTTTACCTTTGCACAAGTCATATACATGCGCAAGTCGTTTACGAGGCTGACCTTTGGATTTAGACGAAATGTCTTTAATTTTTGGATGATTAGGATCTACCAACAACTTTGCACAATAGAAACAGACGCAACGCAATACCTTGATAGTTTTACTCAAAAAGCCAATGTGAAAAACTGGCTTTGCTAATTCTATATGACCGAAGTGTCCAGGACAATCAGTCATTGTACAAGCACATGTTTGACATCTGGAAGCTCTGTCTGGAGCACCTTGCCTAGGATCCATCAAGCCTCCAAGTTTTGGCTTTCCTCCCTCCATGGTCTCCGGATATTTGATCTCGCATACTGACATACGCCTGACTTCATCTGGACTTAGGACACCAAATTGAACTCTAGTAACTGTTCTCAGTGGTGCACTTGAATCAGAGCATAATGCAGTTGCCATCTTGTTTCAGTGCCAAACCTGAAAAAATGCACATTATGATCTTTTTGTCCATACATATTGATCCTATTGATGAAAATTAAGTTTGCACAAGAGTGAAATTAAACTCTGCAATGGGGATGGAATTTAAAAAGGCTCTGAATTAATCCACATGCTAACTTTAAAAATTTCCAAGACAGGGTGGCATATTTAATTAAAAGCCACAGTAATATAGAAATCCACAGGCAACATAATTTTGCTCTCTCAATGCATTGGCACTCTACCACTGTATATGTGATAATGCACTGATTATTGGTGAAGCAATGGGAGTGGGAATTCCTACAAGCAAGCAGTGCATGTTTAAAGTTATATTAAGCAATACATTTACTAGATTCCAATTAAAGAAAATTCCAGGTGATCCTGATTTCAAATTAGTCAGCAGCAACAACACCTGTGTGCATCGGAAAGTAATTAATCTGGCCTGAAAATGATTAATATTATTAGGCTTAAGCTTATTTGTAAAATAATGTAGAAACAACCTCGAGAGCACATGTAGCTGATTTTTAAGAGACCAACAAAAACTGATGGGTAAAAAAGAACCGCTATCTAGACTACAGCTGACTCAAAGAGTATGAAAATAAGGAATAATGGTTTTCTACCTATCACAGATGCAGGCCTTAATTTTCTTAACAGACAAATGACATTAAAATGCCAATACAGGAGATAAAATTTTCAAGTCTTACTCAGCAAAATTATTTAACCAGGAACTCATTTAGTAATAACGTAAATAGACGAAGTAGTGTATAAAGATAAAGCAATTTTTTTACTTTTATAGCTCTCTCAAAATTTTCGTGCAACCATTAAGGAACTACCCCGCCCAGGTGTTCATTAACTAGATTATCTAGGTTTTGATAGATGTAAGAACTACAGTGATGCTTTACACAGTTGTGAGTTTTTCATGTCTTGACTTTCAACATTCGCAACAAGGATAGCGGAGATGCATTATGGCTGTGCAGACAATTACCTTTTATTCACAAAAAATCCACGGCCTACTAATGCAATCAAGAATCGGCAAGCACAGTTGCTGGCAATAAAACCTGGGAAATATTTGTACAAAAACACTGAAAACAGCTTTTTCACAATTAGATTTACGAAAGTAAATTTTGACAAATTTGCAATTTTTCATAACATTATTTCATACATTAAATTAGGGTATTGAAAGCAAAGGCGATTAAAAAAGCTTGCATTATGCTTGTAAACTAGTGTTTCAGTCGGGTACGCGCGTAAATACCTGCACCTGCTATGATTTCTTTACCAAGAGGTTAATTATCCAAATGAAATTGTTTATTGACTAATCTGAACACAGCTCTAAAATACTAAACATCAAATATTATAATCAGAAGCCTAATTACTATAACATGTGTATACTCATTACAGTATTTTGTGAAAATACAAATGTCAAAATTTGAATTTTAAGTTTGAAAGTTAATCTTAAATATATAAATTAATTTTATTAAATCCATAAATAGTACATAGTAGTTTAAAATTTACGTTCAAGTTCAATGTGCACTCACATTGTAGGGTAATGTTAAACATTAACTATACCAAGATGGAGAAAACTATAGACAAAAAGCTAGATAGCTAGGTAGGTATAGATATATTAAAATCACAATGAGCAAAACAACAGTATTAAATTTTAACGGTGCTATTACACTTTCGCACCTCCTAGTTTTTTCTGGCCTATTGTTTGTTTTCACGCATGCAGACCAGAAAGCAGACCAACAGGTGTAATATACACCAAATTCCCAAAATATTATTGGTTTATAGGCCTTACAATTCCAGATTACAAGTCATATATTACTTACCGTCACCAACACGTAAGAAGCTCCACGCGAATAACTGTGTTTACACCACTCATGCGCAATTGCTCTCGCGCAGTGACGTTGTGGCCCTTAACCTGCATTTTTAGTTTCTTTGCATAATTTATGATTATTATGGTTGCAGCCACGGGAGTTTGTATCGTATTACAGTGTTCCCTCGCTACTTCAAAAATATTAATGTAAAATATTTATCGTGGTATCTTCGCTGTTTCGCGGCATCAGAATAGTGGTAGTGATGACCTCCGAATTTTCACTGTATAGTCAGACCCAAGCTGGCATATACGAGGAAATTATTTTAGACGACTACAGTTATTTATCAATAATTTTATTTATTACTGTAGTATTATTAGATTATAAAAGTAAAGGGTTTTTCTTTATTTCGTAAATGCAGTTAAGATAAAAGCGTGTCACGTGCCTTTTAAGCTAAGCCATGATAATGCATAAACTAGTACGAAATTCGTTACGTGACTACACACACAAACATGATGGCAATACGAACTGTATAGTGTAGAACTGTGAATACAACGTAATTATACATTAAATATATGAGTAAATTACCACGCGATTAGCGGAAACATTCACTGATGACATGAGAATAATGACCAACGAGCCTAGGAACGAGTAATAACTTAGAAAAAACTAGGAGGTGCGAAAGTGTAATAGCGCCAATTTTAACTAATAAATCTAAATAAATTTAAATAAATCTGGCCTTAAGAGCAGTATTGGAGGAACAAGTAAGACTGTGCATATAAGTTTATGACCTTTTAATTACCTGTACTAAAAGTAAAACATGTGACATCATCATATTAAATCACACAAGCAAAAACTAGATAATTTTTTCTGTTATACAGTTACAGATTCTCAGACACTCTGTGATAAATAGGGGTGACAGTCTCGATGATGTCTTGGTCTTTTGCTGCCTCATCTGTACATGTACTTTACTGTTTACGATCTCTTGGTGATACAGGGCAAGTGTAATAATAACTAATAATTTAGTACTAATATAACTTTACATTAGGGATGAATAAAGTTTTTTTATTTAACTGACTTGTAAATTTGTGTATACTGTACCTGTAACAACTAATAAGACTCAGTTTTACTGACAGGGAATCACGTAATTCATTGTAATATTGCAATTTCTTTCACAACAAAATTCTCACAACCATCAATTGCAAAACCTCTCTGCAAAATGGCGAATTAAGCATTTGTGGGATATTTTGTACATTTTCTACGCATGCGTTGATCCGTGACGCGTGATCATGTGATCATGAACAAAACATGTTTGCTCATTAAAAACTCTCTTTGCTGTTTTAATTTTTGTTTGGAGAGTGGTGGACAAGGTAATTTATGTGAAAAACTTTGAAATGCAGTGTTGTGTGCATCCAGTACTTACATTCGGTCCACATTTGCCAACTTAAATTGGTGAACTGAATCTGGATGGTATGAAAAATCCACTTGAGCCTGGATTCAGATCAGGGTTGCCGCTTCCAGGACTACAGTAAATAACTGTCATTTTTTGTACTTCATGGCTTTCCTCAAACATAATTATTTTATTTTTGTTTCAGCTATAAACTAGCAATATTTAGAGCATGGCACAATTTCCAGATCTGGGAAAGCACTGTTCAGTGCAGGATTGCAACCAGATAGGTGACAAAAAATAATCATGAATTTTAATTCTATATTTTAAATTTTTGTGTTGTTTTATATTTTGATAGGTACATTAAGTGGTTCGTGTTTATATGAATGTGTGGTTTACTAGAACTGATGTGGGTTATATTACAGGCTAAAATTGATTTAGTAACGAGATTGCAAGCCTGGAAATTTTTGCTTTTATGCATTTTTATTGATTGTTTCAGATTTTTTGCCATTTGAATGCAAGGACTGTGGGCTGCAATACTGGTACGTTTCCCATATTTACTAAGTTGCTAGGTATTAGGTAAGCAGAAGCTAGGAATCATACCTTAAATGTGACTTGTTGATTTTTTACAGCTATGGCAATTTTGCCAAAGTTAAAAACGCTTAAACCATACGTTCAGAAAATTGTTTTAGAAAAGATTTATTTCTAAAAATTTTCAATTTATCACATTGGGATCTAAACTCAAATTGTAAATTCTTTTCCATCAGTTTCTGTCTGTTAGAAAAGTGACAAATACTATATTTTCCAAAAGTATGCAATACTTATATTTTACCCCTTACAACCAGGCGTTTTGTACAAATACCATAATTTCCAAAATTATGCAATAATTATATTTTACCCCTTACAGCAGGCATTTCATAAAGTCTGATTTTGCATTGCAGTTGATTTTTTTCCTTGCTTTAAATTTTGTTTCCACTATTGATAAACCCTTCTTTCTTTTCTTATAGCAAAAATCATAGGTTACTGCATACACAGTGCTGCATGCTTTCAAAGGTAATTGTTCTTGATTCATTATAATAAAATTATCATACTTTGCTCTGTAAGTTTGACAATTTGTAAGTTTTTGTTATTGAAGGGCCGAGTTATGCTAAATGCAGCCAAAAATGCATTTGAAAATACTGGAGATTCCTAAGGATGTGTTTTGTGACTGAATCTATTTTGTTTGTACACAAGTGACTTAAAGGCAACCTCAACCAATTGCTGTCTAGCAATATATGCCAATGACACTGCATTTGTGGACATGATAACAAATGGAGATGAAATAGATTACAGTCACAAAATATATTGACTTGAAATTTAATGCAAAAAGCACAATTTGCTTCTAAATGCAGAAAAACAAAAGAGCTGGCTGTTAACTTTGGTCATAAATATGCCCCAGAAATTATAATCAACAACTAATGTTGAGGTTGTTGACAAGTTCAAATATCTTGGTGTTTGCTCAAGTCATTATTTAAAATGAAAAGCGTACACTAGTCATTTGTATAAAAAATGCATGAGTCGCATTTATTATCTTAGGAGACTTAAAGAAAGCAGAGATGATTCATTGACGATGTTCTTATTTTACACATCTATTGTGCAATCTGTTATCATGTGCTGCTGCATTGTGTAGAACCAAAATCTTACTAATGATGACATGCATCTTTTAAATAAAATTAATGGTATTGTGGCACTCAAATACCTAAACTAGAAGATCAAAAGTCAAACTGCATTGTAAATGTCCCTTCTTCTTGCATCAAATTTTGAGAAACTCAAATCTGGCTGGCATAAAAGTCTTATTTGCAAAACTAATACATTTAGTATTTCTTTTATCCCAAGTGCGATAAGGCAATTTAATGATAACTTCAAGCTACAGCGTGAGTCCTAGTCTCTATGATGTGACATTTAATTTTAGGTTTTGAGTTTGCTGCCCATTTAATTTTTAAACATATGTATATTTCCCTATAGTAAGATAATTATAATAATTGTATTTCTACCAGTGTAAATGTAATGTAATGATGTTACATGACCTTTGTTACTTTATTAATAAAAGGTATAAATCAATTAAAATGAAATTATTCATTCATCGCAGCCTATATCTGTATCTGTTTCCACTTGGAAAATGCTCTTAGCTTATAACCAGCAAATACCAGTGATACAAAAAATTTTGAATGTACTATTGTAACATTAATTTTGCAAAAGAATCACTAATATTCTTATAATTTGCCCCTCCCCCCTCACCATAGCCCATTTTTAATGGTTATGATGGCTGCATTACTACCATCAATTATATTTAAATGTTCTATACAATTATAGTTATTACTATAAGTATAATGTATAATTTAATCTCTTCTCCCCCACTTAAATTTGAGTATATATATATGTGTGTGTGTATATATATGTATATGTTATATATATATATATATATATATATATATATATTATTGTATACACAAGTAGCAGTATGGTGCATTGTAATACAAGTAAGTGGTACATTGACAGATAATCACATAATTCATATTCATAACTATTTAAAAAAAATTTCACTCTTTAAGGCTCACTCAAAATCATAATTACATATTATGTTCTCCTTTCTTAACTTTCGGGTTTATTGCTCTTATACCATTGCTATTATTACATCATTTACTTCGTCCTTAATTACATTAAGTTATCTACAGAAGCACGCATAACTACAATCATTTTTTCATTTAAGTAAGGTGAGTGTGTTAATGACCGTATGGTCGTACACTCACCTCGCACTACTCAAATCATTTTATTTAAAGTTGATTAATGTGTATGATATTGTATTTTGATGTGTGAAAATAAATTCATAGTTCATAGATGTGCCTTATGTGCAGGGGTTAAATGATTTTATTCATTTTACTGTTATGATTGTTCATGTGCACATGTATTTGTTTTGTATGTTTATAGTAGTGTGCATTTTAATGTTGAGCCAAATGAAATTAAGCAGAAATTAAGTATGATTAATGCAATTCAGAATAAATTTGATATTTTCTTATTTATATATTCATTGTCCTTTTTTTTTATATTGATGTCGGTAATCTTCTAGAGTATAGACAATCTAGAGCCTTTCTATTGTCCTGAACTTCACAAGTGCTTGAAGTACAGGTGCTACTGTACAATCCAGTGCTACATGATTAAAAACAAGGCTGATTTCGGGGCATACAGCATTTTCTCAGGTCAGGAGCAGTTCATTTCCCAGAAATTTCTCGGCCTGTTCTCTGAGTGTAACTGTATTTTTTATTATCTTGTTATTACTAAGTGACTATTAAACAGAGTGCTTAAATTGTATTTACAGACTGCGACTCGTGATACAAAGAATCAGGATGAACATAAACCACGTTCTTTCCCGTGCTCTCTTGCCAAATGTGAAGGAAGTGAGTTAATGGAAGTCATCTGCGATCAGTGTTCAAAAAACTTTTGTTTAAAGTTAGTTAATAAACATTGATTAATATTAGTAATGTGAGTATCAAATAACTAGTTGTTCTTCAGATGTGCAAAGATGTTTTGTAAAATGATCTGGGAAAGTAGTAGGTAGAATAGGTGTGCGTGCTATAATAAATACCTACACCATAGAAAAAAAAGAAGTAATAAAGAAACTTGAGTAACGCTCTTTATTCTGTGATCTACACAAATCTGTCACATAATGAAACTGCTAAAGGTAGTTACTTTCATCCAATTAGAGATAGAAAGTTAATTTGCAATGTGGCAAGCCCTTAATAAAAGACAACTGAGTATTAGTAAAATTGCACAACAATAAAATTTTGGACATAAGTTGAGTAATGTTTTGACCAGATTGTATACTTTTGTCATACTTTTCCTGTAAGTAAAACATCTAACCTTATTTGTAGGCACAGACATCAGACAGACCATGACTGTGAAAAAATGCAGGTAGAACCTGAAAAGATGGTAAAAACGAAGGAACTTGTAGACAGCATTAAAGGTATCAGAGACCAATCCAATGACAAGTTGTGTAGTTTGCATTGAGAAAGACTTTCACAGCTCACAAGTTGTGAGGAAGGGGCCATACCTTAATACAATAATTGGGTCCATATGGTTGTCTGAAATTTCGCTGAACTTCAATTGTTGATTGAAAGACCTTACACTAGGCTGATTTTGCACCTTGCTCTAACATTAGTGTCTTGGCCATAGCAATAAACTTCAGTAACAAATAAATGAAAAGAATTGCCAAAAGCTCTTTTGATTCATGCAAGAGCTTTCTGAGGATGTAGAAAAATGTAAAAAGGTAATTAGAACTCAAAGTGTACATTTGAGAAACCCCATACATGTATTTTGTCTAAACGGTATAATTTGTACATAATGCCCAGAATGATTGACCTGTCACATAGATATTATACAGGTACAGTATTCACCCCTTAATAAAACTACCACAGGACCAGTAAAAGTGGTCTTAATAAATAGCGACCTGTTACAAGCTCGTATATTTGGTACAAAAAGTACAATGCGTAAATGCTTCACCCTAGTTAATACAATATATGCCACACATATATGCACAAGCTGTGCACTGCATCACCTTTATTTTTAACATCCATTCTGTAAAAAAATAAATATTAATTGACTATTAGCTACACATAGTTCATTAGTCTTATTCATTTTTGTAACCAAGGCAAGTTTTTGTGAGACACCACTAAATTTTCAGCCGCTTCTCGCTGAGGGAAAAATAGGAAATTACCAATATATTTTATTTTTTCACTTTGTTACTGCTTTAGTTGCCTGTTATTGAAAAATGTGTTCTTATTAAATTGCACACTGGCTTAATTGAATTTTCTTAGCATCATTTTCTATGGGGTAATTCGGATCATATCGAAATAGTTCTAAAATACAGCTGGTTTTGTTATCCATGTTTTTTTATTAAGTGGCAACTAATATAATTTATTTTTGTCTCCTAGAATTTTATCATTGCACAAATATTGTTTTGATTTGCTTCACAGACCGACAACATGATGTTACAAATACAAAAAGACAAGGAATAAAATCCAAGCAACTCTCGTCAAAGGTGATGTTAATGAAGCTAAAACAACAAGCTAAGGGAGACTTGAGTTTACCACAAGAGGAGAGAATTTTTTTGAACGTTGTTCTGCCAGTTGAATGTGGCAAATCTCAGCAGGCTATGTTTTTTTCTCGGGTATGTTACATCGTGCTGTTTTTGAGTGTGATTTCTGTTCAGTGAGTCACACAAATACTGCCTGTAACTGATAAATACACGACGAATGTCAACGAAGCTTGTTATGCAGTAAAAAGCTAAACTGTGTTGCACATATGCGTGTGAAACTCAGAACCTTTTTACTTGGTCACTAAACTTTTATTTTTTATTTTTTGCTAAAAGTGGGTCGTTAAAATAGCAATCCTAAAACATCGTTAGTATGGTAGTCTTGACCTAACATAACATGCAATTTATAAAGAGCCTTGGCTCTTATAAATCACTTTCTATTTTAGGTCTCACTCATGTCTTTTCCAGATTTAATGTTGTAATGTTTACTATTTAGAAGCCACTTATAAATCTTATCATTTAAAAACTGGTCTGGGTCACATTTTGACCCAATGCTACCCATGCTGGCATTGCAGTAATAGTACAAATATAAAAAAAATATTTCGCAGTACAGTAATTTGTTAATTAAAGCAGTGAGTGTTTTTTTCAGTTGTGGAGCATTGGCAGAGCGGTGGACTATACTGCATCTGTCTTTAATCTTACAAACAAAAATAACCTTGGAACTTCTCAGGTAAGTGAAATTGTTTTGCAGTGAATGTTTTTACTGTCTTAAAGAACATATCTGTATTTACTAGTATTCAAATTTGTGCCATATTTTCGTTTGGTCCATCAAACCATTCCTATGTAACAAAACACTGAAGCAAAGCATGCATATTCTTGTGTAGCACAACACTGAAGGAAGTTGCTAGTTAACAATTTTTGCTTCCTTTAAAGGTTTATTTCTGTTTTTTGGCCTTACAATTTCGAGTAATCCTCTGCTTTGTTTTAGGGAGATATTGTAAGAGAGATAGAAGCAGAACAAATTCTGTGGCTTTCATACTTTGTGAACTTGTATACGTACCAGTTAGAATAAGCAGAAAGCTAGATCCCATCAAGTGTCACTATTTTGTTTCCATTACACAGAAATTGAGGATGTTTTCTGGCAAAAATGGAAACTTAGTACCAACCGACTGCCTCATCGCAAAATTACTAGGGGACAGCGATGGATATCACATAGAAAATGGTGCAACTGTGATATTAGAATATGTCAACAATGACTGTAAACTGTTAGGCAATTATAAAGAATATCTGTCTTTCTCTTGACCTCAAAAACACAGTATTTCGTTTATAAAATTCCTTTTTTATGTGTTTTATGTTGTATAGTGCATATTATTTTTGTCTTAAAGCTTAAGTCAATAAATTGGATCTTAAAAAAACAAATAACAAAATTATGAAAAGTACATAACTAATAACAACAAAATAACAACTGCAAAAAAGATAACTTATTTTCACAAATACAGTATTGGCCTTTATTCACAAGCACTATCACACCTTTCATGACAAAAACTGTGTACACTGTACAGTCAAGTTACCTTAGAAAACGGACATGTTATATGAGTACATAAAACATAAATTATGGGTCTTAAAGTTGAAGTGTCCTTCACACTAATACAGCTTTTACAATGCAATAGGTGTATATCATATATGAAAAATATTTTCTAGATGCTAATATCACAGATACAAATGGCTATTTATATATCACATGTAAATAGTAATTAATATGTCAAAAGTATTAACAACAGAACAATTGCCTGTTAATATAACAACATTGGTCAGTGAAAGAAAATATTTGTTAATAGTGAATAGTTGTTGTATCGGTCGATTTTTTATGTCATCTGAAATCTAGAAGTTCTAAACTACAGTTAGAAATGTTAAGTCAGCACATAACATGTCTGTACTGTAACTACCAAAGTATTGTTACTGCAGAAAGGATGAAAAAGCAAAAATTTATATCAAAATTCGTGAGAGACAACTGCACACCTAACTCTAACTGTCAATCTGTCACCTGAAAGACAATCGATAAACAATATTAGCGCAATAAGCAGGGCATGTCGGTATATGAACTCAGTAAAGAATAGCTTAATTTACTAATTCCAAGAGCCATTTAACTGTTCAAAGCAAGATTTACTGCATTAAGTTTTGTATAGTGTATATAAAACTTGAAAAATCTGCACTGAATAAAGGTGCAAGCACCTTAGTAATTGGATGTCAATTAAGAAATGAGAGTTCTGGCATTATATCTGCATTTCGTAAAATGTAGCTAAAAACTGGTAGTGCTCAAATTACTAGCTCATTGAATAAGCTTAATATTAATTATTTTTCTGGGCTACTTATGGTCGCTTGCATTCTGGGAGTCTTGTATTTTGAGACATATTAGGTGGCTTTTGATTCAAATTGTTTAATTATTAACATTTATCTGGTGACCCAAGCCTTTCAAACCAGCAAGAATGCTGCTAACTGACATATCATTGCTTTGTGAACTTTTCAGACAATTTTTAGAATCAATTCTAAAATTTAGACAATTCAAAATCTTTTCTTTTAAATCCCGAGTGGCAAAATTATTGCTAGGAAACATTATGCAGCTGTAACGGGTCCAATTCTGCTTCACATTCCTAAATGTTGTATATTAATAGCTGATAAACAACAACTTGCTTTAAGTTGGCGTAGTGAATAAGATAAAGGTGTTTCTAATTTTGATTGCCTATTTCCCACAAAAATTTTACCTACAAGCAATTCAGAATTTAAGAGAAAATTAATGTGTTGTGTATTTATCTGCTTCGTATTACTTGTTTTTATCAGATGTTGCCGAATAAATGACTAATATTGGTAGAATTAGTGTGACAAACCTTAAATAGTCCTTCCATGATGGTCCTTTTTATGCTTCAGTCAGGTGCAGTTAACCTAAATAAAAAAAACAGAAATTGTAACCATCACTAGAAGTCGTCTAACCTCTACACAAACAAACAGTCATTAGTAGAAACAGCAATAATAATAACCTTAAAAACTAGGACAAAGAGTAGTTAACAATGAAATGAAAATCTTGACCACTTATTAAGATTACAGTTTTTGTATAGGCTCAGCCATAACTTGTAAAACAACCACAGCTAGGATTTTTTACTGGTAGTAGAAGTTCTAGAACATTATGTTACAGTAAGCTTGTATGAAACATATGCTGTTAATCTGTGCAGAATTAAGAACATAATATGTTGAATATAGGTAAATCTAAAAGTACATGAAAGAGCCAACCTCTAGGTTTTTTGGGGCAGACGGTCGTTTCAACAGCAACTGTAAGTGGCTTTATTTATAGCACTGAAAATAACAGTTGGTGTCAAAATGATCATCTGCACTAATAAACAACATGTTAAATCCAAAAGTATTCTTTTTGGCAGATTAGGCAATTTAAATCCCTTCACCAGCCTAAACTGAATAAAGTAATTAGAAGCAAAGCGTCAGTCAACCAGTTAGCAGATACATCTGTAATTATTAGATCCGTATTGACAGTGTTTATTGCAGTTTTGGATATTTTTATTCGTCTTATATTTTATTATTATTTTTGTTAGCTTTGCTTTTTTTGTGCAACTGAGGATTATATACATTTAATATAAAGCTGATTTATTACTAGTGTTTTTTCATGAGAATTAAACCAGTGATTACAAAACCTGTAACAACCTAGTAGTAAACTAATTAAACAACATCCATGAACGATTCAAGATTCTCCAGCATCAGTTAGGCAGTTTTCTTTTTGCTAAAAGAATACGGATATGACCATTTATATATATGTTAAGAGTAGCCCAAATTCTAGTTCTGTATACTAGAGCTGGTCTAGAAGTATGCTAGTAACACCCGACTGTTAGGCTAGCAATACCGTTTGTGTATAAGGGTACTACAGTACATTATAGTTGTCGTTTGTGTCTCACAATGCGTTTATTACCTTGGTCGAGGCAGAGGAGAATTTGAAAGTTGGCTTTCTAGTTCTCTCACTTTGGTCCTAGTCATTTTTAGCTCCAAACGAAGGTCATTGATTTCTGTTATTAACACTATATTCTCCTGTATAGCAAACGAGCAAAATTTAAATACAATATTTCAGATATTATAACTGATTTAGTGTGACAAGGAACCAGAGTAAAAAAAGGTATGAGACCAACTGAGAATAAAGCAGATTAACCGTGTTTGCTAAGCAGTTTCAATAGATCTTTAAATTTCAACTTATTGGTTTTGTAGTTGCTTTTGTTCAATTAAGGCTCTACCAGAATAGGCATTGCTTTACTGCTATCCATTTAATTACATTTACATGCAATTAATAAAACCTAAAAAAAGAATAATATTACAATAATAGGAACATAAACTCTCAAATACAAAAAGAAACTACATTTCTTAAGAGCATTTTTGTCATATCTGTGTAGTGTCAAGTTATTTAGCTATAAAAAGTCATCTGTCATTTGGGTGACTACAAAACTAGCTGCACAGTAAAAGATTTTGATGCTACATGTAACTATGACTGTCATTCTCATAGTCTTTCTACAAACGTTCGTAACTGCACATTCAGATTTATATGTGCTGTTAAGAGCTTCAAACCATAGGAAGTTGCATCAGGATGCATTAAGCTGCATACACACCAATCCGTACAGTGACAACTAACGTTTGTCTAAATTAGATTATGCTCAACTATAGGCCTAGAAGCTAATATTGTAAAAAAATTTCTCTCAGCTACGATTGCAGTAAGAGCAAAAATGAAAGAAAATCTGTAAATGTAACCTGCATAATTTTGACATTGTCTTGACGATGTATCTGTGAATCTTTTTCGAGCTTTTTTCTTAATGACGAGATGGCCCGTTGAAGCGTTTCTCTCTGTCTGGCGTGTGCAGCCTGTATGTCCCCGTCAAGAGCAGCACTTTGTATTTCTGTCTGTAACAATGAAACAAATCTGACTTTACAACTGCAAGTTTTTGTAAAATCATAATAAATTTACCTCCAACAAAGTCACAAATTTGATTATACATTTCTCATGGAAGCTCAAGATTTTTAGTGATGGACTTATGTGTTAGGTACTTCTCTAAGCTCACCTTGTCACACAAAATTTTATATATGTAATAAATGCCATATGCGAAGTTTTTGATTTCACTTCAAGAAAAATATTAGTAGGGCTTCACAGCTGGCAAATCATACAATTACTAATTGCTGCAGAGCTTTCTGGGTTATCTTAGACCCACTAATTTGCCTGGTTTACTTTTACATCCCTATTTTTTTATTCAAGCTTACAAAACAAAAGTGCTTGTCTTACAAAGTGGGAATCTGGATAACTTAGCCTAGCAGAATAATTAGACCTTTAATTACCTTGTCATCTGTTATGTACTTCTGATAGAGTTCTTTAATGCTATCCTTAAGACCTTTTGGATCCTGAATATGACTAACACAGTTAAACAAGTCTGTCTTGAATCGCTCAATTATAGCCTTTTGAAATCGTACCTGATAAAACAAGGAGAAAATAAGAATTTAATAAATGCATTGTGGATAGACTGATTTGATGTATCTTTGCAAATAGAAACATACAAGTGTATATCCTTAATTTTTTAATAATGGTATTATTTATAGTTTTAGATATACAGAGAATTTGAATTATATTATTAGAATCACTCACTACTCGGAGAACTCCCACTAGCCCAGACTTCAAATAACCTGAATACTTGACAATACCTTATTGATCAGATTTAATTGCTTCAATGACAGCATAAAATGCAAAACAAAAGTGTGTAGTGAAACAAAACATGCAACTCCCACATATAAAACGAGAGCTCAATGTCAACATTGCAATATAACAGCAGCACGTGGGGGATCAGTACAAAGATGCTCTAATAACTATGAACCCTAACTTGTTGATTTTCTTTGCTTAGTTCACGGTCTCTCGCCTTGAGTTTTTGCTTCAGCTCGCCAACAAACATCTCTAATTGGGTATTTGTCTTGCGAAACTTCTGCAACTCATCTTCCATCTAAAACATCAGGGTGTATTAACTGTACTTGAAAATTTTTTGTTATCAACACACATTATAACATATGCAGTTAGTGGTAACTTTTAAATTGTAAATTATTGCATCTAGATTATAAATTTAGTATTAGATAGCTAATATTAACATAACACTAAATAGCTCAAAGATATAAATATAGATAATATTACTTTACAATCATGCAGTAGGTGCTTTGTTATGACTTCAAGAATATGGACCTACCTCTTTTATTTGGTCTTTCATCTCTTTGACTTCAATCTCCCTAGGCTCAATTTGTCTTTTCAGTTCTTTTATCTTATAATCGAGAACAAATTTAAACTTGTCAAGTTCCTGCAAAGTTAATAGTTATTATATACATAACATAGAGTGACAGTATAGCCTATTTACAACAGTAGTTAAGCATAGAAATCATCTACATTTTTACATATTTCAGGGTTGTTTTTAAAAGATAGTATGTACCTGGTTTTTCTTTTTGAGATCGTAAATGCGTTTTTCCTTGTCATGGATAGTCTCGTCTCGTTCCTGTATTTCTCTCTTCAGACTACCGATATCTTTGTTGAGAGAACGAATAGTCCCTTGCAGCTTGCTCTGCTCTGTCTGCAGTTTGGATATTTCAATCTTGTGATCTTCTATTTCTTTTTGTAAGGTTGAGAACTAAAAATTACAGCTAGGCTAAATATTGACTCTTAAAGATCTAGTGTAGCATCAAAGCAAAGACATTTGTAAATAGTGCCGAAATTAATTTTGGTTCTCCTTGCATTCGCTGAAGTCTTTCCATTTGAATTTGTAAACAAAAAAAGTGATAAAAGTAATTATTAGGTCTTTCTGTTTTCACTGGTTGCCTTCGTTGCTAGTTGTCTTGACAAACAGCACAAAATAAGCATAACTAAGTACCCGAAGGCGATCTACTACTATGCCACATTCACAGTAAACAAAGCAGCATTCTTAAAGCATTCTTTTCTTAAAGTAACTAACCTTTTTCCTCATTATTCCAGTTTCACCTTTAAGACGCAAGTTTAGTTCTTTTTCATCATGCAGTTTTCTCTCATACTTATTCTTCAGGTCGATTATTTCATTATCTGCATCTTCCTCTGTCTGTCTAATTATCTCCTCATATTCTTTGTTATGAGCCCTCACATCTTCATATGCCTGTTAACACACACAAAAAAACTGCTTTAGTTGGAGAGAAAACTTCCAAAGATTGCCCAGTCGCTCTATTTATTAAGCTAAAACCTCAGCGATTGGCGTACTAAGGTTCCAAACTATGTATAAATGACAGAAAGTACATACAATAAAACTTTAACGAAATAATGCTGCATCAAAGATAAAGAAAATGAAATGCAAAATGTGCCAGCCATGCTACAAGAGATGGTAAAATATGTTTTACTAAAATTTATTATAAATTTAAGTGTTAATATGCATGGAAACATATGAATTATGTACAGTAAGTGTTGCTTAATAGACCCACTTTGTGACGGAAGTGTTTTGACCCAATTAACCGACTGAAATCTATTAACAGACAGATGTAGTATTACTAGTACTGAAGTATGAATCATCAGCTTGCTAAGACTTTTAATGAATTTTAGAAACGAAGTAATGCCTAAATTACTCTGCAGTTATTTAAAAATGTTGATATATAAAGTGAATTAATAAAACTCACATCCCATTTCATCAACTATTCATTAAACAACACAACTGTCATAGAAGCATTCGAGTTTTCATAGTAACCTACCCGCAAGTTTGCAACACTTTGTTGTATTCTACATGCATCCCTGGGATAACAGCAACAGCTATGTAACTGATTAAACATTCTGTGAAAGGAAACGAGTTTCAAAAGCAAACCGCTGGGCAACTGATTAAAAGTTTAGCTTCCAGAAATTCTTAGGTAATGAGGTTAATTACAGTAGGCGCGCGGGGAAAAACAAAACCGCTAGGCTAGCATATCAGCATATGATAAACGGTCCTGCTTACGAACAAAACGGTACCTATCGTGATAGTTTCTACATTAGAACACTAAAGCTAACTAAGATGACATAAAAATCACAAAAGCTGATTGGTCACACAAAAGTGTCATATTGAAGCAAGTGAAACAGACATGTTGACTTATTTATGCAGAGTTATTTGAGTCAATTATCGACAATTTTTATATATATTTAAATAGGAACGACCCGTACCAGGTGTTTTTGAGTCAATTAGGTGATTGATTTTATTAACCCGTGCATCCAATAAATGGCACCTACCAATTTTGGCTTTTACATACAGTACATATACACACAGGCAAATAATAATTATCCCTGCAACTATCATTCAGTGTATTATTTTCTATGAGATTTTCCTGCATACCACTTCCGTAACTGCTAATCCACTCATAAAATGCTTTATTTATATATTCATTTGCATCAAACTAGCCATCCTACATTATAACTGCATAGATGAAGCTTTTGCCATGGTTATAAAAGAATTGCCTTCTGGTTTTCACATGACTTACAAACCCCTTTGAAGCGTATCCTAAAAAATGAGCAAAATGATGTATTTCAATATATATTGTATGTATATATATATATACATCTACATGCGCTTTATTGTAAATTGCAATATTTGTAATTAGGCGCTGGTTATTCCAGCACACTGTAATTTTGTCAGACGTGTAATAAATAAATTAAAATTAAATTAAATTAAAACATTTTTAAATTGGAAACTTACGTGATCTAACTGCTGTGATTTGTCAGCTAGTTTGACCTCATAATATTCTGTCAGCTCTTCACACGCTTTCTCCTTTGCCTGCTGGGAATCCTTTAACTGCTTCTCATAATTCTCTTGCATAGCCTGCATGCTGATCTGCAGCTGCTCATACTTTTCATACTCGGTCATCAATTTTTGATTGTTTCTTGATTCTTCAATGAAATACAGACAGAATCATTATCAATCAGGTCGTATATTTGAAAGCAATGGTCAAATATAGTATCTATACTGTATTACTCTTTGTACACATCAACATAAACTAAGTTGTCAAATTGGAGCTAAAATAGAAGCATTTTTATGCAATATAAAAATACAAGTTTATGAAAAATATTATATGTGTATATATTTCATACAGTCGTGTATGAAGTTTGCAGATATTTTGATTATTTCAACAATAATCTTTTGTGGACTTTTGTAGTAGACTTGTCACCATAGCATAGTATTTATTAAATGTACAAATTTGCAAAATTGATGTTAATAGGCTCTGATCTTATATAAATTCCGGCTAGTTAGTTCTGACTAGTTAGTTACTGATGGCAATAACATCATTTTTGTACATTCATTAAAGCATTCTTTTTCCAAAACTGAATGTGAGTAGCAAAAATACTATATGGCTGTCAAAGTATATTTAAAATGACTAAACCTTCTGCAATTATGAAAACTGCTTCTAATAGGGTTACCTTTTTATCCTCTTTGCAGAAACATTTTTACAGAAGCAGTACTGTCACAGTTATACTAAAGCAGATAAAAATAATTTAAATTTAAAGAGTTTACAAGTAAACTATTTTCAGCAATACTAGAAACTGACCGATTTTTTCCACCTCTGTTCTGTGTGATTCACGTAGGTCTGCTAAATTATCCAAGTACTTTGATTCATCTCTGTCTTTTTCCACTTCCAAATTCTGGAATCGGCCAATATTTGATTTTATACAAGCTACATCAATTCGTTACATTAGTAGACATTACACAATGCTTAAATGAAATGCACATTGTACTGTATAATCATGAGACATGTAGAGAAGCAAATTAGAAAATATGCACAATATAAGGCAATTAAACATATTAACCCAATCAAAAATAAAATACAAAGGCAGTCAAGTATTCAAAGGGTGACCTTGTATCGAGCTCGTATATCTTCCATTTCCTGCAAGAATTTATCTGTCATTTCTTTGTATTTTTCTTGATAGTTCATGTCCTTCAGGCGAAGCTGATACTCGTTTTCCATTTTCAGTTCCTCCACACGTGTGTTAAGTTCTGAGATATTCGCATTCTAGAACAGACGAAAAACATCGGTCAGTGTGAGGCCATATTCAATCTTATTTTAACTCGTACTTATGTCCAGTGCCTAATCTCTACATTAAGAACATTCAAAGGCTCTAGTATCCCCTTTTAAGGTACCTAAAACACAACAATTTGCAGTAGCTTTTCAAAATGCTGTACAAAAGGCACATTATTACCAAACAGTAAATAAACCACATTGGATCATTTTCATAGTTAACAATGTTACACACTATATTATACAAATTAAACACAAACATCGATGATGCTGCAGGTCCCCTGACTCACATGTTTGACACCTAGAGGATTGTGACATTTGACACAAGGTCATTTTTTTGCCAATACATAAAAAGGTAAACAGTCCTAGACATAATTTTGTCATGGACAGATATTAGCAATGAAGAAAGCCTAATAGTAAGATGGCAACTGTTATTAATATGAAATAGAATGACAATACTGTAAACGCTAACAATGCAAAATAGTAACAAGTTTGTGACACTGTAATAACTACTAAACCATATGTGACAAATAGAATATCAGACAAACTGTCTCGGTCTATTTTTCGATTCCGAATGTGCAGAAGAAAGAACAGGCAAAAGCCCACCAAAATAGACATTTTGCCCACTTTTTGCAAAGTTAGATCTTTTTTCAAGGCACCTAAACCAATACCGATCACGTAATTTGAGGTTGAGTTTTACGAATCTCATGCTTCGAATCCTATGTGTGGGGCATGAAATTTGCCATTTTTTGACATCATCGGTTTGCAGTCTTTATAGCACCTAACTAAGGCCTCATGTTATTATTTTGCTCATGAGCACAAGTTCAAATCCCAGTTTAAGTTTGCTTTTAGCTCGTGCATTATTGTGTGATAACATTCATCATTTTACACAATTTCGTCAAGTTTTTACTGGGTTTGGTTATAGTCTACAAAAATTCTCAGCAGAACAACAAATTCAGAAGTGTATTAGGCCCCAATGATAAAATGTTAGGGAATCCCATTTTCATGTTACACTAGCACAATTTTTTTCCCGCTCACTGACCTTGTTTATCGTTATCTTCATCTGGAGTCCACTGAACCCTCTGGCAAATGTAAACCATGCAAATATTCTTACGTTTATAAGTGCTACATTGCATGGCCAATTTAAATGAAAAATAATGGGTAAAAACATTTTTGGAGCAATTATTCCCCACATCAGTAAGTCTCCTGGATGGACTATACTTATGCTTCCAAGTAAAGATTTGTCTCTAGCTCCAAAATAAAAAAAAACTAGTTAAAGATAGATCATACACAGAGACAGAAAGTCTGCATTTCGTTATAGCTGCCATTCTCTCAAGAAACTATTATTGTAATCTGACACATTGCTATTAACACATCTATATGCACAACTGTATGCTGATATTTAGCAAACTACTGTGATTAACATCTGAGGAAAATTTTACATAGTTTTGATTAGGAAGATACAGTCGGGTTATGCTAATTCGCTGCATAGTGCTGACTTGCAGAACTCTCACTACAGCCAGGCTTTCTCTACTACTACTGATGTTTGTACCTGTTTCCCAATATTCTAGATATGCTCTCTTGACGACCTTTTTACCTTAATGCCTTTCAGATCCCAAGGTTATTCCATACCAAATACCAAATTTACCAGTATAAGTCCAATTGTTTGAATCCAGGATCCACCCTCATGGGTAAAATATTTTTGTCAATGTTGGATTCAGTAGATAACAAACCACCTAATTTGTCACAGTGAGTTGATTCGGATTCTAGCTCTATACCCACCATCCTGGACCCTCTCCCGAAAAAGGAAGAGTCATTGTAAGCCACTGTCCAAAAGTTGTCATCCATTATCTAATATAAACCTGCTTTTATAACCCTATACAATTGCAATTGTTTAAATTGTTGGTCTGCCCTAGCTACCCCACTCCCCGAGGTGGGTCCAAATACTTTTGATAATGTTGGATTGTCAATAGAGGCAGACCACTTTAATTCCCCATATTGCACTGACTCAGATTCTCCCACTACACCGGCACCACTTTGTATCCTACCTCCCTCACTCGACTGTCTAAGTTAGTAGGTGAGAACCTAATTCCTCATTGAGCCGATTCAGGGCTCACCAATCATATGCAACTATTACCTGTTTATCCCTGTTCTGGATAAGTCCTTGGGATGACCTTTGACCTTTAGCATTATCTTCTCTCACTGTTACTAATATCAAAAATCTCAGTCAATTACCTTGAGTGGTTCAGGTATAACTGGTTTAAACTCAAATTGTGGACCCACAACGGACACTACATGGCAGTATAAGGTCCCCAAACTTGGAAAGTCAGGGACCTGATAATAAAAGAAAAAATTCCGTAAAAGATTTTACCTGTAATCAGTAATACACTAACATTCTACATGGTGTTTGCCTAGTATTTTTTGCTCCTTTAACGACAGTAGCAGACATAGTGTGTTTGCCTACTGAAGATATGTTATACTGTTATAATAAATAGAAGTCGCTCTGCTGTTCTGAGTGTGTTCTGTGACCAGTGTTTGTCGTGTTGCATTCAATGCATCATTGAAAATTGCCCATTAAGTAACTTTAGCTAGATGCAATTTATTTTCTGTAGAAATAGTCATCAGAACTAATAATAACACTTAATGGATCAAAAGCACTTTAATGTGAAGAGAACTTGGAAAATCCCAAACAAAAAGAAGCACAAAACTTTTATAGTGGAAACATTAAAGCTCTTTGTATCCTGTGTAATCGTCAAGTAGAAGCACACAAAACCCTTTTGAGACATTCTCACTCAAGTTCAGATGTAAAAAACAGCAGTATAGCTACAGAGTTCTTAGGCACGGAACATTGTAACGCATAACGGAGAAGTAAATATGACGTATGCAGATGGACATCCGCAAGTAAATGCAGTAAACACTACTGCAAACACTCTATTATTAGAGATTTCTGAATGTCATATTATCAACTTAATATATGCTTTTATTCTAGTGTTTTACATAATGTTGGGGCTTGGAACATTGGTAGCAAATGCCACAGTGCTAGTAGTGATAAAGCAGAGCAGAGGAATGGACAGTATACCATACTATTATATCTGCAATATGGCTGTGGCTGATTTTTTAGCAGGAATTAGCCTCTTGTGCATTGGAGTCGGATATCTTGTGGCGATTAACTGCAACATTGCCTGGTGTGCTGTTATCGTCAGTTTGCTGTACATGTCACTGACAGCATCTACATGGATTTATACTGCAATTTCTGTCGAAAGGTATATAGCTGTAGTTTACCATCTACATTACGATACGATTATGACGGAAAGACGTGCTAAGATCATAATGCATGTATTGTGGATGTATTGCATAATTCTGAATCTTGTTTCAACATGGCTGTATGTGCAGGAAGATGACACTGGTATACAGTGCTTTTCTTGGACGGGTAAATGGGGCGCCTTATGGAGCAATCTCACGATGTTACAAGGCATCATTATTAATTCAATCATCATCTATTGTTATGGAGCGATAATCAAAATGGCAATAAAACTAACAAAACACACAGTTGGCGTAGCTGGTCCTGATGAATCGACTCGACAGATGAAAAAGAAAATAAAATTAGCTAAGACACTCGCTACAACTTTGGGGTTATTCTTCATTTGTTGGACGCCATACATGGGTGTCATACTCATGTATAACTTTTGTAAATTCCAAGGTTGTTCACTGTCACTGAGCGATAATGAGATCCAATTTTATTTTATTACGCTTGGATCAACAAATTGTTTGATGAACGTTTTTGTGTACGCAGCAAAAATACCCGAATTTCGAAGATCACTGAAGAAACTAACATGGGAAAAATTGCATCACGATCGGGGTGAAGATTCAGTAAGAGGGACAGACATTTCAGCACAACCATCATCACAAAATTCCACCCAAGAAACCAAGACTTAAATGCAAAATTGCTAAAGAGATTTTGTTGAAGAATCAATATGTATGGACAAAAATAGTAGCAAAGTTGCAGTGTTAATTGATTGTACAACAAATTAATAAATACATCTTAGTGATGTATAAAATCATCAGTTATGAACGAATATGTTGTCTTGGCATGTTTTTCTGCACATTTTCGTAATTCAGTTTCTACATAGTTTACCAAGTAAAGTAATTTATTAACAACTGAGATATCCATTAAAAATATTAAATGCATATGCATTTGTCACAGATAATACAGACTATTATAAATGAATCCAAAGTCTTTTATAGTTACCTCCAACACCTATCAAAAATTTGTACTGTCTGGAAGAAAAACTGCCTCACACATTGAAAATCACAAAGAAAGTATAATTTTACCAACTACCAATCATCAGTGCAAGCAGGTATCCACTACAACATTAACAAGATCCTTAAAAAAACTGGAGGGTGGAAAAATTCCTTCAAAGTCGGCTGCTTCATTTTCTCGCAAAGAAGTTGGCTCACAAAGTTCTCATAATGATAAAAACGTTGAAAATCTGTTGCTGTGTGATGCACGTATTCACGTAAAACATTTAGCGCTTGGCGTGCTTGAGCTGCATTTTTCAAACTTCTTAACTCCATGCTCTTATTTGCTGTATGATGTTTACTCTTATAAATCACAAGGAATACTGGCTGATTACTGTACCTGGATCTTGACTGTTAACTCATTAAGCCTGAAACCATGATTTGCAACGATAGCTTCAAAAGAAAGCCGCTAGACAAGTGATTAAGTGTTTAGCTTCCAGAAATTCTTGGGTAACAAGGTTAATTGCAGTGGGCGAGCGGTAACAGATTCAAAGCAAAACCGCTAGGCTAGCGTATTAGCGCATGCAAAACGTACCTACTTACAAACAAAACGGTACTTAACATGATTGTTTCTACATATATTATAGTGTACAAAAGGGAAGTAAAGATGACATAAAAGTAGGAAAGGCTCTTTGGGTACATACAAATGAGAAGGAAAAATATTGAGTCAATTATGCTGAGTTATTTGTGTCAATTACCGATAGTTTTTATGTATATTTGAATAGAAGCGGCCCATGCCAGGTGTTTTTGAGTCAATTAAGCGATTGAGTCTATTAGCTGTGAGTGTATTAAGTGGCACCTACTGTATATATATATACAGAATATATAAACATGCTTAGACATATTTACAGGAATTATGTCTGGGAAAAGTTTTACATAGCCTTCCATTTAGATAACAAAAAACATAGTCTGATAGGTGACTCCAATTTGCTGTATCTCACTGAATACCGAATAGGACGATTCCAACTACACCCAGCCTTGCTCTCCAGCTAATGATGTTTGTACTTGGTTCCCAGTATAATGATTATGCTCTCTTTTTTGACCATAATAAGCTGCTTTTTTGACCACTTTATTAAGTGCAACATGGAGAAGTATGATAACAATCTAGTTGCACTAAAGAATCTAAAATTAAATTACAAAAAGTCTTGATTTGTCATGGGTAGAAATTATTCAGTGTACCATAATTAAAACCATTACCTTTTCTTCCAAGTCGCTTTTTGTAATAAGTATTTCCTCAGAATATACAATATCTCGTTCTCGCCGTAAAGCACGACCTTCCTTTTCTGATACTTTCCAGAGAATTATGCAAGAGTCATCTGAGACAGTTAGCATAAATTGATCATCATAAGTAATACACATCTGAAATAGGTAAGAATATAGCGCCACAGAAAGCGATAAAATGAACCAATTAATCAAAACCATTAATGTAATTTAAGCTATTAATTGGCAGATATTTACACTTTGCAGACTTGATAACAATGTTAAGTATATAACAAATGTTCTCTAATCTCTAATAATTTATTTTATATATTCACAAACCCTGTTAATCTGAGCACTGTGGGCAGCATGCTCCTGCCATTCAGCAGGTATTGCCATGTTTCCCTGTGAAGTTGTTTTAAAGCAATGGATGTTGCCTTGCATTGTGCCTGTAAATAACATGCGTCCACCATGTGATAACACAACACTGGAATATGTAGCTCCTTTGGCATCCACATTATTAATCACCTAAAAGTTCAAGTATTTTATGCATTTAAAAAGAACTGGCATAAGTTGTTTGTATGCAAAGGATGAAAATGTTTGACTTTTATAGCAAGGGGACTTTCAGTTTTAACATCAAAAAACACAAACATGGCTAAGTTTATTAACAATCAGCAGAACCTTGCAGGACGGAGGACACCTACGTAGAAATATGTCCGGCTGCAAGGTTTGCAAAGCCAATTTTCAAGCTTTTATACCACATTTGAAGTTTATATGTCACATTTTGACATTAACAGTTACTAACATCTGCATTTGATCGATAAGACTTGTAAATACTTACATGAGAATCTTGAGCACTTTTTAGAGAAATTTCTTTGATGGTTTGATCAGAACCAACAGCAAACACATTTATCGAATCGGCAGTTAAAGTAAGAGCATTATAGTTACATGTCTTCAAGACGTTTTCACCCAAGCGTTTACCACAACTAACATCCCACGAGTAAACGGCACCATCCATACCACAAGACACTAAGCGATGATCATCAGCTGACCACATTATTGATTTCACCTGACGTATATCAAATTCGTTTAATGACAGACATCTTATACAGTTTCACAAGATAATTTCCACTAGAAAAAAGTAGATTTTTTTTTTATAGGTTCATTGTTGGTCAAGACATGCAGTGTAATATAATATAACACAATATAATGCACAAGTTTGTAAATCAGGTAACTTTTGACACCTGTTTAATGATACAATTAATGAAAAATCTTACAATTAGTTTAATATGTGGACCGATTCAGGTTAATACTTATAACAGCTTCTACATTCAATGCTCTGCAAGCTGCAAGCCAACACTTAAAAGAACATTCTTAATATAGATGACTGTGCCAAAATTCGATAACAGTTCAATTTTCAGAATTAACCACAAGGTGTGCTGCTGAACCAAAACAGATATTGTAGTCATGCTTGAATACATCCTTTGTCAATGAGTGAAAACAATGTGGCAAATAAAACTCCCAAAGCAGTTTTTCTGATGGTCACCTATCCATTTTCACAACTGCAAATGTCAAAGCAGTTGTGAATCTAAATAAACTAACATTTCAGTTTCTATTATACTGCTTCCTGAAACTGAAAACAGGAAATAGATTTTGCCAGCAAACAAGTTCATTGGTCTACAGTATTATTTATTTCCGAATGAACAAGTTAAACAGATTGTTGTCTTGAATTTTCTTGAGAGCTACAATGCACTGAGTAAATCATAGTCCCCTCAGTGACCTTTTCCTAGTCACTCTCCTTCCCTGAAGAACCTTCCTACCACATAAAATACCAGGCTAAAAGACAGGTACTGCTTTACTTCAGCTGTTAAGCACACACGGTTCTTGCCAAAAGTTTTCGAATTTATGTACAGTATCTTTCACAGTATTAATTTACTGCAAGTATAAAAAGCAAATAAGCACAATAAATCTCATGTCACTTTGTAACAAGTTTAATTTAATGCCACTGATCGGCAGTCACAAATTCACAATATTAATGATGCTTCACTTTGTTGGGTTAATCTGGAAGCTCTTAGAACATCATATTATGCTATGTTCTGAAATAAAACATTAACTCGAATAATTTGCAAATGCAATGTAGGCAAATTACTTACTTTTCCATTGTGTCCCTTAAGGTTTGCAATAGTTTCAAATGTGATTGCTGAATAAATTTGTATAATGTTAATGTGAACAGCAGCAAACTGATGACCTCCATTACTAAAGCGGCACTGTAAATGAAATGTTTTGCAATTATACTAGTTAAATAATGCGACCATTACATATTATATCAAAATATTCGCAGAGCTATAAATCGATGTTTTTATTTACGTGAGTTATAAAGCGGTTAATCGGTGATGTGTGGTTTAACCAGTCCTAATATATATTGATGAGTGGTGTTGTTTATAAAAATAAAGGGGTAGTTAATCACAAAAAGGGTTATCAGTATTAGCAATATTTTGGGAAACCACTGCTCCCATCATCAAGTTACAATATATGTATGTATGTATTTCAAGAAAATATCTACTCTTATGGGTCAAGTAACTATTTTTATACCATTTTTTTCATTGAAATCAAGCAGCGATAACTTTAAACTTCTTTGTAGGCACTTAATGACAACATATGTGTTGAAAATTTGCTCAAAATTAAGTATCACATTTACTCATTAAGACACCAGTCTTCTAACATTTGATCATTAAGACAATAGTCATCTATATTTCACCTTCGTATCCTGCTTAATGTTTAGATGTCAGCAGTTTTATTGACTTGCATTCTATCTGTGAGTCACTTTAGCAGTAGTGAAGGCAAAGGTAAAAAACTAAAGAGAAAATAGAGAATGAGAGCAAAAGGAAAAAATAAGCAAATGAGAAGAAAGAAAAAGAGGAAAATAAAGAGGAGGAAGAAGGAGGAATTAACACATTGTTGGTGGAATTTGCACCACATTGTATAACCCAGATAACATTGTGTACACACCAGATAACATAGAAAAATACAAAATCAATGCAGTGAGAAAGAGAGAGATTGAGTGAGAGAGAGAGAGGGAGAGGGAGAGGGAGAGGGAGCGAGAGCGAGAGCAATTGGTCTGCAAACTCCCCTTTTTAACACGTTGTTGGCGGAATTTGTACCAAATTGTGATAGATAACATAGAAAAATACAAAATCAATGCAGTTTTCATGTTGACATTGTTGTAGTCTATACCTCTCTGCAACCACGTACAGTATACTCTCTGAATGTACGAATATCATCAATAAGAATGTTCATCATGCGAAGTTTGTCGCTGAATCCAGCCAGCAAAAATAAACCAAACGGATGGAGCGAGACACTATAAACTTCCTCTTGGAATGATCGTTGCAATTCTAGTAGGCTGGAAAACATTCAACCCAAGGTGAATATAATGAATTCCAATAAACAAACAAAATCAGTAGATAATTAATTATGGTCTAACATGATCAGAACAAATTCAAATGAATGTTCATGACAGAAATAAGAATGTCATGCAATCAAACTATCCCTTTTGAGATATCATAATCATTTGACTTGAGCCCAGCATCTGGCTCAATATATATGCATAGTAAATAACTGGTAGTTTCAATACAACAAAAATATGTGTGAAAATTTCTCGAATTTGTTAACTTGATAAAAAGAAATAATAGTCTTATGTAAAAAAAAAACTCAGAAATTGCTTGTGTTTAGGTGAACTTTGTACATCTTCAATGCAAGTAGGCAATGTTTATGTACAATACATATTGTATACATTGATGAAGTTATATATTTAAAAGTATGTTGGGCTGTCTACACTACAGTAACATTAATTTAATTCACAGTTCACATCTACTAGCTAGATAAACTAGATTACAATGTTTGCCAAATATGCCAAAACATTTGACATATTTTACATTACAGAATCATTTGACAATTTTCATACAATTTACAGCAAATTTGAATTAAATGAATTGTATTGTTGAAATCCTTTCAAAAGGAACATTCAAATCTGCAAAACATGTTTTGTAATTAAAAAAAATGTACATAAGTTGTATTCAAATGAAAACTAGTACAGCACTGTTACCAGGTGTCAGTGTTCCACAATCGAATTGTTTTGTCCATGGAGCAGGTAACAAACAATGGTTTTCGAATGCAGACATCTAATCCAGTTATGGTGCTGGAATGAAACTGCTGTGCAGCAGATTCAAACTGCAGAGTTTCACCAAACTATAAAGAAGTCACCACCAATTAGAAAACAAACTTAGTAAAAAAACTAATTTAGACAGCTTACTTAACAGTGTAACAAATTTATGACAAGTGAGTCCTCATCAATTATTTTTCTTGTTTGAAGAATTTGAAATTTTTATTCATAATAACAGCTGTCGTGTTCGTACCAGTGATAGCAAATACCACAAATTAAATTTTTTGTTCTTGTTATCATTGCTTTTGCAAATAGCAACAATTTAATTTTAATTAATGAACTAGTTAAGAGTTGTCTATACCAATCTGCCATTCAGAAAAACATTTGAAAATCTTATGCTGTTTTTTTTATTTGCAGATAGTCAACAAAACGATTTTGAAAAAATATTCATACATTATGGTAAACGTTTCAAGACAAATGCAAATGGATTGCGAGATCTCTTTCTTAAACTATTCGGCACGCTTAAGGCCAGAGAATACAGCATTCAACAGTAGGGTCTCCTCAACAACAGGATGTTTGTGGAAAGACTGAAGTTTGGTTAGTTATCAAGGCTAATTAAACATCTAACAATAGGCTACACAGATCTTAACCACATTTGGATGTATAAAAGTGGGGTAACCAGCCAGAAAAAGTGTAACAAAATGAAACTTCCCAGAGTGAGTATTAAAGGCAATCACCCATCCATTCACTAATTAGCCTTGGTGTTGCCTAACTTCGATATCATCGAGCACCTGCATGTAGACCACTCAACTATTCACACTGCCTACATTTGTTTTATTTATTATAGCATATGCTTGAAGTTAATAGGCTTTGAAAGTAATTTTTACTGCAGCATAGTCTCATTACTAACAACAGTGTTTTCGGTTGCTGTCATTAACCAAATAATAAGTGTCAGTCTGCAGCAAATACATGATTAATAACAACAATAGAAGGACGCTTAATAATTAATTAGACAACAAACCTTATTGATGTGCGGGAGTGACAATAAATGATCAATTGCGTTGCTATGGATGTCACCTGCTAGTTTGATACATGATGCTGCAAGCAACCTTTATGGTATTCTCACAGCATGTCTAGTTTAGTAAGTGAACGGTGGAATAATGATAGAGAAAGTGTTTGAAACTTAAGGGCACTTTAACCGTTTCCATAGTACGGTAAATGTGGAGCAAGCTTGTACAAAATGCACAGTGTATATGTTATCAATCATACTGTCTTGATAAGTTAAAAAAATGTGTGATCGTTTTTTATTGAAAAATTTTCCTGAACAGAATTTCTTGTCAAAATAATGTGGAAACAACAATTTGTTCAATTGCTGTTCTTTCTTTCCATGCTGGGATTGAGTTTTTGCTGTAGTGGAAGTTGGATCAACGCTACAGCCCCAATATCTGGTGGTTTTAAATACGATTACTGCTTGAAATTGTTTACAGAAACAGAAACCTGGACAAGTGCCCAAAGAAACTGTCGAAAATTGGGAGGTAATCTAGCCTCGTTGTTCTTATTGGAAAAGCAGGAATTCCTTGAAAATGCATTTGAAGACAAAGCAGATCCCAACCAACTGTGGTTTATTGGGTTCTACGATTTTGACAGAAATGGTAAATGGAAGTGGGTAGATGGTAGCTTAGATGAATACAGAAATTGGGCTAATAACGTCACCACGACTTCTTCAGCAGCTTGCACCATCGTTCGACCCAGTAACTTGTTCAAATGGGAAACAAGTGACTGTGAGGCATTGCATCCATATGTATGTGAAATACGACAAGATGTAGAAGCTTGCGTCTCTGTTGTTGACACTGATCAAGTAGCTCTGGAGTTCACAAATGACAAAATGAATGTACAGCTCTGCATTGAGTTGTGTAGAGGAGCAGGAAAGCAATCTGCAGCTGTGCGTAACAAACTGTGCAATTGCTTTAGTTCTTGGGAAACATCTTACAATAATCAAGGTAATGCAGGAAATCATACTTCTACAGTTTCGGGTAACCTTGTTAATTGTAATATTTACTTTTGATGTTTAAATGTGGTATGTTTTTGCCACCAAAATATTATGCTTTGACATACTGGAAAAATTATAGAAACTATAGAATTATTTTCAGTTATCTTACTATTATCAACTAAGTAATCTAGGAATGCATACAATAAAATGTGGAATAATTATGGGAGATTTTTTACGTATGCTGAACCAGAGTTGATATGTCAGGAAATTGATAGTTAGGCTATTAGGTAGCCAAATCATGAAGTAGGAAATGCAGTAATTGGGGGAAATGACAACTGCCATATTTGCTACACTTACCTCAGAAACAGTCACTACAAGAAATGTTCATAGCGATACAAAACACGTTTACACTGCTCCGAATTTCTTGTGGTGACAATGCCAATTCTAATGTACCACATACGGCTACTAATTTGATAATATAATTAGATAAAAGAATGTCATTTCGAGAGCCAGCTAAACATTCGCCTTAGAGACTACTCAGTAAATAAGCAAATAAAAGAGTAGCTAGTTTGCTTTGTTTGCTGCTGAAAACAGTAACAGGCAAGTAGGTAGAGTAAATGGATTACAATGCTTAACCTTTAGGAAGCACGAACTGATTAAATGATCTAAATTAGACTAAATCAACAAAGGTTATTCAATGTTAAAATTGTTTAACATAACAATGACAAAGTTTATAGTAGAAAATTTATAAAGTTGTGCAGCCTCTCAAATTTATTATTTTTGTACACATTGCATACGCCTTATTTGTAGTGTAATGTGCATGATATTACTTGATTTTCTTCAGTATATAAGTGAGGTGTTTATATGATAATCAAAAGTTTAGACACACATGCATTTTATGTGGCTTTTTTAGAAGTAACAAATGCAACTAGTGAACAACCTAACACTGCTACAGCAGAGGAATCAACCACAGAAATGTCAACAACAACGACATCATCTACAATTGATCCGCAATTTAATAAAGGAGCAGGTTAGTAAACAACCATGAAGTGCGAGTACTATCAAAAACATTTGGCAATTATAATTTCAAGAGTCAAATGCAACACATCTTATAGTTTTTCAAATGTACAGGGGCAATTCTTGGCCGCAGAAAAAGAGAAGTATCTTGTGCAAGTTTTTGCAATGAGCCTCTCATCAGCTGTGCACAATCATGCTTAGGAGACAGCAGACAGATGTGTGGAGGTGCAAAGGACCACTTTTCAATGTTTACAGCAAATGCTAGTTTACCAGCAGAAAGTTGTGAAGAACTCCACATGCAAGGTGTTCAGCAACGGGGCAGGTAATCTGCTTTAGTTTTAAATAAATCAAAAACTACACTACACAACTAACTTACTACACAAGACAAAGAAAACACCAGAAATGTTATGAATATTTCTACAATAGAAAGAATAAGGAAAACTGATTTAAAAACAAAATGTAAAGACTGTAAAGAGCATCAAGGGCTGCATAGGTAATATAGACTAAAATGCACCAGAAATGGCTGAAGGCCATCAAATAAATGATCAATAAAGCTTTACAAAATTTCTTGATATCAATCATTTTTGTAATTTAAATCACTTTAAAAATTAATTAAACAGTGAATTAACTAATAAACGAAGTGCTACAAACTTCCTTTTAAACCAAGGACATCCTAGCTAATCATCCTGCCAAACTTCAAATTGACTGGATAATGGGAATATGCAAATTTAAATCAAGTTAAAGTTAATTAATTAAACAGTTGCAATTAATTAACTGATTAGCGAATTGTTGGAAGTTTTTTGTTTTGAAACAAGGACATCCTGGCTAATCATCCCACCAGATTTGAACTCGAGTGAACTTTGCAAACATGCAATTCAAATAAATTAAAACTGAATTAATTATACAGCTTTAATAATTAACAAATAATGAGTTGCTACAGGTTTTCGATTTTGAACCATGGACTTCCCATTTTATCATCCTACCAAATTTCTACTCAATTGAATCATGAAAACAGGTAATCTGAATCAATTTAAAATTAATTAATTAAACCATTCTAATTAATTAATGACTAAAAAATTACTATAATTTTTTTATTTTGAATCAAGGACATCTTAACTAATCACTACAGCAAATTTCAACTCAAATGGATAAATGCTTTTGGTATTAGATCAAATTAAAATTAATTAATTGAACAGCTCTAATTTTTTTTGGAGTTAAAAAGTTGAAAAAAGTGAGATGCACAGCATGAATGTTTGACTGACTAATCAGATTTTCTCTAAGACTCTAGCTAACCCTTGGGAATTGCTCTCTTTTTTACTTCATGCAGGTTTTAGAATTAAATATTGCAAAGTTAGAGACACAAACAAAGGCTTTTCAGAAAAATTCATACTTATCAAAACAATACTGCGTGCAAGCACGAATTTTTACATATTTTTCATGATTAGTATAAAGGTAAAAAAATCTTTATATTTACATAACATTTACACATAAACCATTGGAAATGAAAATCACTAATAATAATTTTGTCATCTTTAGGTATTTGATTAGAACACTAGATGGAACAGAAGGAAGAGAGTGTTTTGCAGAAATTACCCCTAACGTCACTAACAAGGTAGTGCTTGCCAGTGAACACATAGCAGTGTTAATCGTTGTTGGGGTCATAGTATTAGTAATAGCAGTGGCAGTTTCTGTGTGGAAATACAAACTTAGAAAACGACAAACTGTAAAGCCAAAAGACAGACCAAAGCCAGAAATGAATCAGAATGAAACTGATGGTAACACAGAAGAATGAAATGCTTACAAGAACTTCCTGGAAGGGATATATTAAGCAAATGCTTTGTTTATAATCATTTTGTAATAAAGTCTTCTAATAGAAACTCAATGTTGTAATACAGTCTGTTGTAGTTAATGATTGGTAAGCAGAATGTAATGCCAATAATGTATAGCAGAAATCTATCATTAACACAACAAAAATGTTTCACAGACTGCACTGTAGCCTTTCTTACAACGAGTCGTCTAGGAGAATTTAAAGGAATAAGTGATAGGTAAGAACGAATTACGGCAAATTTGTTGTAATGTGTTACCACTTCTGGAACACAGCTTTAGCAAATTACCGTATTTTCCCGTGTATAAGAGACCCTTGTGTATAAGAGACCCCTTCAATTTTTAGGCAAAAATTCTGGAAAAACGTTTTTTGGTAATGAATAACTTTATTCATCATAGAAATCATTAAATTCCTCATCACTCTCATCAAAAATATCAACTGGAGTCAGACCTTCAGCAATTCCAGCCAGTTCATCATCAGAGGAGTCACTCTCCTCAAAAATGGCATTGTCCTCTGTGCCGTCCATGGCATTGGAGATGCCACACTTCTTGAAAGATTTAATAATGACCTCTGGCTTTACACCATTCCATGCCTTGAGGCACTTGTAGAGCACTTATTTCTTTAAAATCATTAGTGTCACAATTTATGCATCTTATTGAAAACTCCCATGTATAAGAGACCCCCTATTTTTAAAGTGAAAATTCTGAGCAAAAAAGGGTCTCTTATACACGGGAAAATACGGTACTTTTAGGAGGAAATGATATTTTACTTTTGGAGAGTGGTGACAAGGCAGTTATTTCAAACTTTATCTGATGTTAACAGACCAGCTTTTTGTTACGCTAAATTAAACCTTTTACAAACTATTTCCGAAAAATAAAACAAAAGAAACAATATATATACACCTTTCCTAGGTCAGCAGTTGCCAGGGTTAAGCTGTAAATCTGTTTGAAATTTGTTGTAGCTACAAGAGTTTCTTCTACAGGACTGATTGCAAGACATCGAACTGCCTCTTCTTCTTCTGAAATTGATGAAATTGAGGACTCTGGAAGCTAAAACAAGCAATAAGAAGAATTAATGTCATTGCTGTAATTTCTGAACTATTTTTTTAATGACAATTTCCAATAAAAAGTTTAAAAATCACATAACATATATAACAACAAACAGATGAATTCATTTAAAGTACATATTGATATTCAAGCAGTAAGACGCTAAAATGTAAAATTTTCAAATTATGATCAAATATGAACTGCTAAACATAGCCAAACCCAAAACATTCTGAAACTATGTAAACACTGTATGACTGCACTGTAGTTCTTCATGGTTAGTCAAAAAGGAAGTCTAAATTTGTAAACAAAAGTCAATATTGATTACAGAAAAGATGCTAGGTAATATTATTCACTTTTATTTCTTTGATCTTCTTTAAAGAAAACTTTTTCTCCTGACTCTTGTCTGCCCTCTCAAGAACATGGGCAATGCGGGAACCACAGGCAACAATAATCCGAGTTGCTTTGCCGTAGGAAACAATGGAAGTAACAGCGGGAAATTCTTCTTCCTCCCCAGTTATGCTCTTGTCAACAGATTCCCTTTGAATTAAATACAAAGATAAGACAATGAAAATCATAAACATCCTCCCTCAGTGAGAGAAATAGCTAGAGGCAGTACAAGATTTTGTTGGATGACAGGCAGAGACCTGTTTGGGGAATGAGTTACTTGCTGTCATCTATGGCTAATAGTCATACTGAAATAGGCGAAAATGTCGTACTGAACATGGCTATATAATTTACTGTTTATTTTTACTAACATAAAAATAAATAATAAGTAAAAAATAAATAAAAATGGTAATAAAGTAATTATAGAAATATCGAAGAAATAATTTTGGTCAATCACACATCCAATTACTAATCAAGTCCAGCATTGCTTAACTTCGGTCAATAAGCACATTACTCTATTACACATTACATTTCTCTATGACATATTAACAAATATTTAATAGTTTTTAATAACATAGTATATAGATCTAAGCTATGGAATGATATGAAACTAATTTTATCATCAGGTAATTTACACAAAGCTAATAGATTTATCACTATTTGGTAATCATTTCACAGATCTATTACTTAAATAATAAATGATTTAATAACTAATGGTACAGTACTACATTGTGTTTCAATTCACTACGAAACTCACTGCATTTCTTTCTTAGCAGGAGAGAGTAACACTTCAGTTCTTGGTTCAGCATCATCAAAGAGTATGACTTTAGAGTTATCTGTTCCCACAAGAATAGGGCCCTCTAAACACCAATGACCACATGTGAAGTTCTGAAAGAAAAACAAAAAGGTAACACAGTGTTTCTTTTACTATTGTCATACAAGAATCAAGTTGTTAAAAATGAAAATGAATTACCTAACAAGCATTCTACTTGTACTTTAACAAATTTTTAACAGTTTTTAATAACACAAACTGAAGCAGTTAATGAGAACTCATAAAAGAAAAAATATTACAATAAAGAAGCAAAGACACTAAGTTTTGGCCCTCTGCTGTATACTGGCCTTCAATAGAAAGAATTTCAGAAAAACAGATATTTTTGTACTTTTTCTTTTTCCTTTTCCATCATCTGTATAGTGGACCAGGCCAATGGCATACTGAAATGTCATGTGCCTTACTTAATATAAAATTTTTAGCAGGTTTATTGTCTAAGTGGAATTGCTGAGTATGCACATTGCATAACGATCCACTAAATGGATAAAAGAGTCAAAAGCATTAATATAAGTAATTGTAAACTTTTTCACTGATTAGCCAATTAAACAAATACAAGTTACTTAAACGCAGACATTAAATACGCTTACAAAGAAGTTAAATATACTCACCTGCAAATCTGCTGCTTTGGCCTGCTGATATTGTCTCAATTGCCCCTCGGCATAGCGAAAAAGTTTGAATGTACCATCTCCAACTGCACACATGGTACTATCATCTTTAGGATTGAGTACGATCTACGTAGTAAGATTAAATGAATGCATCATGGTTGCTAGTTGTCAAATGCATAAAGATTATTATACCTATCACATAAACCTCAAGTTGCTTGTCAGCCCTAGATAACAGGTAATTGTCCATGCTAATGCTAACATTTCAAATTAAAATGTTACCAATGTGTTGTTGATGATGTTATGATTGCTTGTCTGCACAGACAAAACACTACAATTACAAATAACTGAAGTAAGACATTCGGTCCATTTTCTTGTAAATAAAGTGTGCATGTCATTTCAGTTTTGAAAGTAATTAGACAAAAGCTTCAGTATAATCCAAAATCAGCAAAATGTTTACATTATGTGACCTAATTATAACAAATGAAATGGTTACAGGCAGCCATTTGCACTTTTTAGCATTAACAACTAGAGGAATTAGTTACAGAAAAGCGACTGAATCAACAAAGGTGGCTTTTATTTTTTAGATTTAAACCATTCATCGAGATTTTTAGTTGTTGATCAAGTAAAAAAAGTTTAATTTAGTGACATGAGTTTTACAGTATAACTAAAGACTAATTGTTGTCTTATTTAGTGACTTTAACTATTTTAACTCTAAACAAAAACTACCACCCTGTTTAATTTGATTTGATGGTAGCTGCTTAAAGCCAAGTACAGTAGGTGCCACTTAATAGACTCACTTTGGGACCGAAGTGTTTTGACCCAATTAACGGACTGAACCCATTAACCAATGGGTGTTCTAATTACTGGTATAGTGTGAGTCACCAACTTACTATGCACTAAAAAGTTTTTTAATGAATTTTAGAAATGCAGTAATGGCTAAATTCCTTTGTGCAGTTAAAAATTAGAAAAAATATTAATTTATATAAGTGAATTAGCAATAAATTAAAAAAGTATACTTATTTGCGAAGTCTGTTTATTTGGAAAAATTACAAAAATTCCTTCAAAGTCAGCTGCTTCATTTTATTGCAAAGAAGTTCGCTCACAAAGTTCTCATAATGATATAAATGCTGAAAATCTGTTGTTGTATGATGCACAAATTCTCGTAAAATACATAGTGCTTGAGCGTGCTTAATGGTGGTGCCCATGTTTCCCTGCAGCTTTGTCTGTAGTTTTGTCTAAGATCCTGCTTGCTATCGTGACGTACTGTACTGTGCCTGTAGCTGTGTCCCTGGCATAACAGCAGCAACTAACTGATTAAACTTTCTGGCAAAGACAGCCAGACCTTCAAAAGCAAAGGGCTAAACAAGTGATTAAATGTTTAGCTTCCAGAAATTCTTGGGTAACGAGTTTAATTGCAGTGGACGGGCCAAAACAAGCCATTAGGCTAGCATATTAGCGCATGACAAACGTTCTGGCTTACAAACAAAACGGTACTTTACATGATTGTTTCTAGGTATATTATAGAAGAAAAGCGAACTAAGATAATGTAAAAGTCATTACTTATTTGTCACACAAGAGTGTCTTATTGAAGCATGTGAAGCAAAAATATTGAGTCAATTATGCGAAGGTATTTGAGTTAATTACCGATAGTTTTTATGTATAATTGAATAGAAGCAGCCCATCCAGGCATTTTTGAGTCAATTAAGCGATTGAGTCTATTGAGCAGCACCCACTGTATCCTTGCAAGATAGCAGAAACACAGCAGATCATGGTAGATGGCTACCTGAACATCATGTCTGAAGTTGTCATACAAAAATATGTTGACCGTTGTGTTACCTGCTTCAGAGCTAAGTACTACTGGATGACTAATACTAAGACAAGCCGCCTACCTGACAAACTGGAGCAGCAACATCAGGCTTTGACAATTTAATCGATGCCAATACACGAGATCTTTCCCACTGCCAATAAACAAGTGTCCAGTCAGGATGGCCATACTGTGTGACCAGGTTCTGCCCATCTTGTGAAAAAGCTAGACAGACACATTCTTGGCTTTGTGATTCTGCACATTGCAAGGTTTTTCCTAAACAATAATTCATTTATAATCTTAATTTCAAGATGATCGAAACACCTAATGATAGAATAAATCTGTCACAAGTACTACAAAGCATCAGTTACATTCATTTAGGCTAAGATCCTGAAAGATGCACTATAATTAAACTACCATTGTTTATCCAGGTGCTCAGCAAATTAAAGGTTGTTTAACTTGCAATCAAGTTCTAAGTTAAAATAAAACTCTGCTTATCTTGCAGTTCTACAAATGTTCACAAAGTTATAGCACACAATAATTTCTCAATTTCCTCATGATCAAGTAATAAAAGTTCTACTTCTTCTTTGGCTGTTGGTATCAAAAACGTTGATTGTTGCTTTTTCGTTTTTTTCTGCAACAGCAAGTAGTCTCCTGTTTGGGCTAATGCAGAATGTACTAATAGGATTGCCCTTCTCTGAACCAATCACAAACCTAGATATAAAAAAATAAAATTTATTTAAATGACAAATTGTCTACAATTTTAATAAAACAGCTAACATATGTGCTTGTAAAAACAATTTAACGACCTATTGACAAGCCTATTAGTTATTTACTTTATTCATTTATTTATTTATTATATTTATGCAGTTCAGTGCACGTCAAGCTGAGACTCATTACTTAATGATACGGTGTAGGTAGCTAAGGACAATTTTTTAATATGGTCGTTGAACTGGCAGCGATGTCTTAATAATAGCAACTTTTGGATATGCATGCAAGAAAGAAAGTGATCGACCAAAGGTAGTATGTATGGCAGATAAAAATTTTAAGAAACAGTTACCCATTTACTGACTAGGATTGATGTTAATTAACTTCAGTTGCTACATACACATCCCTGACCACTCGTCTCTTTCCCTTGCATATTGAACTTTTTTCATTGTTGTTGCTGTTCTTATTACTACTACTACTACTACTACTACTACTACTACTACTACTACTACTACTACTACTACTACTACTACTACTACTACTACTACTACTACTACTACTACTACTACTACTACTACTACTACTACTACTACTACTACTACTACTACTACTACTACTACTACTACTACTACTACTACTACTACTACTACTACTACTACTACTATTATTATTATTATTATTATCATTAAACTATAAATTGTGTTCTCTGTTCATTAGTCTCATATCAGCTCTTCATTTATCTATATTCTTTGAGATTTTACCAGAAAAATATTTGCATTGATCATGCCTAATCAAAATTTATAAATAAAAGAAATGGTGAGTACTTTTAAGAAATTGTAAAACGTGTTTTCACTTATGATTACATGCTTTTCAAACAACATTAAATGGAAAGGATGTGTACCAATGATCACTTGTGGTTTGGTAGCATTAGCAGTTAACAGCCCGGCAGTTGAGCTGCTGTTAACTTGTCAGTTATGTTTACTGAGCTCATATATTGTAGTTCTGTGAGATAGTATTGTCACTTTGCTAACATACAGGTAAAATCCAATTTTGTTAATCACTCACGAAGCAAGTAGAGTATTCTTAAATTGACCTATAAATCCATATCTATGTGTAACAAATTCAGGGGTGGTCTGTCTCGTTGGCACCCTCCCCCTGTTTTTCCAAGTTTGGGTTGCTGATAGAGGTCACGTGAGTGCTGTGTTAGGCGGGAGGCATGGGTGTGGATATATATGGTGTGAGGTGTGGAAAAATTCCTGCTTGGAAGCTGAGTGATCGAGAGCATTTGGAGCTATACTTTAGAAGAACTTTTCTGGTGTTAAGTTTAGCCATATTTTGCTGGTGGATGGAGAGAGAAAAGATGAACTCAGTTAAGTGTTTCTATTTGTAATCAATAACTCTGTAAAATAATGTCAGGTGACTCTGCTGGCCTGTTCCCTGGCTTCATCAGGGTTTAACGGAAAGCAACACTCGTCCGGGTATGTCTTACCGAAAGACGAGCGGACGAGCAAGCCAGAGAAGAGTCAGATGAGAAGCCTGACTTTTAAGGTTGGCGAATCAATATTTTGGCAACAGTAATTAACATCAACTTCCATTAATTGATTCCAATATTTAACTTCACTGAAACACATATCCATTTTTGTACCACGTATTCAAAACTACACACTGTCAAAATTACCGTCTTACTATCTAGCCTGTATTTTTACGAATTGTTCCTGTTTAAATGTCATATCTCTGTTGAAATACTGATCTGTACATGTATATTTGCCAATAAAACTTGTAAAGCGGGAAGCTTATATATTTTAGTTCATTTGTTTGGTGTTTCAGTTTTATCGCATTTGTGTTGCATGTTGAGGCTACAGAAATATTTTATTAGACCCAAATAGTAGGAACCAACAGAATCTGTAACAAATGCACATAATCAGCAAAAGTAGGAGATTATAAATTATTATTGGCTTGGAATACAGGTTTCCTTGCCTAGTTTCATTTAGAGTGATCACTGAGACTTGTGGCACTGTAACATATCTAACATTAAATAAAAGTCAGGCAGGTAAAAGAACATTTTACTTATGAGAGAACTATACTGAATACACACATGCACATGCACAGGCACACACGCATGCACACACGCGCACACGTGCACACACACACACACACACATATATACATATATATATATATATATATATATATATATATATATCTGGCAGGTATATCAAATTGTGGCTCAAGACTAGCAGGCACGAGATATATGAACACATATATGAACATAATGCAATAATGCAGAATATATGAATAAAATAGGTGCCGGTGCTGCCCTCTGCTGGCAGAGGTAAGCGTCTGCAACTATTACAGTGCTGAACTACCAATTAATCAACTATACAAAAGCAAAAAGCAAACCGTGTTCCTGATATTGGCAAAGTGGTACTACATATAATATTCAGTAATTAAAATAATTACAGAAGTGAATGAACAAGTGTGTGCCCGCATCAGTAGCTTTATTCAACACAGAAACCTAGAGAGGTGAGCGATTAGCTCCATCGACAGACACAATGCACAAGTCCACAGAGTCCTGTTTTTGGGGCGCAGCTTCATTTAATGGAAACACTCTTCGATGCATGGCTACTGGCTAAGAATTGTTGCATATGATTTAAACTAAGAACTATGCATACGTTAAATTTCTTTCTTTTCCCAATTAAGAGTTAATTAGCATACAAAGTTCAAATTAGAATTTAACCAGAAATTAAAGACAAATAGTAAACAGTAGGTGGCTGCTATACTAGTAGCTATACTATACTAGTAATTAATAATTTAATACGACACAAGTAATATAAGAGGCTGGAAATTAAACTTGGTCAAATATACTTCTAATAAGTAGTAATTTAATGATCTTACAGTAAGTTTGTTCATATCATACAAGTCCAAAAACAAAGTTTGCAAATAAAAAGTTTTCTAACCACAGCCTAATTTCATGAAGCCATCATTAACTTAAGGAAATGTTAAGTGAATGTAATTCTGATGTTGTTAACTTAGTGACAGTTTTGTGAAACTGGCACCAGGTTTTCCATGCTCCTTTTTGTAACTGCTTATAGATAATAATTGGTGCACATCATTGTTTTCTATAGATAGAAAACATCATCTGCATAGAAAGGCAGTTGGACTGAACTTGCTAGGTCAAAGTGGTTTTGCTCGTGCACCCGCTACCTTTTCTGGCCTTAATGTTCTGTACTGTGACTGTACACGTTCATTTATAAGTCATAATACAAGCTAGACATCACTTCCAAACACAAAATTGTGCAATTGAATGTTATGTACCTATATTTTATATTTTTTGGCAGCCACAGTAGCTTTAGCACACAGTTATTATAGCTAATTAGCTATTGATTTTTTGCTCACCTCTGCAGTCTTTGTTCAGCATTGTAGAAAACGATGTATGATCCAGCAAGATAAACCAGTGTTAGTTCGTCTTGGAATGCAATGTTATTTGAGATAGCTGAATTCATTCCAAAGACATACTTTGCTTGTAAAGTTGGTATAGCCATTGTGAAATAACTGTTTCTGGTGACACTCTATTTACAAATATATATCTGTAGGCATAGCATTTTACCTGAATAATATACCTGAAAAATATAATAAACAAGTTAAGAGAGCCTTGTTGTAGTTGCTTTTGTTCGATACCCTATGGCAGACCTCTCAATCCTAAGAGAAAGGAAATCTGGAGACTTTTTAAAAAAAGTTAAAAAAAGATGGATGCTTTACATTGTAAATATAAAACCAGGTTTTTGACTACCATGGAACTGCAACCTTTCAAACCAAAAAATTAAACTGATTCAACAGTTTCGTAGTAACTTTACTAATTTAAAATAGCAAAATAACTTAGTGCATTTGCTAAAACTGTCAATCAATGTCACTTGGGCAGCAAACATTTGAACAGTGGATAGTTGGGCGTAGACACTTGGGCACTGAATACTTGGGCAATGGCTCTTGGACAGCAGACACTTGGGTAGTGGACATGTAGGCAGTAGGACATTTGGGCAGTAAATACTTTGGCAGTGGACATTTGGATTTTCGACTGTGAACACCCGGTGGTGTACACTTGGACAGCGGTTCCTGGACTATGAACACTTTAAGCAGCACAAATGCCAAAATATTTTGCTAGGGAACACTATCAGTTCCACCTATGCAACTACCTATCTTCTTAATTACCAACCTACCTGACTGCTTACTTACCAACCAATCTACTTCTTATCTATCTGCTTACTTAGTTACTTACCCACAATTCATTTATCCACCTGCTTACCCTGCTTGCCCACCTATTTACTTCACCAACTTTTTGCCTACCTACCTCCCACTCTTCCTACCTACCAACCTACCTATCTACTTACCCAGTTAGCTGCTTACCTATCTACTCTTTCTTGTCTACCTATTTACCCTTTTCCTATCTACTACCCAAGTGCTATTGCCCAAGTGACCTAGAACCAACACTCTAAGAAGAGCTGAGTGGCAAAAGCTAAGGAGAAACTGTACATGACAAAACCAGAAACGGAAGATTCTGCTATAGTATCTGAACAGTGCAGGATGAAAATAGCATAGGTGAAAATGGTACAGTTAAAAATGACATAGTGAAAACGGTACAACAAAATTGCACAGAAAAAAAGGGCACAAATTGAAAAAAGAAAAAATTACGTACTTATAATTTTTTTTAGAAACTCAGTGTTAGGGGTATATGGTAATTATACCCTGAGGGATATAATTATTTTATTTATTTTTACCTCAGTGTCTGCCAAGAAAGTTATTCTTCAACACTGTTCGTTTGGTTGTTTTTGTCTGTCAGGAAACAATAAACCTATTAAGCACAAACTGCTTAACAGTTTTCTATGAAACTTAGTAAAGAACATGTGTAGGGGACAAGAAAGATGCATTTTTATGCAGATTCCTAGACACGAGAAGGGTGATAACTCCAACCAAACGAGCTTAAAGCATTTGTAAAACTCCATGGAGGTTTCAGAGAGAGTGTTATAGCTAGAAGAGGAAAGAAGAGGACTTGGCTACAAGATATATTCTTTTTTATCATCTTTTTTATTTATGTATATAATCTTATAAGCTAACTCAGGATGTAAATATATGTATTTGTCAGTCGCCAAATGGTTAAAGAAATGGAGACAAACACTAAGTAGAATGTTCTTGCATTCGTATTAATTATAATTCTGTTCTTCTTCTTCACTGAATCAAACGTCCAGGGACATGATTCTGCTCACCTCTCTATGCCAGGACTCCCTACACGCTGCAATGCCCCAAGTGGATTTGTTTCTAAGGATCAATGCTGAAGTGTTTAAATCTTTCTGTGCAAAATCTAAGTATGTTAACATTTGTCCTCCTGCAGGTTTTTAGCAGGTTCTATGGCTTGTTGAAGAGCTATCTTCACTGGAACATCATCAGGTAGTCTAAGCATATACCTAATCCATCTTAAACGTTGTCTTTTTATTTTTCTTGTCCAAGGTTCTTCTTTTATTTTTTCATATAGATCTTTGTTTGCAATTTTCTTTGGCCATCTAATACCCAAAATGTTTCTGTAATTTCGCCTTTGAAACCCATCGATTTCAGCTTTATGATTTGCTTTTAATGTCCAGAGCTCAGAGTTATACAGAAATACAGTTTCGACTAAGGCTGAGAATATTCTGATTTTTGTTTCCAAAGAAATCTTCCTATTTTCAAAAACTTTTGTGAGTTTTGAGTAAGCTGATAATGCCATTATCTTTCGTCTTAATATGTCGTCCTCTGCTGCTAGCAGACTACCGAGATACTTGCATCTTTGCCATGATTCATCACCATGGCGTGTTATATGAAACTCTTCAGTTTTATTTTTGTTTATAACGAGATCCATTCTGTTCAGTTTCTCCTCTATTGAGTTTTTTATTTCATCTACTTCTTCTTTGTTTCTTGTAATCCATGCCACATCATCAGCATACTGCATTGATATCGTAGTTGACTTACTTTGTAGAGAGCTGTAACTGTGTTCTTGTCTTACTTCATTCGGTATTAATTTAGGATCAAGAATTGTGTAGTTGTGATCTTCTAGGTCTTTCAATGGTATAACTTTGTCCTCAGTGAGAGCTATGGCAAGATATAAAGTGAAAAGTACAGGGCTTAGACAGTCACCCTGAGGTACTCCTTTGCTGGTAGAAAATGGCTGACTCAATTTCCCTTCACACCTGACTTGAATTAATAGATTTTCTAACATTATACTTATGATGTACATTTCATCAGGTTCAAGGATTTCTTCCAGACAGCAAAGCAGAGTTTTTCTCCGAACGCAATCAAAGGCCTTTGACATATTATCACGAGGATATATATTGAGTAATCAGCAGAAGAGATGGCTTTTTCAGCTAGTAATTTACAGGCTTGTACTAATTCAGTAGTATTCCTTCCTGGTTGATATGCTGCTTGGCTTGTTGGAATGTAATTCTGTTCAATGAATGTGAATACTTAGCTAGTATAATACTTTGCATGTTTGCTTGTTTATCTTTGCTTTATGTTTTTTCTATCAAAAGAATCAGATGAACACGTTCAGGATTTTTCGACCTTGACGGAGACCTACTAAACATATTCTAGTTTTATTACAGAAATTAGGTGCATCAAAATAACTTCTCTGCCATTTTTTCTACTTATCCATGCGTACCATTTTTTCCTGTGGCATTTTCACCTACAAGCCATCCGAATCCGAACAACTTGCCAAATAAAATTAGGCAAATTTTCAGTTTGAACAGGTGACCTTGACTCTTCCACTGAAGGTCAAGGGCCAAATTATCTGAAGCCCAAATACTGTGGCCTAAATATCTGGGGTCCAAATTGTCTGGGGCTCAAATGTCCGGGAGCCCAATAAACCTTCAATTGCAACAATTAAACTGTTACATATACATACATATACAATATATATATGGTACACATGCATATATTGTTGTATAAATATATATATATATATATATATTTGCCTGTTGGAGCCATTAACTCTCAGTGTTAACAGCAAATAAAATTTTATAAAATTCTACCGTAGATCGACAGGGCAAAGCCTATTATATTTGTAGGCTTTTTGAGAAAAAACTGTTGTGTTCGGGCCAACTGGCAATGCAGCCTAAATTTCACCTTTGTAATAGGCTAGGATAACGCAGTTTAATTCTGTAGCTCATAAACTGGTTAACAATAATTGCTACCCTCCAAGCTTTGGGCACTCAGCTCTACCTCTTATTACTATTAGCATCCGGGTTTGTTGGATGATCAACTGAACAAGAAACTAGTTACCAGTATCTAACTTTTGTTTTTAGTTTTACTGATAAGCTTTACAATCTATGATCGAAAACATCTCTCGAACACCATTTAAAAATAACCAAAAACTCACTTTCCATAAAATAACACTACTAAATAGTTAAAAAAGACGGACGCTTTCGCATCTCTATGGAAACGGCGTCTATAGCCCCATCTGTAGGTGTGCTTGCCGAATCCCAAAATGCAGTTGTTACACATGGCCGTAACAGGGTTTAAATGATATCGGTTACTTGTATTATAAATATTATTTGCATAGTGCGTAACTAATGCTGTTCTGAAATTTCCTTGACAGTCTTTTGAAAGTGGTAAAAGAAAATATCAACTTTAACCACCAATATGAGTGGTAATCATCTAAATTTTATGGCGGGTGTCATTTCAAACGTGTTAGTTAGGCATAGAGGCCCATACCGCCACTCGCTAAATGAGTTAAGAGTAGACCAACAGTTTTTGAAGCGCGTTTTTTCGCAATCCGTTCAGTTCTTTCACGGACAAGCTTGTGATGAAATGGTGAATTTACCCCGAAAAGAGAAAATTGTAAGCTCTAGTCAAAAATGCATCACGTTTTCAAACACTCGAGCTAAAGAGCATATTGGCATTTCATTGAACATTTATGAAGATATTGTTTCCCCAGAAGAAGAAGACTTACTCCTGTCAGAAGTACTGCCGATATTAAAGAGGTTGAGATATGAATATGATCACTGGGATGATGTAAGTACGTAAATAAGGAATTTCTACTTTTGTCTTCTTGTGGTCATTTCAACATTTTTTAGAGAGAACATATACTGTCAAAAGATGAATAAGACTTAGAGGACATAATAGTAGAACAACAGACTAGATATGGTACCTTTTGTAATGGTGACCTTAGCTAACAAAAGAGAACTTGAGTCAAAGAGAAAATTAAATTAGAGTTGTATATTGTAATACTGTATTGATATTTGCTGGGATTAAAATAATTGCATGCCAAAATAAGGAGCTCCATAAATAACAGGCTGCATAAGAAGATGAATGCGAACTGTTTGTATGAATCCAAACACACAACATTTCTGGACTTTAATGTATAGATAACTTGGGAATATGATTAAAATGTTGGAAAATATGTTTTCACAATCTGTTTTACTTATTGAGATTTCTGGAATTAGAAATAGGTAAACACCTATGTGTGAAATTGTGCACTTGGTACCATCACAATATTGCACTTTCTTACACTTATAAATACGTTGTTTTTATTGCTGCGAAGTGAGTATACATACAGACTTTTATAGTGACTTTTTATTATTGGCCGAATAAAGCTTGTTGAAGTTCTTGTTGGTTGGTTCCCGTAATGAGTGCATAATGTACATATATTCCTAGTTTCAGACTAGAGAAATTGATTATCTAACACTAAGCTCAGTAAGCTGACACGTTCTAACACTTCTGATTAGAGTTTGATTTTTAAAAACTTTTTTTGTAGGGAATTTTTGATGTTTGCAATAACTCTTAAGAAATATTCCTGTCTGCCTAGCATTATTTGCTATGAGATGTTTTACTTATCTGGAATGTTTTCTTACTAGGCAATTCATGGTTATCGAGAGACTGAACGATCACTGTGGAAGGAAAGTAATTTGTCAGTTTTGCAACGAATACAACAATTGTTTATGCCTCCTAATGTACCTTTGTTGCCTGTAGTCCACGTGTTAGACATTGAAAAAATGGGATATATTAAACCTCATGTAGATAGTGTTAGGGTGAGTCAGACATGAATCTTTCCTTATTGACATTATACCACCACAATTAAATACAGTAATAATCTAGAAAATTTAAAGCAAGAACAGCAAGATTTTAGTTTATGTATTGTTGTTCATTGAAAATAATGTCAACTTCCACCTATGAGAAGTTCATTTCTACTATCTTGATTTAATTGTAAGTAATGAATTGCATATATACATACAGTCTAAAAAGCTCGATATACATTTTTGTATATGTATGTATATATAATGCTAATGTTATTTCTTATAGTTTTGTGGCAGTACTATAGCCGGCATTAGTCTGTTGTCCAATGCTATCATGAGATTTATCAACAAAAATGACAAAGAAATGTCTGCTGATGCCTTATTGTCGAGGAGGTCATTGTACGTTATGAGGTATATGTTAACTTTAGATGATTTAACTTCTTATTTTTAACCTATTAATGGTCTATGTAAATTAAACCACTTTAGTATAGAGCAGAACAGTGTGATTAGAGATTGCTAAATAATGTGTAGATAATCAGTTAGATGATTAGTGGCAGTATTTATAAGGCCTTTTAAAATACTTCAGTTGTTAAGGTGTTCACTTCAGTATCTAAAATTTTCAGCTCTACTCTAGAGTTTTCAGGTATCAAAGTCCAAAAATGTTGGGCCCATTTTTTCCCTCTATCAACTTTTGTGCTAAACTTTTTCAAGATCTGCGAAACATTTTAATATACACAGTTAGTTCACTCTTTTACATATATTTTGCATTAGTTGTAGCTTTTTTGAAACAGCAAGCTGTGTTTGTCTAGTTGTAATTGTCTATGTTACTTTCTAGCGGAAACGCTCGTTACGACTATACACATGAGGTACTAGAAGACAAGTTTTCGGTGTTTGAGGGAAAACATGTGCCAAGGGGGCGCCGCATTTCTATCATCAGCCGCTGTGAACCAGTTGATCATCCTGATCATATTAATCCACATGAAGGAGATTTAAAAAACCCATGTGGAGGAGACACTTGTAATGAACCAACATGCAGCTGATAGCGATATAACATTATTGAAGTATAATTTTCAGAGTGTTTGTGAACTGTTAATGTTTGTGAACTCTAGAAGACAACTGAGACTACTAGTAATTTGAACATCAAGTTTATAAAAGCATTTTGCTTTTAAACTTCATCGCATTGATAATTTTTCAAGTCATTTTATTGTGTCATAATGTATGAATAATGGTTTTTTTATTGGGCCAATATGCTTGGTATTACATTAGTAGTTCTGTGCAATTTCACTGTCTTCTTTTAGTTAGAAAAATATTTAAAATCTATGTTCCTGCTCGTACTAGCAAATTTGCGTAGACAAATACTAATAAGTGGCTAATATATTTTATGAAATAAAATTTTGTCATGGTACTTAGTCAAAGGTATTGTTGTTTCATTGTTGTTGTCTACTAATGCAGCTTGATCATCAAGTCCTTACATTGCAAACTTTTGAAAGAGCAGAATTCTAAAACTAAAATCATTTAGAAGCAGATATCGAGACCAGATCTGTAACTGTAAGCGCAAAAGCTACAAATAGACATAAATAGCTTATACTTTCACTTTCATGAACAGTACAGCACGTGCATTTATGCAGAGACACGTGCGGCAAGCCTATGAATAGGTTTTATTAATGTTGTGAAGAAACTCATTTGAATACTTCCACTGCATATGTCCAGCTGTGGGTTTGAAAGAGGTGATTTTCAAAGCTTATATTTTCATCACTTTTATGTATGATCTCATAATACTACACAATTTTTATTGTGCAGTAGTTTGTTATGAAATGTAGGTTTGATTAAAAGCCATTCAAAGGATGTCACTTCAGATGTTCGTGCAAGTTTTGAGTCAAAAAAAGTCGCCATACACATGATTCCATAACTCCACATATTAGCGTGAATTCTAAACTATGACGTGTCAAGTCGCTTAGAAACTAATTACCTTATAGCAGGTTTTGCTTTAATTTAATTTTTTGTCATTGTGATAAATCTTGGCCTGAATTAGATTGTTTGGACTCCTCGATTGCTGAGTGAGAAAAGAATTTTATATTGTCTCTGACTTGTGTTATTTTGTACGGAGTAAGTGTTTCTTACATGAAAACAGCTCTTGTACGTTTTTTGGCCATTTTATTCATGAACTTTATAATGAAGCAGAAGGTGGACCGATTAGGAAACAGTTTTTCTTGCGTTCAGACAGCTGCAAGTAGATCTACAGCTGAATGTTTTTGGCCTTTCTTGAGAACTTTATGTTTTTGGCATTTCCTTTCCATGAACGCTTTTGTGAAGAATCAGAAAGAAAACGGACTTTACGTTTAAGAATATCTTTAGTGATTTGCAATAGGTACTGTTAAAGTTGTGGGTGAACTCATATTCTGTGTGTAAGCACTCACAAAAAATTACCAGGCATCTTAATATTGGCATTAGCTACTTCATGTGAAGTTCGTTTAATTGATTGGAAATGGTGGATTAAGTTCATTATGCTGCGTTATTATTTGTTTCATCATTATCGTCGTGTCTTTGCCACCAGCATCATATCACCCTAGCCGTTGATCTAGTGGCTCTATGCAAGTTATAAAAGCTTCTCAGTAAAAAAATAGGAAGGACAATGTATTTCTTCATAATTTCATTAAAAAACATTTTGCACTAATATTGTGTAATATTGTTGTAGGCCTAATAACAATTGTGAAAATGAAACAATATTTTTCTACAAAGCAAATCTAGAAACTGGATTTTGAAAGTCACTTTCGCGTTATGGTTGTCCCAGCAGTTCGTTTTACATTAACTATGTTGGTGCTGCCATCTGTAATTTCAAATTAACTTGTTTTATATCTGCCAATGCATCTTATCTAAAACGAGCTTGGTAAATATTTTTGAGAACTGAAAATAAGAGCAATAATAAAGAAACTTTAAAATTACACGAAAAGGAGTAACGCCTGGTTGTTCAGATATTCAATACAACGTAATGGACATAGTACAAAAAAATCACTAAGATTATTTTCTGGTGGGTTGAAGCAAAGCTTTATTGCATATACAGAGCACTTATTTAAATGATGATTAAAGAACTAAATTGGAGGGTCACCAAAAACATATGAATTACGGTGTCTTTTGTACCAAAATAAGTTTTTTTGTGTATGATTAATGCAAATGAGTAATTTACCTTGAGTTTTTTATATGATTTTGCATAATTACTTCTTTGTTTTTCTGTGCACATTGGTGCTTAACTGATGTACTTTTGGTGTTTCAGTAATTCTTTTGCTTTTCCAAAATTGTGTGCAGTTCACCAAAAATAATTTTAAATGATTGTTGCGCAATATTTTTTCTAAGGTATAGTATTGTTAGTTGTTTTACTTTTTTTATTATCCGATATATTTTTTAAGAATGATTTCTTCTAGTTAGACTAGCTATTGTGAAACTGCCGTGTGGATGTTCATTATAACTTTTGCCATGAACCTGACTGCCTGTTACAGGTTTGATTGGTTTTATATATTTCCGACATTGTTAAGTCGACTTCTGAGATAAAAACAATTGTATAAGGTCTGAAATAAGAGGGAAAAGAGAGATAGCGGCCTTCAAGAAACCAAATTCACAATTTTTTTGGTATATTTATACTGAATAACAACAGCACTATGTATTATTATTGTACCATCCGCTTATAAATAGTTACACTGCATTAAAAATTAATCATACAAAAATATTTCTAGATAACAAATATTTAATACCAAGCTGATGCTTGCACAACGTTTTTCAAGTACACGTTGCAATAACGTGTCCTTTTTATTTAATTAACGTTTTTGATTATTGTGTTGAAATACGAAAATTGTACTTTTGTAAATTCGAAGTGTTTATGCATATTGAAAACTGGCTATTTTTTCTTTGAAAATTTTATCCTATTACAAAATTATAAATTTTGTTCGTGTTTTTTTTTTCAGAACAAAAATCTAGGAATGCAAAATAGTCCAAACTCGAATCTGCTAAACGAAAGTACGAAGTACCTTTTCTTAATTCTGTTCGTAAAATCAACACAGGACTTTTTAACGCGCGAAGAACACAGGAAATATAGGTTGGGAAAACGTAAAATTTAACTAATAAAACAGTGTTTTGAATATAATTAATAAAGCGATGTTCACACTGTGCTTTCACGTTGAAAGTCGGCGCTACAGGCGGTCATGTGTGCGTGTCATAGTTATGAAAACTGCAGTGTTGTAATTGTGATAAATTGCAGACTCCCTTAATTAAATGTCAACTTCACACAAAGCTTGTGATCCTGCCTCATTTGACTGCAGTTTCATGCCACACTTGCACCTGTACTGGAGAAAATGATAATTAGAAGCGTTCAATAAAAGTGGACACTCATAACGTAGCTTGCTTGACGTTGCGCAATTTCCATAGGTTGTTATGGCGACGGCTGGACACTGTGAACTCGGACACTAATTGTGGAAAAATTACAATGCGTACAAAAAAAAAATAGAATACGAAATGGTCATTACCCTATTAGCTTCATCTAATTAAATAACGTTTTATTTAACGCTCCTTTCGTTTTAACAAATAAATTTTATTTTAACAAATAAAGAATAAGAAATATAGGAATTAAGTAACTGGCTCATAAAAATAGCTCGTGTAAGATAAAGAGAACGGAGACAGAAAGAGAAAGAGGGGAGAACTGAAAAAGTCGGAGTGAAGTAATGAGAGATTGAACCCAGCAAGACCTGCAAGAAAAGTAAAGATGAGAGAGAAATATAAAGATGGAGAGATGTAGAAAAAAAGTAGCAGGAGGAGATGAAGTGACAAATTAAAAGAAAATGAGGGAGACGAAGAGAGGGAGGGAGAGAGAGAGAGAGAGAGAGAGAGAGAGAGAGAGAGAGAGAAATGGGCAGATAAAACTGATCTGCAGACTCCCTTGATTCATCAACACTTTACGTCATGTTATGCTACTATGTATGGTAGTTAGCATTCATCATTATACGTTGCATTGTGTTCATTACGTTACTTGACATTGGGTTGTGCTGTGTCATGTTGTTTTCAATTGCGAAGAGTCGTTTTCCGTTTTTTTCAAAGGAAATTTGTAAAGTAGGTTATACAAAACTGGATTGATGATAACAGTGACGTCAACAGTGATGACGATGATAATGATGATCATTATATTATTGATTAATTGGCTGGTCGAGCATGAGAATTTTTTATATTTAACACTTTATTTAATACAAAACATACTTTACAAATTACAAAACCCGTGACATTTAAAACAACAGTAAACAATTTCAAGCACCAATCAATTAACTATGTCAATGCAGTTAAATGTAACCACTAATATGCAATAACTATACTCTGACAATTTCGATTTTTCAGTTAAATCATTCCAGTATATAGTTCAAAGGTAACCAACTATCCTCAACTTTTTCTAGTAGCCCAACGTTGGAATTTTTCCTTTTTCTGCAAGAAAGAGCATGCTAAAACGATGTGGTTTGTTTCCCGCTGGATAATTTTTTTTCATATTGCTCCAAACAAAGCTAACGCCCATTCAGGACAATAAATAAGGAACTCCAGATATTTTTTATTCAATTCTCGACTGTTTTGCGTCTAATTGTTCTACTGTTTGTGCTGGCTTTTAAACAGCGATCGTCAACACAATGGCCAAAAAAACCAAAGTCATGTATGAGGTGAGGGTTTATCGAATTCACTCAGCCAATAATGCGGTTTCTACGGACAAACTGAAATAAAGGCTGTCGTATTAATCGAATTGCACACAAGCCAAACTAGGTCATGTCCGTTTTTCATTAGTTCTTTTCGGCCAGTCGATATTTTGCAGTATTATTGATCAATGGATGACCTATTTTCAACTGCATCAATGCCGATGTTTTGCTTGATTCGAAATGAAGCCGTTAGTAACTGAAGCCTTATATTCAGTTCAATGGTCAAACGTGCTATTGAGTTTACTCGTCGTGGGCTTGTCACGCCGTCACAAAAAGAAACTCCAGCATTCGCAGTTGAAGACTACATATTATTGAATACATACACTTATTCTGTTGTTCATTTCTTGTATAGCACAAAGTGCATTGTGTGAAATAAGTTTAAACTTAAAAAAATAAAAATTACAATGACGGCGAGATCACATAACTAGTTTCCCTATACAGTTTCCGCATAATTCCTTGCAAAACTTTATATTTTTACCAGTTTTTTGCGTATGCCTTGTATACTCACCCCACAAAATCATGATAATTAAGCATTTGTAATTAAGTGCTGATGATAATTAAACGATAATTATTTTTTCTTTTTTGAATAATTTATGTTTTTTATTTTCTCTTGAATCATGTCATTATCTTCAAGTTTATTTATTTTTTAACATTATGGCAAAGCCCTATACTTCACAACCTATTTATTACGTATAATAATTATATCTTATAGAACAGCTGATTATGCTGCAATTAATTAATTATAATTTGTGTGGAACAGTGTTGCAATATGTATCTAAAAGTATTTTCGACTTCATTTTTATGTAGTTGTTCCCTTTAAATTTTGCATTGTAGTGTAAAACATATTTTTTTGCGAAAAATGTTTGTATTTTAGAATGTTAAGGTCAGTAAGCATGATGTTTTATAGTGGAAGGCTTTTTGGTGTATACCCCTTTCAAAAATGAGACCTAATAACAATTAACAGATTTACAAGTCAAAAGTTGCATGCCGTCGACGTTAATTATTGCATTTAGCTTATTTTTCGTAGAAAGGCAGATGGCGTCTAAAGCCTAGTTAAATTTAATTACCTATAACGTCATCTAACGCCTACCTGTCCAACAACCAACACAATTACGGGCTATAAACTTTTTAAATTTTATTTTCGCAAAAATAATAGATTTTACATTGATGACTGTATATATATTAGATGTGATTATTTGTGATGTTGGCATTCGTGTAATGCCATTTTTGCGATATTTTTGTTCACTAATTGTTACGAAGTACAGCAGTGTGCGTTCCTTTGAATTACATGATTCCATATTCTTGTTAGACATTGGCTTTATTCGTGTTTTACATTATGTACATTGATATGCACAATAAACTTTTTCCAAAGGTGTGAACCTTTTCCAAACGATTGTTTTGCAGTCGTTTCTTTGCAATGACATTTCTATGATGAAGACTGAAGTTGTGTTTGTGCAAGTCTAAGCCTTGATATTATAACGAGTTTTGTGAATATTAAATTAAACATTGTGTTGTGCAAAAAATTTAAATGTTCGGAAAAAGTTGTGTGGTCTGTACAGCCAATGTGGCTATTTTGCGGGTAATTTCAATTTATTCATTCCTTTTTATTTAAGGTAAGGCTTACTTTAAATTTTCAATGTTGGAACTATCTCATCTATCTGGCACAAAGATGTTCATATATATTGGCGCGTTATTTTTACATGAAAAATGCTTTACTCACTTTTGTGTCAAAGTTTCCCTAATTGACAGTTCGACAGGTAGTACTATTACAGTATTTAAATTTAAGCAACCATCCATGGTAACCTGATAATAATGAAATTAATGTAAGAAACGCTCATGTTGAACTAAATAATGGTTCTCGGGAAACGCATAATACGGTAGAGCACGCAAGACTCTGTACGTTAAAGTTAGAATAAGCGAAAACCCATTATACAACCTAATCGGTTTATTTGTGAATTTCGAAATTGGGAGAATTTTGACAAAGAAACCCTCAGCTGGAGCTGCTGGATGCTTTTATGCGCATGCGTTAGTTTAATAAATGAAAATACGGAAAAATGTAAAAATGTACGGTCACATGACCGCTATTGTTCTCTCGAGTGGCATATGGATGGCAGTAAAGGGGCTCTGCATGTTGATGAAATTTCCCATAAAACTGTGATTTTTAGACAAAGAACGAGTGGGCAGATGGGGTTCTCAGTTATAAATGCGTGTTTTTGGGCGTCAGCAAAAAACAGCGTGATGATAATAGATAAATAATCGAGAAGATAACTTTACGGGGAAAATATTAAAATCTACAAAAGGGTTAAGGGCTGAATTTTTTCTAGAGTGAAGGGGCATGAACGTAGCCAAATATTAACATGGACAATATTTATTATTTATTACGAATAGTATAGCGGTATATTGAAATAAATAAAATTGATGAGTGGGCCAGTAGGTTCTTTCTGAATGCTTGTTTTCCGTTGTGTGCATTATGAGTTGCAGGTGTAGAAACTAAATGAAATTCAGACCTTTCAGACCACATTGGCCTGTTAGTGCCGCGTATTCCTATTCACCGTCACTGCCCACGGTACATCATCCCTCAAATAGAGAGTTGTATTTGCCGGTTCCAATGAGACACAACTTGATTTGAATATGCTGCTAAAAATGGAAATCTTTGAGATTCTGAGATCTTACGTAGATTGTTTCGTTCTTTATCAAAAGATGGCGATGCTGTATGACGGTATAATCCGTATAAAGCTTACTAAGTCTATTCAACTAAAAAATGTAAGCTTAAGAGTCTGCAAATTATTATAATATTAGTGCATCTTACAAAAGTTTTCTATATAGCCCTTTATGAACTGCTTATTAAGTTTTAATGCGAGGTCGTTAATTTTATCATTATGGTTTTCTATGGAATTGGTTTTTCTATAGGTGTAGGCCTATGCTCTACACAAATAACATGGTAGAAATAATATTAAATTGAATTGATTATCGTCCATAGATTTTAGATGGTTTTTTCTTGAATTAAATTTTCTCACTTATACTCTTTTACTCTGCTGTAGCTTTTAGCAAATTATAATTTCTCCTTTGTTTTCCATTTCATTTTCAAGTACATGTAAATAGATATAGCTATTTTCATGCTGCTCCTTTGCAGTTTTATTAATGGGGTAAATTTTCACTGTTTTATGTTTTAATTTATGGAACATACATACTAAACTGGATGAAACTATACTTTGCTGAATCGCTGTAGTCTTTATTTTCATTTTTGCGACTCTGTATATATTCTTAACAGCACTAACATGTTTTTTTCTTACTTTTATTCATTTCTCCTCGATCTATTGTTCTTAAGCTTGGAATTTATACGTTGCTACTAACATAAATTTGCAAGAGTTTGTGAACTTGTGCGCAACGAATATCATTGCAATTGACGTAATATTTAAATTGTTAAACATCTTATAAAATGTATTTAAAAGCAAACATCACTTTTAAATGCTTCGTGCAATGTTAGACAAACTAATTTGACGATCTTTGTAATAAGTGTGGCCGCTAGCAGGCAAGAGACCACGCGTGCCCCCAAACACCTGCCAAACACAACAATTCGGCTAAAAACTGTTTTTCAAAATTAACTGCAGCTTTAATCTCCGCTTCACCTGTTTGTGCTGGGCAACTTTCAAATTTCACTGATCAAAATAATAAAATATCATTATCCGCATTCTTTTATTAATAACAGCCAGTGCTGGCAGCCTAGCATCCATTTGCAAACATAACGGCAGGCCAGTGGGGCTAGGCCTATAAATGGGCCTATAATTAAGAAATCGATACGTTGTTGCTTTACGAGGAAAATTATTGCAATGCATATACTACTTTTAATGAATATTTTCAGGATGTCTTAGAAAGTGCGTTTAAAATTTTGAACATTTATGAAACGTGGAACTGAAAGTTAATTAAGACAATTTAGTCAAGATTATATTTATTATGATGATGATGTATGGAGTGACAGTCAAAGTTTGCGTTACCCTGCCGTCATCACTACACAAAGCATATCTGAATGGTATGTGATTTTTGATTTTGGATGATTTTCTGTAGGATTCAAAGTTTAGTTTGGGGGTTTCACAATTTTTCCACCTTTCTGAATCAATTGTGTACACCCAAATAGAGGTAACGTGCCTGAAGCAGTGAAATTTTGCATATTGCAGAATTGTACGTTGTATGTACTGTAAATTGTATATTGTACCTTTAACTGAATTATCCTTTATATTGTTTGCTGTAAATTTTTAAAATTGTAAAATGACTATGCAGACACCTTATACTCGCCTTCGGACGGCATTAAAATTGAACAGCAATAGCTGCAGTGAGGAAATTATAAGACAAATTTGTCTGATACATTACTTTAATGGCCTGTTTGTTGACGTAGTCTTGCATAAATCTATTACCTCTTATATCTAGAACCACGTCCAAAAGTTTTCATTGCCTTAGTAAGAATTGATAGTCGGAACATACTTGCACTGGGAAAAAGATTACTTTTCTATTTTTTAAACTTTAGTCTCATAATCGTTAATTCGATTTTCAGTGGCCTCATTCTGACTTTGCGGCCGCAATAATATGCACATAGCAGTTGGTGGGTCGCAGTTCCTAGACTTCCACCAACGCACGCCATCGCTTTATGGGGCCGTATCTGAAAATTTAATAAGTCTTTATTGAATTCGTCGTTACGGCGCCAAAATTTCATCACTAAATGTTGTAAGCGACCATTATGTGGCGATTATAAATTATATTCTGTTAAAATGCAAGTGAAATTGGTTTGCTACAAAGAACAGGTGCAAAAGAGCATGGTGGCTACAACTATCAAACCACAACCTTTACTGAAAACATTAGGTGTAAGTCTAAACTATAATTCCAAGGAACTTTTTTCTGCAAAAGCATAGCGATTGTTTAGAAAGATGAAAAAGAAATCTGCGAGAACCAAATTGTTGCACCCCAGTGGAGGCTCAATACTCAGGTGTGTTTCCAAGAATTAGGTTTGTCAATCATCCATTTCATTACTGCATTGGAAACCAAATGAGTTTACAGGACAGTATAACCTATTTGAATATTAATTTGATCATATTTTATCCAATTTGATTCGTAGAATCCTTGTACGGCTGCGTGCAAATTAATAATTCAGCACTGCTCTAACGTCTGATTTTTTTACCGGTAATTGGCTGATTAGACCTATGTTAGTTGTTTGGATATTCAGGCTTAAAGTTTCATTGCTTTATGAAATTTCCACGAAAGGATACACTAATATAAATACTCTGCACTTATAAACAAAAAAGAGTGTTCAGGGACCATGCACAAGCCTAATATTGTTAATGCGTTATATTTATTCATTTTTATACCGCATTATTGAACACTAGTTTTAGATTTTAGGTTAGGTTTGTATAAATATTGTAAAACTTTGTCACCTTTCAATACCGGAGTGTACATATGTGTCATTACTAAATTTTTAAAATGTTGTAACAATGAAACCGTGTAATACAAGTCTAGTGTGTATATTCTATTCAGTTCTGTTTTTTTGTCACGGTCGACAGGCTTAAAGTCTTTTCAGCTGCTAACGTTCGTAAAATCGAAAAGTATGCCCACCGAAACGAACCGAACACACAAATTTGAAATTAACTGATAAAAGCACATGTATGATAACAGTTAATTGTTTTGGAGGTGTAGAACATTTGTAAAATAATTACGAAACGTATAAATTAAAGCGCTCTTTGAACGCTGTTATAGTTGCGTAATAACATAGCTGATCTACCTTCGGAGTCACTACATTATTTATTTAAATAATACGTTTGTAATGTTTTATAGGCAGACTCGTTATTATAGATGTTCCAATAGAAGATCCATTTCCTATCAATGAGCCACTTATTGGGCAGGAGTAAACCACGCTGGTTAAAAATAGCAAATTCAAGAGCCACACGTCCTAATGAAGGGCCAGAATAAAAACCAGCAAAATTACTGATGGCAAACTGTGCTTTTTAGAGATGTAGTCCTGCTGCTTTTAGCTTCTCAACTAGATTTCAAAGATTCTAAATCACACAATAAAAATCTGGTAGAATAACACCCCAACAGTATTTATTTCTAAATATGACTCTTTTGAGTTTTAATTTCTTTAAATTTGAAACATATGAACGCTCATTGAAAACTTAACAAACACGAGTGATCGCGGGGAAAACTTCTTGAATGAGGTGGGGGAGGGGGACCCATACAGATGACATGCTGACGTCAGATATACAAAATGATTCCACATGTAGGACATGTCATCTGTTAATCTTCTTTGACCTGACTCAGAGCTACAAGTTTACCTTTCTGGAGAGATATATGCTTCAGTAGTAAATACTTATTACAAATCATATAAACAAGGTCATTTAGTAATGAGAAGACATCCAAAATTTGAGTATTAGCCAGCTTAGGAAATACTGACTAAATAAATACCATATTGTCACAGGCCTAACATTTACCAACTAGAATAATGTTCTAATGTTGTTCGCCTGACATGCAACAAGAAAATTAAAACAAAAGTAAAGTTGAAAAATCACATTTTATTCTCAACACAAAAATGCATACAATAATAAATTATTATTAAAATATTATATTAGGTTCTGTTTCGGTCTCTTCCTGAATGTCTACGTCACCATAGCTAGGGTCTGTATTATATAAGGTGCAGTGGCAGCCATGCATCGTCTTCACTAAGAAAACAACACCTGTATTTACAATAAATTCTTTTGCGAAGATGACGCACCGCTGCGACCACGTCATGAAGTACAATCATTGCAAACCCTGTCCCCGGCACAAGCTGATAACAATACTCCTACTATGTACAATGCCATCTGCTGGATACAAGATTAAACAATGCTCGAACAAGTGAACATACATTGTACAAGTTAATAATGCAGTTGTCTGTCAGGTAAAACTCCCTATTTTATGTACATCAGACACTGACAGGCACGTGGCAGTATAGCCAGTAACAATGCATGTAAATTAAAGAGGTAGGTGTCAGTGCAAAATTTTAATGGAATTTGTGACAACAAAATTTGCAACAGTATAGCTTTTCAAACAGAGTAAACCACTAACCTTATGGTGACTGCACCTTTTTAATTACAACCCGCGAAGCATAAAAAATGAAGCATTGCCTGAGTGAAATGAATTAACTTTTGAATTAAATAACCTAGGTGGCGCTGGTAATGATTATTTACAAGGGCGCCATCCCATTGCACCAAGCGCCACCAAGGTGCACAAAGCTTAAATTAAGTAACCTTACAGAGAACACTCATGATGGCATAAGAGGTATTTTACAATAAAGCACTGTAAATTACATTCGTGGACAGACAAATCTATAATAAAATCAGTTTGATGCACCTCTATGACGAAAATTTTTTATTACTCCTACTACAACTTCTATAACTGCTACTAATGAACAACAACAAGAACTAAGACAATTCTGGTAGCAAGATAATACATAACTTCTACAAATGTACTAAACCAAATCTGATAACTAAAAACAATTTAAAATCGTGCAAGCCTGAGTAGTAAAAGCCGTATAAAGCCAAGCCAAATGGATGCTAGTCGTCTGATATTTTTTCGCTAGAATTTGGGTCACAAGCTATACAACAAAATCAATAGAGTAAGCGGCATTTTAAATTCTGGCATTTTGCGTCGCTGCGGATTGGCAATCAATTTTGGTCCCTGGTGCAGAGAAAGCAGCAAGGCAAGCGACCGCTCTGAGGCGAGTGTGAACTAGCTGCCATCTATCGACACGTTTTTAAAACTCAGGGCTGGCACTCACTGGCTTTTTTACAAGGCAAAAAGAAAACCATTTAATCTTTACACATTTCCTGCAACTTCTAAATAACCGAAATTACAGGACAACAAACACTTAGTATGAATACATGCACGAACGATGAATGAGGTAGTTTGAAATTGTTTCACAATACACAGTTCATGGGAGAGAATAATCAACATAACATAGGAATACAATTTATTCGAACAAATTTGCGCATTCATTATTTGGCGGACATCAGTCAACATAACTACATAAAAATATCTTTCTCTACTTTGTCGTTATGGGACGCAGGCCACCACAGAATCCTACGCATTTTAACAACTTGCTTTCAAATACACATTAGAACCAAGCTAACCCAGAAATGCTTCTCTCCTGAGGGCGAGCCAACAATTATGTAAGAGGTGGTACTTTAGCCCCCTCAAATAACGCAATATGTTACAATGACATGATTATAAACCCGTATTTCACTTTTATCATGCCACTGATTCTATGATATAAACGCAACGTAAGAGCTACCTGTTCATATTCCAACCCGCCAAACTGAAAGAAAACGCCCCCTTACCATTGCATCTCGCTTCCCCTAAACACGACAACAGCTGCAGTTTTTTACATGCTGTAAGTTTTCTGCCAAACCCCGTGGTAACTGAATATTCCATTCCGTTCGACAACAAATTTCCTCTCAAAAGTAGGGCAAGTTTACTTTAAAGCTGCCATATAAACAAATAAGGCCGCGCAACTCCTTTTTCAGGATTTAAAAATAACCTGTCAAGTCCCGATTAAAAACATATTTCTGTGGCGGGCTAAAACTAGGCCAGTAAATACCGGCCGTAGCAAAAAGATGTTCTTTAAGCAATTTGAACAGATGGGATTAAAGACTGTAGTTTAGGCTCTTTTAAGTAATATCTGGGTCACGCATTCAACATTCAGTATACACACGCGCACAGGTTCAATTTTCCACGTATGAAATTCACCTGAAGCCAAGTACACAATCGCTGCAGGAAAAAGCAAGTCTTCATCATTGAAACCAGGTCAACCCTCGTGGCAAAATCAATAATGCGCGTTTGTTGAAAACTCCGAGGAAGAATTTCATTTCTTTTACGTAATGGATGGTAATATTCTAGACTGTTGACGTTACGCACTAAACGCAAACGTCGTAGATTGCTAGCCTAGTCATACAAAACCACCCTGTACAGCAGGGCAAACTGGAGACTAACGCTAAGCAGATGATAAGCAGTATTAAATGAGAGTCCCTTTTTCTAAATAATCACCCCATACGAGAACCTAAAACCAAATTAGTAAACAAACAATTTTTGAATATTTTTCTTTGCTTCGCAACTTCAGTTTTTGTTCAATGATGTCTTTAATGGCCCCAAAAACAAAGTGCAATTTTAAACTTGGCTACGCTTACATAAAATTTGTCTTGTTCTTCTTGTAAAAGCCCTTCTTGAGAGAAGTGGAGAAATACGTATTGCTTTTTTCAACTCATATGCTTTAGAAACGTGACAGTGGTCATAGATCACCGGGGCTAACAAAATGATGGTTAGATCGTGCGGAAAATTTTACAGATTAAACTTGTATAATAACATTTGCTATAATTTCATGTGGGTATAGTGAAGTTTATTAAACGATTTCAAGGATTTTTTTAATTTTCCAAGTAATAAATTTTCGTTTGAGACGGACAAAAGGATGATATCATCAACGAAGCCCCATAAACTAATAAAAAACTCATTAAAATACATGAAAGCAATGATTCATCCACCAATAACAAAACGCGACCTTAATTTCATTGAATTGTTCAATAATTTTTGCTGTTACGACCCAATTTTGCCGGCGGCTATAAAAAGAGTAATGAAATTTTTTAATAACAAAAAATAATTGCATCTGCTTTTTGGAGCAGCATAAAATTCGCGTTAAACATGCTAGAATGGGCGTTGCTTTCGCAATAACTGCAATTAACTGTTGGACTTTAATTAAAATGTTTTGTTTCCACCATTTTGTAATTGGAAAGTTGTTAAATGTTGAAGCTTATTAAACATTAGTAAACGCAATACATGCCACGAAATAGTATATGGAGTTTGTGAACCGAGTCAGAGTGTGCAAGAATGCCCAACTTAGGGTCGAAACAAGATTGTGCAAAAAGCCAAAAAGGGACCAAAAGGATCGAGTCTGTGCTAGGACTTCTTGCATTCAAAATTTTATCATCGTCCTTGATTATTTTGTTAAGTATTTTTGCGTTTGATAGCTAAAAACAGGTGACCGAGTCTAGTCGGTGTCTATAAGCATTATCAATGCAGCAGTGGACCGAGATTAGTCACGGTCCAGGCCAGTATCTGCCAGTGTAAATTATTTGTCAAGCATGCTCCATATTTTAATAACTGTATACAGGAATAGTAATTTTTCCGTGAAGAAATCAATGATGACATTATAATGAAACAAGAAAAATTGCCTATTTACGCACGCACGCATTCCCGCAGTAAAATTCAGTGATTGAAGCTCCGGCTACAATGAAACGCTCGGCAGATAAACACACAAGTTTACAGCCTGACAATAAAAGCTGTTGCCCGCTGTGCCGTGAGGAGAGGGTTAAACGTACTGGCACGCGTTCACTCGAGCGTATTGTGGCGGCTTAACTCTTTCCCACAAGCGGCACGAGTTTGAGTGTTATATAGGACGCGTGCCTGTGCTCCAGTTATACCGCACGTGACTTCTCCGAAAGTTCCGGAAACAACGCAGCACCGATTACGCAACTACATAAAAAATTACCATAAAACTTTTTAAAACCTTTCTTATCGGAAAAGTAGACCTGGATTGAACAAACTTCGTCTTTAATTTCCTTTAATTGCGACTGAGTCTTAGACGAAAATGCTCAACACTTCCATCATTTAGGTGCGTGGACTGAATAACGTCACACATTTCGTGGAAACACAGACATTTCAACAAGTTACTTTCTATAATCATAAAGTTGCAATATTGCTATGAGATACATGTTTTAGCCACACTGACAGAAGTTTGCACACTATAAGAGTTAGAATCAAACATAAACACTGGTAAATAGCCAAATACAAGTAAGCTGCTATAACGAATGCCGTTTTGGTCTTACTACCCATATTATTAGTATTACGAGGCCCCGATGGAAGAGCAAAGCATAATTTTTTGACCTCTTGGCAGCCAGCTTCTTTCTCTCTCCCCTGAGTCCGAGTAAAATGCATTATTTTCCGCGTAGAAAGGGCCACGTATAACTCAACACAACAATTTCACTATAAATGCATGAGTCAGCATTTAGGATCAATGCCTTTTAGTAGCGCAGTACAGCTGATTAATAAATCATGTCTAGGCTTTGTTTACATAGCTAATTTCATTCGTCAACGCAGACCCAAGTTCTGGCTAAATTCGTGCGACGGCTGAAACTAATGCACTATTGTTATCTAAAATAACAGCCGTGTCATCCGAAATCGTAAAACCGTTTCTTGTGCAGGACATGTCCAGATAAATTGCACCGGAATTTCCATACTTACGAAATAACTTGTCTTGCAGTAGTACAATTGTACCGTTATTATACATGTGCAGACAATGTAAGAGTGAAGATCCAGGCATGCCAGCAACTTACCATTACTGAATAGCTCATGTGCCTATCCCCCCACTCTCTCCTTTCCTCTCCTCTCCTTTTCATCCGTCTCTCTCATTCTCCCCTCATCTACCCCTTCCTTTCTCTCCACCTTTCCTTCTTTACCTCTTTCCTTCTCTCCTCTCCACTTTGTCATTCTGTTCAATACAGGTTACGGTTCTTTCGTCACATAGATCCACAAACCAAAGTTACGCACACAGACCCACAAACTAACATCGCATGCCAAGCACAAGTACTCTACATACTATGATAGTAGTGTTTTTCTGCACATCCGGTGGCTAATAATGTTGGAAAGATCAAGTTTCTTCATTCACACCAGCTTATAGTAGCATCACACCAGTACTATCCGCAGAGAAGACTGCACACGAGCTCAGCGCTAAGCCTAAGCCATTAACCAAAGCGTGCAGCTCCAAAGTGGAAAGAGGGTTTCAGAATTGCCCGGTCCCTCAACCCTCTAGACTGAGAGACAAGGTCCACTCATAAAAGGAAATGTATAAAAATCATCTATGCTATCTGAGCCAAGTGGAGTAATCCTGTTACCTCGCTAACCACAATCAGAACAAAAAAGTGATCAGAATAACAACGCTAAGTTAGTTAGATCGACGTGTGATATGAATTACACTTAGAAACAGGAAACAGCTAGCTATAGAGTGACACTGGGTCAAAAACAGTTACTACCAGCAGTCAGCCGATATGATGACGTCATTAGGGCAAGCTTACGTGACTGTACTACTACGGCTATGTGGTCGTGACCAAAGGTCAGTTTCGATTAGGTGCTGATATTGGGAGGCAAGCAAAACAAAATTAATGAGGAAATAAGGGTTTTACTGCAAACTCTCATCAATTCGGTTGACAGTTCGGGAAAGGCAAATATCGAAATGGCCAAATTGGCAATTTATTGCAAATGCACTTGATTAATGATTTGAGATGTTCAGGCATGACTTACAAGCTAACAATGCATGCAAAGAGTGTATAAGCAGAAAGACATTGCCTGTCAAGCACGTGATATATACAGAAGCAGAAAGATATAAGACACATAACATTTTCTATTAATGAACAAAACAAACTGCTGCTTCAATAATAATCGTAGTCGGAACAGATAGATTTTCATAATAATTAGCAAAGCATTATTCACCATTACACTTGCGAGTGCTCTCACCCCAACACTATTCCCTCTCTCACTCTGTAGCTGCGGACGAAAAAACACGTTTGGACACTAGCTCACTGTTTCGCTTGTTTACAAAACGTCAACATTTTTGAATAGAATCACTCCCTCGCTGATGCATTCATGGTGTGCTGGCTTATAGAACTCGAAAAAAAAACAAGAAAAGAGGGCGACAAGCACACTAGGAAACTGAACCTTTTCAAAGCTCACCCGCACGCGAAAATTTTGCCTTATTTTTTAAGAAGCACCTCGAATGCAATAAAAAATTAAATAGTGGCGTTTATCTTCATTCCTTTACAGTGATTATACACTTGTAACCATGTATAGTAGTAACGTTGATTAAACGTGTAAAAATAGATGAATTTGCCATTATTTACAAAACCGCACTGATGAAATTCGATTTTTCTGGCAACTGTAGTAATACCAGTTATTCTTGAAGTGAATATGAGAGAGGAGGACCACAGGCCCGCATATTTTTCAGCGACGATGCCCCTTAAGTAACAGAAAAACAGTGGCATTAACCCGGTCCACATTAAACTAGAAGGGAAACAGCGTGCTGGTAGAAAAAATAACCGGGCCCACCGGGTGGGCACAGACCCCTACCTTAAAACTGCCAAATTTAATGGCTGTAAAAATACAAGGCTATGCTTCGTCCAAACAAACCTTTGACCATGCATATCTGAAATGTTGTATGAAGTAAAATGGGTCAAGGATGGATATTTGTTAAGTATAAAGTCTCATCGTCAGCACGATGAAAAATTAATCTTATACCAAGCTCGAGATCAATCTAGATTAAAACAAGAAATATGCAATGTGCGTCACGACATTTTGCTTATCCTGGTTAGCTTCCTTTGCGCCTTGTTTCTTTAACTTCTTGAATCGATCACTTTTTTAAAATTTTGATCAATGACTGACTAATCACCTAAAAAAACATTTCAATTGAAATTGAGCCCCAGCCCCAGTCCCATTACAATTTAACGTTAGAAAAAATGACTCCGCTTTCTCAGTCCCTCAACAGTCAGCGCAAAACTGTCTCCAATCAATAAACTTCTTAAAGCCAAGAAAGAATACACTAAGCGAAAATCCTACTTTCATTTTCCTTTAAACCTTTGTGGAAAATATATTTCAATTCCACGTCCATTTGACAAACGTTTATAATCGAATAACGGGTCTAGAAGAAAAGTGCCGAACGGGTTGGACGACCTACGAAACTCCGGCAAACAAATCCGGACGTGCCGCAAAATCCGGGGAGACTTAAGAGAGGAGCAATTTAATATAGCCAAATCGAATTGCCCCCTTTCCGGGAAAAATGTATTTTCACGAAGCACTTGTTTTGCAAATTTTGCAGTAAATTTGGAAGAGCTTGTAGCAGTCCAACGGCGAATAAACTTACAAAATTGATTTTGCCATTTTTACTCGAGCTTAAATGGATATTTCTGAAATCTCGAGTGGAGGGGCGTATCCATACAAAGTGAGTTAGAAAACTAAAATTCTTGCATCAAAATGTGCCTTCGGCTGCGTAGAAAACAGTTTTAACCCGTTTACTTTATCGGATGTATCGCAAAATAATTTTCAGGTTTAATCTCAGTACACCCTAACAAAACCATTTATCACCTCCGTCGCATTTGGATACACCCTAGGGCGCACATCTAATGGTTTGGGAAAATTGAATTGCTTACAAGTTTAGGATTTACGTCAAACAGCCTCTGTCGATAAAAATTGAAATTTTTTTACAATTTCAGCCCATTAGCGGTCGAGGAAAATGCATCACCATTTCCACGAACACAAAGCCACCCTGGTCACATGACTTCAGTCGAAGTTGCGCAACAAGCCGATTCTCGGAAATGTTTTGAAATTTTTCAATTTCATTAAAGCCAGCGAGCACAAATTGCAGGTAGGTGGCTGCGAGTGCAAAAAATTCTGAACTCCACATGACATCAGAAGCAAGAGCTGCGTGTAATTAAGTTGATTAAAACTACCTAGAATAAATATTTAACAAACGGACTTTAGTACACCATTAATTTAAAGATATTTTGAGGAGTATAAACCGCTAATGACAATTAAAGAATCACAGCTTAATAATGTTAGTTCCCTACCCATTGTTATTCAAAGAACAATAAGTCTTTAGAGGGAGTCTTAAACTTATCATGCATCAAATTCATTTTAGAATGTTACTGCTCACTCGAAACAATGTTGTACGCCAATCCAAGCCCCGAAAATTTTATCCTGTCAATGGCCAGAAAGAAAGAGGCTCGCATTTAAAGACCTACATGACACAGATTTTTTCCGGAGTGAGTAACCTGTGCTCAATAGTAATAGACTCGTGTGTATACAATGGTCAGATAATGCAATGAAGTACCTGCCAGTTTTTTTAATTTTCCCTACTAATCAGTTGACGACCTAAAAAACTTAAATAGGCAGGAAGGCTGGCAATGTTTCCAGTACTGGAATACCCTGTAATGAGTAAATCGTTTGAGTTCAATAGTCTGAGGCTCTGTAGAAACTGTTTACTTTCTGTTTCTATAACGATTTAAGATCGCTCTACAAGGGAATACTTTCAATAAATTGAGATATTAGATGCTCTTGATTGCACGTTAGCGGCGGGATGGAATTATTCGAGGACAGTATACGGCTACTATAGAATTTACAATACACCATGTTACGCATAATAAAACGTAAGCTTACTACTTTATTTTAATACAGAAAAGAAAGTTTATAAACATATACAATCAAATTTTGTTTTTCAACTTTGACAGTTTGCCGCTTGATTACCTGTCGTGAATTTTACCTGTGTTGACGGCTACCTAAGAGGGGGACGGCAAATTTTCGAAAAAATGAACCCATTCAGCATATACGCCTGAATTTCTGCGGAAATAGGACGTAATAACAATTTTTGCAAGACAGGTTTTTTAGGCGTTCAACAATTTTATTATTCATACAACTAGCGGACCATGATGACAAAAGAGCGAGGCGGATTCAGGCAAGATGGAAAAGAAATGTTAAGACGGAAATTCGCCAATGTCTTACTAAAATTTTGGACAGTTTGCAGAAATATACGATCAGCATACTTCGGTACAATCCGCTACAGTTCAACAAATCAAAAGTTAAGTGTTAGTTGAGCACTTTTTAACTAACCAAAGTTGTCTCACACAAAAATTGACGACGCAGAATTGTACACAGGTAGTTCTCTTTTTCATATGCCCGAGCTGTTGTCATTATGCAAATTTGGCAAATTGTTGTCCAGCTGGCCGGTACAGTGCGGCTGAAATTACCCAAATCAAACGCTTAAAAATATTTTGCACGGCCGCAACTCTTGCGGGGAAATTAAATAATGCAGAGAGTATTGACCCTGCCGCGCATGATAATGAGCTTCGTAGTAAATACAGCAGGAGCGGTTGTACGACAACATCCACGTCGGCTTCCAGGGGGCACTCCACTTTGTACTAGCAACGCCACCTACAGCAAACTGCTGTAAATGCTGAAAACGAAAGTATTATGTACGGAAAACAATGTGCCAAACTTTGGAACATCTAGGTTAAGATACTTAAGGAAAATAATTTAGTTTGAGCTTTTGACATCTGAACCCCCTGTAAAAGTCGCCACTGGATGTGCTCCTTTCATCACGGATACTGCGGAGGTAATTACAATGATTCTCGTCATTTATAAATTAATAGAAAGTAAGAAATGTAGTGAATGATTTCTCACTACGTGCAGAGGAACAATGAAACTATTCACCTTTAATTACGTTATTACTTTATTTTCTACTGTAATTTCACAGTCTTGTTGTGGCAGGAAAAACTTACAGATTTAAATTATTTTAGATAAATGCACACCTAAACACTTAAAATATTTAGGCTCACAAAATCTAATAATCTAATAGTTTTTTCTTAGATATGCTAGTACCCTTAATGCAAGTAATGCAATCCAAAATGTTTTTTCATTGGTAAATTTTGTTACATCATTTAAGTGGTGCCTCATTCAACAAAACTAAAGATAATAATAATTATAATAATGCATATAAATCTACAGCGTTTCCTAGGTAACTGAAGATGATGGTTCAGAAGATGGAATGACCGGATAGACTACAATATTAAGAAGCCCAGCAAAAACGACTAATTCTGAGAGTACAAGAAGTGAAAATAGCCAAAACATGTCAACACTGTTCATTAGAGAGAAAACTCTGACGAATTATGTATGATATATAATTGTTTTAGGATATATAGCTGTCTGGTTTATACAAAATATGAGCAGACATGAGACCCTTTCGTCAATAAATAACTTCATTACCTACAAAACGGCATTTTTGCAATATAGTGTTCAAACTCAATGTTTTCATGCCCGTGATGATGTTGGAGTTAGTAGTACGAATAACAAGGGTTAGTATGGGTAACAAGGTCCATAGTGCATCATTATCCGCTACTTATACTAGTTAAGTATCCAGCGGCTTGAAGTTCGACTAAGTCATTTTAATCTTCGAATAAGCAACCTACACACCGCTACATAAAAGAAGGCTTGACCGCACATGCATGCGCGAATTCACTAGTCTGATTCGTATTACTAATTAACTTATTTAAGAAAAGGTATATGCAGAATGATCACACAAAGATACTGACAATTTGGCCTTGCTTTAAAAACAGCGATACAACTTTAATTTTCATATGTTGAGCAAGAATTTTTAAAAAGTTAATGCATGACTGAGTCATACCTGTGGAAATTCTTTATTCGCGGAATGGAATTTAAAAACGCACAAAACGTCAGCAACAAACTGGCATTTTGTACCTTTGAGTAAGATACAGAAAAAATTATGAAGCTTTGTAAAGGCATTTGAGAAGTTGCTTCATGCATGCCCCACTAAAAGCGAAGACTCAGCCAAACATCTCTTGACCAATGGTAGTCTTAACTATAGCGAGTGAATACCAGTTGGTTCTAATTTTTCAGCACTAACAAAACGAGTCGTTCAACCCTTAAACACTGTGCTGACTGGGGATAAGGAACAGCAAGCAAAACAAGATGAAGTCAGCAAGAGATTAATTTAAACCAATAAGAAATATCCAGGGATGCATTGCCACTAGGGCTAAGGGGCGTCAAAAAAAATCTAGGAAGAATTATGCATGAAGCTGTCACAAATCAAAAATCTCGCTCTTCAATTTTTACAAATATAAATCAAGTGATTGAAGCCATTTCATTCGCTCTGAATAGTATTAACCCTATGAATGTATCCGCCCCTTTGTATACTGTTAAGACATAGTGGACTTTGTGAAATGCGATCTTTCTAAACATCAGCCGCCCCCGTTGAGCTCGCAAATTTACAAATTTTACAAGCTGTCCAACAGGATGGCAATGTTGTTGAAACACACCCCGCTGACCAGAGTGGATTGAGAAAAAGCAACCCATGTGTTGAACAGAACAGCTCATTAAATTCAACATCTTGGACAGTATAAAATCTTCCACTCATGCCATCTGGGTATCTCTTACGATTAAACTCTGTTCTCATTGTTGTATGGTGATAGCATTATTATTACAAAACATTTTTTCCAATGTTTTAACTTGAAATGAAATGATTTGTTTAGATTTGCCTGATGGCCACGGCTAATTAAAGATTCGAATGCCAAAGAAAACTGAAAATAACTTATCTGCATTTTGCCACTCAAAAGGCGCTGCACTGTCACACATATACTCACGTTATTTATCCACCCTACAGCCTCGTCTTGGTATCAGAATTTGTTTCGACAAAATTCATTTTAAAATGACCTATTATGAACTACAGAAGATATAAATGTCGTGGTTGGTATTTAAGATAAAATAATTTTTAACCATTTACATAATTTTTGATACTGAGTTACATAACTACCTTGTAAATTTAGACATTGGCCACCCACAAACGAAATTTCGCATCCGGGCGCTGTCCGGCACAAAATTTGATTTATGGAAAACCCAATCGGTTTGTTTAGATTTGCAACGCAGCTGCGACCATATGGATCTAAACACGAAAGGGTCTTTCAAAATTGCGCACACACGGTTCGGAATGAAAATGGACGAAATTTTATGGATTGCTGTTGATGGCCATGCAACATTCTCCTATTTACACCAAACGGGAATAAATGTCTCCTTTTATTTGAAAATGGTAAATGGGGAATAGACAAAGGGCCCGGTGATTGGGTGACAGAGTCGAGCAGCTGCAAGCGGCCATGTAAATTTTTACAGAATTTTGTAAAAACGGCAGCGTTTTGTGTGTATAGTGCGGGCGTGACCTACTTACGCTCAACGCTCATTGGGGAATTTTTTGCAGTGAAATTCACTAGTGACATTTCCGTTTTAACAAAAGAGTCGAGGTGCCATTTATGAAGGCGTTGGTACATGGGTGTTTGGATGGGGAGGACGGAAAATGACATATAAGACAGCAGCTTCCAGCAAATAAGAAAACTGACGAGAAGTTATAAAAAGTCTTATCTCTATCTGAACCAAAGAAAAATTGAGTCAAACATGGAATTACTATTTAAAAGCTCATGCATAAAAGTTGAAACAATATTAATTTATACTGTGAAGGTACAATTATCCGAAGTTTATCAGCATTTTATACTATTTACAAATGAATTCTGCAACAGAAGTGATGAATTAGAGTACGCCTATGTGAACAGACTTCGGCTAAATGTACCATTGTAGTATAAACTGGCACAATTAAAACTTTTATGTATAACCTTTTTATCACTAATCCCATTTTAGTTAAATCTTTCTGCTGTTATCTCAATTGATTGTAGCTTTAAAACAAAGCTTAATATAGTACTCATTGCAGTGAAGCTAAATATGTGATATAAAAACTTTTGATGAAAGCGTGTTATGAAAAACAATCATAAACAAACAAAAAAATCAAGGATATAAACAATTCCAATTTGCTTAATAATTATAGAAGTTGTTATTCACTCCAACATATGAGGTTGCTAATCTCTTGTCGAGGTGAAACTATCTAGCCAATCCTGAGCCTAATATAAACACAGCACAGGTCATAACCACATTTGCTGGACACAAATGAGAAAAATACAAATCCAAACACTTTCAGCAAATAATTTTTCAGACAAATCGTGCATAGAAAAGAGGAGCTGACTTGACGGGCAAATGGCGGTTATTTAGCTGCCATCCTGAATAGGAAGTTGGGTTATGAAACTTGTCAAAATAGAGTTGAATACATCCAATAAAGGGGTTAAAATGCATAGCTTCTGCAAACAAGATAGGGGTTCAAAAGAAAAATTACTATATGCATATTAGCTTGCGCTTAGCTTGATAACCTAAATAGTTACACAACTTTGACAGTTTAAAGCAAAGATTGTTGTTGCCACACGACACAATTATTGAACGGGGTCCAAAGAAAGGATGCGACGAAAGAAAACCTTTTTACATTTTGTAATAAGAATTTATAATAAACAGTTTTGTTGCACTCCCAAGAATTATAGAAGCAGAGTTAATGGCGTAAATTTTTCTTTGTGAAAGTTTTGGCTATGCCTCCGAGCAAACGTATAAAAAGCCTATGTGTTTGACACAAGCATCTAACCTTGGCAAGGCATCTGCTCGCCAGCCAACAAAAGGCCTATTTCGGTAAATCACAATTTCAACTTAAAACTGCTCTCACAAACCAGCACAAAGCGAGCCAGGTGCACCGGACTTTTGGGGTAAAAACTGCAAAAAATTGAAACAGACAGAGAGAAAGAGGTGTGCGAAGTATACACAGTGAGCTATGGAAATCACACGCGGTGATTTAGTACTTAAGAGGAGAAAATCCGAGTCATCAATGGCGAACACAATCACAATTTTGCTGTCAACTTAAGGCTAATCACAATGTCACAACAGCCTAGAGTTAAACGTGTTAACAAAATGTATGAGAGGGTAAGGCCCAAGGCACTTATTACGCATCTCGGTCCGGCCAGATGCCAATATTTCTGAATGGGCAAAGCGTTACCTGGGCTAATTTTTTAATATTTCAGTTGGACGAATAATTATAGGTAGTATAGGTAGGCAAATAGAGCCGGAGACCGAGTTAAACTGGACTGACAAAGGTGCACGGCGGGGTTTGCCCGATGGCTACAATCACCCAATCGCCAGGTGTAGCATTTTGGCAAAAACCACTAAAGACTAGAAGAATTGGCCATACTAATGAGTAACAATATGGCCAATATGAATATTAGAAAAGTAAAATTGTAATGTGAATTAAAAAAATAAAATAAAGACCACAAATGTACAAATTATTATTACTGATTGTTAACAACGCGATCAGCCAATGACAATGTTTGCCTGCTTGGTCATAAAATTAGCTTCTCCTTGCAAAACATCTTAAATAAAAGCTTGTCTTCGAATTGTTTCAGTCCTTTACAACTTTTAAGAACGTAAAACACTCGGCAAAATGTAGCTACATTTTGTCCACTAGAGTAAACAGAACCTGGCCTTCGCCGCAACAAAAGGCTTGCTGAATATTCACGCCAAGTCCCCTTTCTGTCAAAAAACTCCTTTTAAGCACGAATGTAGACTTTGAGAATACCACCTCCCTGGTCGAATGAAAGGGTAAAGAAAAGGTAGACAACGAACAGAGGTGGATTTCCTTACAAGCACAGCAAGAAAGGAAATGCACGTCTTGCTTTTTTCTAGGTTGCCAACGTTTTTTCAAAGCTTGTAAATGAGTCGGCACAATCAGTTGAAATATCTTTTAAAATGCGCGAACTTTGCCATAGCTAGCCAAGCGCATCCAGAAGGACCAGCAGGGGGCAGTCACCACAGCCAGGAAAGATGACAAGGCGCCGATAAATTTTTGAAACTTCAGATAAAACTTAGATTCTAACTCTCACGCTATTGCGAAAATTTTAGAAATATTCCCAGGATGCAGTTCAGGATAATAACATTTTAGCGTCCATGGATACGCTCCCTAGCGACCGTATCATAGACAAACAGTGCATTGTGCGTTCTTTATTAGATGTTTTTTCTTCTCAACCACTGACCATGAGAAAATAGAATTAGAAATGATTTAAGTTTCTGTGTCGCTATAGCATAGAAGAATAACAAATTGAAAATAATTAGATGCAATTAAAAACGGGTTTTGAGTTTAATCACCAAACAATGGCGTAGAGCTGACATACATATTTCGTTTTGTTGCCTTAGTAGGAAACTTTTCTGTTTGTCAATGTTTTCGTTAGTTTACGCCTGTCAAAACATAAAGATCTCTTTCAAAGGCTCAACAATGCTCTAATTCTGCACAACTATTTCTCCACTGTCCAGTGAAAAATTATGATTGCAGTTTTCAACAATCTGCGGCCAATTTCACCAGTCAACTTAAACCTAATTGCACCGAACTTTTCTAAAGGTCGGAGACATTTTCCGCTCATTGAATTTTGCATGTTATGGTTTTTTGTGCCGGTTTCTCTAATCCAAGAACTAGACCAACACTCACAGTCTGACATCTTAATAAGCATAAATCGACCCCTAACAAACTTGGCGCAAATTGCACAAAAATCTATTTTACGTCTTCAAAAGCTTTTACGAATATGAGAACGTTTAGAACTTGGGAATCTATTTGCGGCGTTTGAGAAACTCTTATTTATCAATTCTGTTGATTTTATAAAATCCGGTTACACGCTTTGTTGCTGTGGCCTGCTGCTGTTTCCAGCTTATTGATCATTGACCACAATTTCAATCGCCTCCCGTTGCTTAGCGACCACAAAGCCGTTATAACCGTAAATACTTTCACCAACACAAATTAAGCGAAATATGGAATATTGTCATTTCACACATGTCACAAAAGAAAATGAAAAGACGAAATTTCGCGTTCAGTGAAGCCTACAAGACATCAGAAGACAAAATAGTTTGAAAGGATTTTATTTTTATTAGTTACTTTATTTGTGAATACGAATAAATTAAAAAGAATGACGAATTTTAGATAAACGTCGTTTCGGCGTTTTTAGTGATTGCAACCTCCTAATTACGCAGGATTAAAAGTGAAAAACCAATAATTAATGCCCCTAGTAATAGCACTTATTGCTTCTGTAACCTTGAAAAAGCAACTTCGGCATTTGTAGTCACAATACTACTAAACATTGCACGTTGACATTTTCGCATACTGACCTCAGATTACGGTTCTGCAGATGAAAAAGTCCAACTTTAAAATGGAATAAAACGTGGAACGAATAAAGCCATCTTGGTGACGTGACCGAAAGGGTATTAGCTTCAGAGCTTAAAAACATAAACTCATATTTTCCTAATAAAAACGTGATAATGTTTAACATGGCTGAAATTTGGAATTTTGGAAGACAACATTTTTAACTTCAAATATTTGAAAGAAGGAAATTTGGCCAAATTTATATTAAACAAGGCACAAAAATGATGAACGGAAAAACAAGACATGTTTTTCTCTTCTGCCTTTGGCTTCTGCGTTATCTACCCTGCGATTATGTGCAGCGGAAATACATCAATATTCCTCCAGCAATATCTTGTAATAGCCAGTAAAAAATTATAGGTCTACAGTAACATCAACACGCTACATGCATGCAACAACCTATACTCGTGCTACACAAATAAAGCACAATTTAACTAATAGCCTTTTGTTCCGAACGTTAAGGCGTCTGATAGGGGCGTCAACCACAAAACAGCATAATCTGACTAATGGAGTAGTTTTTCTTAAATAGAAGTTTGGAAGTTTAAAATACTTTTGGGAAAACGTTTTGGAGCAATTTACAATTTCACTTGGTATAAAATTCGCATTTAAAAATGATGGAACCGCCCATTTTGTGGCGAAGAATCAATTTACGTTGTGATCGATCAATTTACGCCAACCAAATAAGAGAATTTTCGTTGCTTAAGGTGAATATTCTTTGAAGGTTGGTTTTAATTTCAGTGAATATGGGCAAATTCGTTTGTTAGTTAATTTTTATGTTCGGGAAATAGTTCACGAAGTATGCTTATTTAAACATTTACTCAACTTCACACACCAGTCAGTAAGCCCTTTCACAAGTTATATTAAGAGAATTGATAAAACTACTCTAGTTAACTCACCGTGGCCAAGAGGCCCACGGCATGAAACTAAAAAATGATGGCCGTAAAAACATACTGCAAGCCTACAAAGCCTAAAAATGTTTTTTTTTTGTTTTCACACGTCAAGTATGCGAAATTTGACGAATAAGACATCAAAAACGATAAAAGTCTAATTTTAAGATTCCAGGAATCGGAATTGAATTTATGAACAGTCAGAACAACAATTATCCCTTCAGCAAAAAGACTGATCATCGTTTCTGCAATTTGTACACCTCTCGCGTGAATCAGTCAGTAGAGCAGACTGTAGATTGATGACTCATGCATTTACTGCAAGTTAAATTGTCAATAATTGTAATTCTGCATGATTTAGTACCGCGTGTCAAGTGGAGCTTGTATTATTATTAGTCTGTGGCGACTTACAATTTTCACATTCATTTAAAAATCGACTTTCAGGTGCATGTAAGTTAACATTACAGAAAGATCTCCAATTTCTAAAGATTTGAAAAGCGAGACAAGAAAACGTTGCAAAAGTAAATACGCCAAAAAATGAGTGCAAAATTAAACAATTAAGCAATGAGACCACAGCATATAATTCTAATAATTCATATCAGTACGTAAAAGTGTTAAGCAAATGAATTTTTTAAGAGGTTTATTAGCTCCGCTTCTATGTAGAGTAAATCTGGCTAGGTCTTTGAAGGGGCCTAAATTTTCAAAATGCTGGCAGTGTACATAAAAAAATACGCGAATGCCGTGCTTCCCCTTTTTACTCTCCAGGGGCTACATTGTTGGGTGTGGCCACTGCAAATTTTCTGGAAAGCTCAAGGGGTAAATTTACCCAAACAAAGAACCGCGAACTAGCTGGGTTGCAGTCAAAATCGACTCGGACATTCGATTATAATACAAGTCAAACTAATTAAGCGTGTTTGTCGGCGGGTTGGTAAATTTCATTATCCTGTCTGCTGCGCCAAGCTCAAGCTCTTTCATTTGCATGAGGTGAAACAAAAGATTAGCTGAACGCAAAATAGAAACTTCAAATTCCACTCATATTTAGAAGAAAGAGTTGACAAAGGAAAGGTAGTGAAAACGGGTTTTGTAAGCGTCGCCAGCGTTAAGTTGTAAACAATTAAACGTTTGTGGACAATCCAGTTATGTAACGAGTGTCCACTGTCCGCTTTGTTGTAATCTTCTAAAGCTATAAATGCAATCCGGGAAAGAAAATTTACTGTCAGACAAAATAACGAGCTGAGTACGAAAATAGGGCAAACCTTTGGTAATGCGCGTTATAGGTGTTCTGTTTCAATTTTAAGCATGGACAATAAAATTTTTCACACATTCAAAAACTTTAATGTATGAGTGTGAAAATGTGATGTTATTAGTGTTCTTAAAATGATGATGGTTTTATTAAATCAACATTTTTAATAATTATGCAGTATGCATAGCATGCTGAAAGAGGTCTATGATTACGACCGTCGAACCAATCCCATTTACAAAATGATTAAAAAACTGTTACTGAACGAGACGTAAAATATGTATTTGTCCTATTAATTTTCCTGCACGACATAATAAATTTAGCCCTAGCATTGTGAGGAAATAACACTGTTGTATAGTACAAACGTCCCATAACGCACGTATTGGGAAACGCAGAGAAGGCTTACAAATTCCCTAAAATGTCGTTTTACAAACATAAAACCTATCTATAATGACTCTACGCTTGCCCGCAGCCCTGCCCGTTACCATGGTGATTAGCAAATTTATTCAAAAATTTTTCATCCGATAATATATTATACAGGACGCGACATAATTAAAGCGTGCATGGTAATCAGGCGCGCTAATTGCAGATGACCAGCGCGGTCGTAATTAGGTTTCTCTAATTTTAGCTGAAATGCATCAATTTATTGAAGGGGCAAACAAAGGAAGATGGTTTCCATCACAACCAGAAGCTGAGAATTTAAACCTCGTGTCAGTGACACGCGAGAGGGATGGTAAACTCTATTGTTATTAGTCATCATTATTATTCAACAATGCAGGAAAAACAACAGTTTAAAATGAAGCATTTTTAAGAGGAATACATTTAGCATACAAAACGATCACACCTATAAAAGTTCTAATTCCGAATGCGATTGATATTTTTAAGACATACAAAATATGAAGTAATGCCGTGTGTCAATTTTGGCATCGATAGGTGAGCATGCATCAGATACGGTTAGACAAAGGATTAATTTGCTCTCTTTACTGAGAATAATAAAGTAATCATACGGTAGCTAACTTCTCTGCATTTATCTTACAAATGTGCCACAGGAGTCCTGGCAGAACCACCAACCCTTGAAACAGAAATTTGTTAAACTGCCCAAGCTCCGCAACATCAACCATAGTAAATAACATGATTATATTCAGCACCCATGGTAACTGACCAATGATCAAAGTAACGTCTGAAGCAAAGCCTAATTATGTAATATGCAAGTTTATATAATATACAGTTGTACACATAAATGTAACCGTACTATTGTATAGTACGTTTACATACTATTGTACTATTGTATCGTATCGCACCGTAGGCTCTCAAAATTCCCTTATGTTCCAACTCGTTTAGCCTTACAATATAGTGAGATGTTTTTAATTATGCTTCTGTCAGGGACGGATGGCAGAGTTTTTCATCTACACCTACTCAAAATAACTCAGGACAAGCCAATGGCTTCATTTTTTATAAGCTGTATGCGGTTTTATCTATTTGACAGACAAAGGCAAACATTTACTCCAAGAACTAATGGACGTTATTGGATGCTGTTGGATCATAGGGTGACCCAGCTGTTACTGCTCAGTGACATAGTGCACCTAGGCAAATTATTTTATAAGAATCCTATATTATTTGCAGAAAAAAGTATGTTCCAAGCTGACGGGTGCTTGTCTGGCGTGTACAAGCAGCGGGTATGTGATTTTGTAGCCCCCTTGCCTGGATGTGCCACCCGCTGAAGAGCTTTCGCATTCATTTTTCGCAGCTCTGCCGGACAAGCGTTTAGGCTTCCTTGCATGCAAAGGCAAACAAATTGTTGCTAGGCACTGCCGTTTTTCATCATCAATACAGCATCCATCATTCTCCGTGACCTACTTTTAACGCGGATGAAATTTGCTCATAACGTAAAATGGAAATTTCGAAAAGGGGCGCACAGAATAAGCGTACAACATCCCCAGAGATTCCGCGATGAATGAAAGCGCTCATATAGTTTTTTGCGCGGTGGACAGATGATACAAAATAGCTGACAAAACTCATCAACTTAAAATTTACAAAATGCATCTGGAAAAGAGGGAAAACAAAGATGATATCAGATGGAGATTGTGTTTCTACTGGGGATGCTGAAGAACACTTTTCAAACAGTTTTTTAAACTTTCTTCCGAACAGTGACAAGAGATAAAAACCTATACTAACAAAAGAGCAACCAAAAGAATTTTTGAGCAAGTTTCCATTAAAGATAATTTCTATGAAAACAAACATGTTTTTGAGAACATGAAAATGCTCTCCAAGGAGCGGTTGCTCTAAATGGAAAGTTTGATTGTTTTGCAATTCAGCCAAAATTAGTTTTCGTGAAAACACGTATATGAACCACACAGTTTTCATATGAAATGTGTAAGCTTTTCAACAGGACAAATTAAATTCGTCTGCACGAGTTCAGCAATTTGGAGACCAATTTACAAAAACGTGTGCTCAGCAAAAAGAAATAATTTGCTCTTTAGGACCCATACGTATGGTAAATATTCAGTCTGACATTTTCATAGAAATTTTCATTGCCATGAAAGAAACCACTTAAAAGAAACCATGAAAAGAGACAAATTTCTCTCAAATTAGTTTAAGAAACGTTCATTAGACACTGGCGAAATTGCCAGTACTCAGTTACTACCCTCTCACTAGAAATTTTAGAAAACACTGCATGTAGTACTACTGCATATCGAGATTCAGAGATAGCATGTAACCCATCAATGCGCATTTCACTTTTCCGCGAAGTCCTCCTACACGCTACGCAGCACAGCTCAGAACAGGGAAGCCAAGTTCGCTGTTGATTTAAAGGTTTATAAATCAATGGGATGACCTAATTTCAAGCGACGTGCGACGTACACAAAAATGCCATACATATATATATACAAACTGCACTTACACACGCATGCACAACACACACACACACACACTTGGCATGAAAGTGCTTAAGATCATAAAAAGCGAGATGCAATGGATTCTGGGGTTAGCTATGTTCTTTCAAAGTAAGTTTCCCGTATTTCCCCCACATCCGTCTTTAGGATAAAGCACACATCAACGAATAAAATCTTAAAATAAATAATACAGGTAATATTCTAACATCCCTGATTTCGTACCTGGTAAAGTCACCCGAAATAAGATGGATTTGGTATGATTGGGATAAGCTAAAAGACTAGTACATATTGTATTAACTAAGCATGTACCTAATCATGCGTAACGTACTTTATAACTACTTTTTACTTATAAATCTGTTCTCTCCCATTCATTAAATACCATATGTTATATAGTAAACAAACAAATTTTCCTTGCCCATGTTTCCTTTTGGGCATTGCTTTCTGTATATTACCAGATAAAATGTGTATTACACTTAGACATTATATACTTTATGACATTACAATTACAGTACAGCTCAGTTAAATTACTGATTTGGTTGAAATAAAAGAACGGCTTATAAAAAAACGCCTATTTTTACCGTGTTAATTTCATTGCCATGTACCATTTTTCAAAAAAATCAAATAAGATGCTTATTGTTCTGAGATCAAGGTCACTGGTAAGAAAAACTTTCTGACACAAAAGGAAACATGGACTACAATAAGGGACCAACTAATACAATAGCCATGAACATAAGTTTTATATATTACACAACATGGTTAAAACTACAGCCTACATAGGTGGTCCACTTAAAATTTGGTCAGAAGAAAGAACAAGAGGATATACAACAAGCGCAGAATTTTTCCATATAATAATAATATATTTCGCATTGCTAATCCTACCTTGGACATCTTTGGTAACGTAATCTTTATCCTTCCCAAAACATCATTTGGCTGTTGACTGCAGAACAGTGGAAGAATGCCTCTGGTCACCGAAGGATGAATGTCCGCTGACTAGACATAAGATGATGTGGCATAAGTCTTCCAAAGCTTGTCGATTGTTATTGAAGGTCGCTTTTCAATAACCGTCATGGTTTCCAAAATGATATGATGCTGGAATCAATGTGCATTGTTCTTACCAAAATGCGATAATTTTCAGCATCAGTTCTTGCTTACACACCTGAATTAACAGGCGACTGAGTTTGAGGATAATTTGACTTAGAGAACACAGGACACAAATGTCTAACAATCAATTCTTAGTTAGTGTTGTAATTCTTTGGCCCAAACCAGTTCAAAAGAAGGCTAGAAGATGACTCAGTGGAATGGTAATTAAGCCACACAAAACATTATCCGCACAGCTATCATAATGTATGACACACACAGTACAGACGCTCAACGATAAAGTTACAAGTTCATCAAGACATGCACTCTTGAGGTGCTTTTGGGCAAGGTATGAAGTTGCACATTATAGGCAAGGAGCCACTAGCTCCTGCTCCATGAGGTAGTTCAAATGCAATAAATAAAATCTGGAACTAAATAAGTCTCTTTGACTGGTGAGCATGTGATGAGGTAGACCGTCGGCAAATTTCTGTTACGAAGTGAAATTTTTAGGCCATCTGCAAGTAGTAAATCGCCCACTAATGTTCTGTAGGTGTGAGAGTGAAAGCTGATTTCACCTCATTGAAAATTTTTGAGCGAACAGGTAGGTAGACGAGTGATGTAACAAACTTGCCATTTTCAACAGCATCAGCTTCTTTGACTATAAACGGCTGCATGATAAAAGATGATTGACTGGTGAGGTTGAATGGAGTAGCATAACAGATGGGCGGCTTCGAGTCGGTCTTCATTAGATTGTCCTTGTTTGCAGAAGCTGTATTACCAGTTTCACCATTTTCGGCACGCCTGACTACTTCGAATGATTCTGAGTTTGCGCTACAGCCATGTTCCTTTTGGAGATGATCGCGAAGTTGCGAGAAAAGTGTGGTGTTAAACTCACAAAATTTGCACTTGTACACTTCTATCGATGGAGACTGAGTTGACTCCTCTTGAAGTGTGGTGTGTGAAGTGCTGTGTTTTTTGTGCTTTGCTTTGATGTGCTGTTTGCATTCTATTTTCGACGAAAACCGTTCACCACATCTTGCACAACGGAAACGTTTCGCTTTTCCAGTAGAATTCCGCTTCAGGGTTCCTTCTGTTTGCACAAGACCTGGTTCCATACCTTTTGTTCTGCCATGAAGCAAAATGTGGCGCTGAAGCGAATGCTGATAACGATAACTGCGGTTGCAGAACTTGCACACAAACTTTTTTGCCATAAATGGGCTAACATTTTGAACACCATGTCTTTTCTCATGAGCATACAAGTTAGATAACCATCTAGTTGAGTATGGACAAAACTGACAGGTGAAGTTGCGTTTCCTTGGAGTTCTACGTATTGTGGGATTCATAGCCATCTGCCATTCAAGCATGCGTTGCTGGAACGATGAATGTTGCCAATGTGGAGCTGGCATTCCAGGCTGAGGGAGATTTGGAGGTATTCCTGTTATTTCATGATGACTTGCTTTTGGGTTAATTAAATGATCTTTTACAAGATGCACTTGCAAGCTCACATAGTCCTTAAAGTAGCCCCCACAAATGTCGCATGTCTTACCATCTGGTGCCTTAGCTGGAATGTTAGGCTTTGAGACTTGTTCTTTTAGCATGTCCCCATGGTCATTGATTAGATGTTGATGAAGCCATTTAACATTTTTAAATCTTCGCTCGCAGAAATGGCAGGTCTCCATAAATTGATTTGGATAAGCATTTTCTGACCCCTCTCTCGAATTGGCAGAATCGGCTGCAGAATCCATTTTTACTGCTCTTTCTTCTTCAGTATCTGATGCGATTCCATGTGCATTCTTCTTGTGCATGTCCAAAAAGTATTTGTTGGCAAACTCTTTACTGCAAAGATGACATCCTACAATATTGTTTACTTTTGTGCACTCAGATTTTGGAATAGGTAGACTAGCTGTTGTAGGAATGCTGCTAGGTGCTCCTCCTCCTGTAGAAGTAGCAGGACTTTTATCATCCATCAGAATTCCATGCATTTTCAACATATGTGTCTTCAGAAAATATTTATTGCACAATTCTTTGTTGCAGATGTCACAAAAGTTTCGTCCTGTGAACACACCTGTTTTGCTATCTGGTGTAGTGGGAAGCTTAATTTCTTTACTGGTTGCTGGAGTTGGTTCACTTACTGGTGGCAGGTAGGCATTTGTAGTTCCCTGAGGCATATAGACTGGGTCAGGCTGAATCCCATGTATGTTAAGCTTGTGTGTTTTAAGGAAATATTTACTGCAAAATTCTTTTTTACATATGTTACAGTAAGACTCAGGGTCAACTATGCCAGCAGAAGGATGTGTACGTATTTCAGCTGGTGTAAGGGGTGGCATTCCTGATGCAACAGCTGCAGCAGCCGCAGCCATCCTCTCGTGGAATGATTCCATCTGTTTCATTTCTGCAGACAAATGACGAGCTCGTTCTTGTTGAGCACGCTCCTGCATGGCAGACTGCTGTGCACGTTCTTGTATAACAGACTGTTGCGCACGCTCATGTCCAGGCTGTTGTGCATTTAGACGAAGTTCTTCACTACTTAAAGGACGTTGACCTGGACTAACATTTATAATATCTCGCATCTCTTGTGAGCGACTAGATGCTACTAATGACTCATCTGAGCTCAAAACACCATGCATGTTCAATTTGTGGGCTCGCAAGAAGTATTTGTTGCAAACTTCCTTGCCACAGAGATCACAAGTCACTCTTTCTTTCAGCTTTGCAGAATAAACTTCTTGCAGATGTTGGTTCACCATTGCATCTCTCATTTCCTCAGACATTTCTGATTCTTTCTGTTGTACTTCACGACCAAGCACATCATCTTGACTTGGCAAAATGCCATGGAAGTTAAACAAGTGAATCTGGAGAAATTCCTTATTAGCAAATTCTTGATTACAGATCCCACAGTTGATGGCAGTCTTTTCTGCATCATGTTCACTTGCTTTTGGGGTTGTTGAAGCCTTGCTGCTTGGAGACAATGCTTCACCACTGTTCTTTCGTGCGGCAGTTGATTCATCATTGCCAGTGGAACCATGCTTCGACATTTTATGTTGCTGAAGGTAGTAATGGTTATGGAACACTTTATGACAAATGTCACACACAGCCTCTGCACGACTGTGCTCTCCTAAATCAGGAAGAGGTAGTTTAGGTGAAGGATCATCCCTGATTTGTTGCTGACCCGGCGAAATTTTTCCATGAGGTGCAAACAGCAATGCTGGGGGAACCATACTTGGTGGTGGTACCATAGTGGGAGACATAAGACTCATAGCTGAAAATGACCAACCAGTATTGCTCATTTGAATTCCATGCATGTTCAATTTATGGCTGCGCAGAAAGTACTTGTTGCAGAACTGCTTTTTGCAGAGCTCACAGTAAGCTTCAGGATCGGTAACACCATTAGCTTCACTTACCAAACCATCTTGAACTTGAAATCCTTCTCCTTGTCCAACTGATTCAGGTGTTGCATCTATGGGCAGTTTGGGAGAAACAGGCTTGGAATCAGTAACTTTGTTTACCAACTGTGGTTTGTTGCCTATCATACTTGAGCTACTGCTGCTGGCAGGTGGAATACCATGAATATTTTGTTTGTGCTTCTTGAGGAAGTACTTGTTACAAAACTCCTTTTTACAAATGTCACAGTAAGCTTCTGGGTCAACAATTCCAGAGCCTTTCTTAGTACTACCAGGTGTAGGCATGCGAACAACATCAGGAACTGGCTTCTGTGGCATTTCTAACAGGGCAGAGCTGATGGCTGAATCTTTTCCAGTTGAAGACATACTTGTAACTGTTGGTGTACTCACTGCAGAAACAACAGCGGGTGTAATGGCAGATGTGATACTGATGGTGGTGGAAGGTGTTGAAACTGGCATTGTTTCAACACCAGCAATACCATAAAGGTTGCTGAGGTACTGTGGCGCAGGAGGCTGAGGTGAATACTCTGAGTAGATTCCATGCTTATTGGCTTTGTGTGTTTTCAGAAAATACTTATTGCAGAACTCCTTGTTGCAAATGTCACAGTAAGCTTCAGGATTAAAGATGCGCATACCCGTACCATTCCCATTAGGCATCTGAGGTTGTCCTGGTACTCCTGTATTCAAAGGGCTGTCTATGCCATACATCATACTTGGAGGTAAATTTCCACTAACAGAACTTGCTACAGGCATTGGAATACCATTGTGGTAGCTCATGACGAACAGTTGGTTGGCAAGAGAAGATGCCATGCTATCAGCTGTGGTCATTTGTAATGGTGACATTTGCTGTGTAACTCCAAGCACATTTTCTTCAGATGCCAGTTTGTACTCATTTTTGACATGGGTTTCCTGAAAGTGTATCTGGAGGTCTTCCCTGGACTTAAAATTGCTACTGCATCGGGTACATGGATACAATGAACTGTCTTCTGATCCTTGATTATATTCATTTTTGGCATGTGCTCCCTGAATATGTATCTGTAGCTCTTCTCTGGATTTAAAAGTGCTGCTACAATGCATGCATTGTAACTCTGAATCCAGTTCACCTGTGTCTTCTGTAGTCTTCTGTGCTTCCCCTTCTGCATCAGGTAGATTGGTTCGTGCAATTGTTGAAACTCGGATAGGATTTGACTGTTTGCGTCTCTTTCGACTAGAAATCTCACCATTTTCCTCAAAGGCCAATCGTTTAGTGCCACTTCCCTGAAACGAATCATCTGGTCTACTCTCACTGTCTGTCATTGCGGGTGAATGTTCCAAGTTTTCATTTTGAGGGAAATCATTGCCATCTTCATTGGATGACACTTCTTCACTACTTTCAGCTATACTGCCTTCTGGAGGTTTCATGCCTGGGTAGATACTCACAGACTCCTCCATCATCATGGCCATTCCTCGATCACGTATTGCAAATTAAATTCTCTTCTCATCAGCTAGATTCCAACTTTTTGAGTATCTTCACCTCTTGTCCTTTACCTACAAAAAATCAACAAACTATAAATACATTATAACACAATAAACTAAAACAGCAATTTATCCAGTTGCCAATTTAAGTTACATGGTTGTTTGGTGTTAAGACCAAGGACAGACTCAATTTGCAGTGCAACTTAACTGTTTTCTCAACATCCACCCACCTATTGCTAATGATTATCAGCTAGAGAAAGCTAATAAATTCAAATAAGAAAGGAATAAATTTCTAGTCAAAGATAAGTAACAAATAAAATAAAAATTTACATCAGAAATACATAAAGCAATGTATACTGGAACACTGACATCAGTAACTGGTGTCCTTTAACAGCAAATAATTTAAACACAATGCAAAACAATATATTTAACAAGTTTAGAGTAGCAAATTTAGAACATGCAGTAAATGTACTGTTTTATATTTACTCTGTTTTTTAAAGGTTAAGTAGGTTACTTAAATTACTGATACACTGCATTTTTTGGATTTCAATAACTAATAATTTCAATTTTTATATTCAACTGAACTTTAAAGGATTGTGTTTAATATTATGTTGTTATAATATTGTGTTATATTATGTTATGCATTATGTTATGCAACTTATGTCCAATATACAAGGTTTAATCTAATACTAGTGTTTAGCAACAAGTACGTGTATTTAATGGCACTTGCAATAATGACAACAGTTTTAACGAAATTTAGTTATAATACCTTTGTTTAAAAATTGATAAAATGTTTCAAAGATTTGTACAGCATTCTACAGTAAAGAAAGTTCAAATTATAAAATTTTTTAAGAAAAACAAAACTAATTACCTGTTTAATTATCCTAAGTAAGAATTTCATTAAAAACATATTAGTGGATGGATCACTGTTGAATTCATACTTGTTTTAGAATTTTAATCTACGATTCAGTTGTTTCTTTTTGATTGGCAACAGCCCTTTTCATTCGCTGTGTTTGCTTAAAAATTGTTCAATAGGGTTAGAAAATCAAAATTATGTTTATTTAAATTGAAACACGATTTAAATGGATGACTTTTCAAATCATGGTACATAATGCTTGGAAAATGCCAATTTACAATTAGAAAATTATTATTTAGAAATTCTATTTCGTGATTTTTATTTTGTGAAAGAGTATGTAGTTTTGCCAATACAGTTTAGTTTGAATTTTTGTAAAATTTAAAGTTTCAGCATACTTGCCATACTACTTCGCTAGTCTATCTGCAAAAATACCACACATGGTAAGGAGCCCTGGGTAAAGGCATCGAAGAGAAGGAGATACAAAACAAAACTAAATTTGACAATAAGAGCAAATTAAAAAATAACAAAAATCCGTGTTTTACTTTATTTGAAAAACAAAAAATACTTTTTTAAATCACTTCGTCAAACTCGATTATTCAAATCAAGATTGGACAATCTCATCTTTGACAAAACAGAAAGGTAAAGATAAATGTTCTGCAGCAGAAATTAGTACTCTTTCATTAGGTAGTTGAAGAAGTTTAATTCTTAGCGTGAACTTTTTGCGGATTATAAGGAAAAACACTCTAGTACGGCATTAGCTTTACGTGTCAACCCCATGGCAGCCTGTTGTAAAATGAGTTACTGGACGTACGAACAAAACGCACGGTGTAAACAGATTCGCCCTTGTGTCCAACAAGAGGCATGCGAAAAACGCTACGTTAAAATTCTATAAATTGCATTTTGCACTGTATTGAAACTACGGAAAGCAGCATTGTAACATACTGCATCAACGACATAGCGGTGTGGCAAAGGGAGTCATGCATTAATAGCACTATGATATGTAATTTACTGTTTAATGAGTATGCAACTTTCTACCACAAACACCCTATATTACCTTGACTGCAGTACGGAAAGTACGGAATCTACGACAAACGTACTTTTTTTATCATTTTTCTGTGGAATGGTACGAGACTATAACTTAGCACTGTTTAAGGTCCAAGCTCATTTTCTGGCAACGTTCTTGCAGCTAGTTATAAACAATCATTTTTAGAGTCACGGTAATAATATTTAAGTGTAATATTTACAAATTATTTTATTTTAACGAAATTATCGCTTCACGTATATGAGCAATACTTAAACAGAATGCTACTTATTTTTACCCTAACTTTGAAGTCAGTTTAATTATATATTTTGAACTGCAATCGAGAGATTATTCTCTCTAATCATCAGTCTCTAAACTAAATAGAGACCTTTTATTTCGGTTATTTTTCAGGAATTAATAATTAAAATTATCACCATTTTTTCTTTTTTGTTTTATTTCTCCCTGAAACTGCGATAAAATCTGTAGTTGAGCAACTAATGGCTTTTCCTACAAAGAGCACTTGTGCTGTAGTATAATTTTTAGTTTGAAGCCAGGATATTTAACACAAATCGTATTGCACGTAAATTACATTAGTTGTCCGCTTCAGGTGGTTTTCGACTGATTTTGTTTAACAGTGATTGCAAAAGCATTTGTAAGCATGGTTTCTTAACTTTACAACATAATACTTAAAAATATGATCCAGACTACTAATTTACTTTTCATGTTTATCTAATTAAGCAAAAAGCACACCAATAAAACCTACAAATTAGAGGAACTATGACTAACAAGCTTGTGGCCTAACATACTTGAACAACAGCAACATGCAGGGACACAGTTAATAAACCACAGGCATTTTGCGAGAACAATCATATAAATACGTAAGTGTCTAACGATTCGTAGAGTAAATGTTATTACAATTTAAATTAGCCAGAATAAGTAAAGAAACTTCATGACACTTTCAATTTGTTAAATTAACAGCGAAAATTATGTAAATGAGTTGCTAAATCAGTTGTAAATGTGATACCATGAAATTAATAGGACAATAAAATGATTTCACCAAGACACTTTACAATTAACCCGCAGTTTAATTATGAAGAGAGTGATATTCATTAGGTAAATGAGTAAAAAAACTTCACTATATATATATATACTGCATATTGGTTTTCAAGATCAGTTAGATAAATGAATGTACTTAATAATTAATGTGTTAAATCATCACATGATTTTTTTTACCGATTTTAACGCTTTCACTTTTTATTCCACCGAAACATAATAGCAACAGAGGTGGACAAAAGAATAATTTTAAAATGGTCAATTCTAGGCAGGCATACTAGCAGACACGGGGAACATCTGCCAAGCCGTGGCAATTTACATTATAAGCACATTTATTCAAGGTCGCCTAGAAAATATACAAACTTTGTATAAAATGTAGTTAATGTGCTATTTCTTGCCGGAAACAGATTTTAGGCGGAAAAATCGAGCCTTGGGCAAACAGCACGCGCGACAGACATGGCTAATATTGTGTCATTTGTGAGTATGCCTAGCGATTGAAATCCAGGTGTAGTGACTGAGGGTGTTGCTTGAAATCTACGCCAAAGATTCGAAATTTCGTTTATTTGCAAATTTCAGTCCCAGTTTCGCGCGTCAAGGAGCAGACAGACTGTTTGACTTTCTTTCAGTGTAATATTCACTAACAAAAATCCTGAAGTCATAAAACTTATTAAAATTTATTTTCCGCGGGAGCTTTAACACAGTTTTTTTAAATTATGGCTTTATTTAATTACGAAAATATAGCTTTCAGGAGACAAGGGGGTTGCAAAAATGGTTTCAATGCGGAAAAATACATGTTCTTGCCTGAATTAATCATAAGACAAACAAATCATATCCGTATTTTTTGTATTAACACTGAACAATATGTACTAGCAAGTCAAAATCCGCGCGTAGTAACATTAATTCAATTTTTGAATACGCCCCTCAAATCATTAATGAAAAGAAAGCTAACCCCGGAGCTCAAAATTCTGGCGATTTTTCACTTTTACGTTTAAAAAATAATTTATTTTAACACTTTGTAGAATATGATAAACTTATCAAATTTATACGTGCGCACATTATAAATGGTATGGCTTAAGTAACATAAAACAGGAGAAAAGAATTAACATATAAGTGAAAGTTTATGAAAATCTAAAATTTCTAGTTCTCAGCTTCTTATATGAAAAAAATATAAAAAATCGTTTTTAGCTATAATATAGGATGTGCAATGATGCGCATTCGATGTGCAACCAGAATTAGTAGAACAAAATCACTCAGCTATAAAAGCTGTACTCAAACTGAAAACTTTATTTGCGGGGATTACGTTAACTACACACCCCATCTGCGTCGCACTTAAGCCTACGACATGGAGACATTAGCAGTTAAATTTGCAAGGAAAAAGTGAAAAATGCGAAAAATTCTCGACGTTCGACAAAAGGGGAGAAAACTCGGCACTGTTAATTCTCTCCAACTGTCAGTTTTAAACTCTGCAGCGCTTAATATATAGCAGTGACAGGTGGCCAACTTAAACTTGAGGGTTTTTTGTGAAAAAAATCAACAGCGCAGGCATTTTTGAAAATGCTGTATACTTTGTCATTTTCGCTGAGAACGGCTTAAATTTGAAACAGCAGGCTATGGAAATGAAATGTCTTTTGTGCATAGTACAGCAGAATTTAATTCAGAACAGAGTTTAATGGAAATTGTTGAAAGCTTTAGTACAGTACAGTAATGGTCTCACAGATCGTACATAACAACTTCTAGTTTCGAAATTTGGTAATAATTTAGTAAAATGACATAAAAATAAGATAAAAAAATCAATGAAAACTGATAAAAAAAGAGACAAAGCAAAGTAGAGAAAAGAAAAGTGTATTCCAACCCATTCAGTGACCACCAAGTCTGTTTTTCTAGTAAAGCTCTCAAAAGCACAATCCTAGGTGTGCATTTCAGGACCTAATTGTGTCAATGAGGTGACTATTGTAAAAAGGGCTATGTATTATAACCGCATACAAGTCAACATGCAGTATCAGCAATATGTGCAGAGATAAAACTAATACGAGCAAGTTACACTTTTCAGTGTTATGTAAAAATCATAATGTGACAATCATAGAATTGGAATACATTCTATAACAATACACCTAATTGTACCAAACGATAAAATATCAACAAGTCATTAAGTAGAAAGTAGAAACTACTGAAAATTAAAATTTTTAATAAATTTGGCAAAAAAGTCAAGAACCAAATATCGATGGTACGACTGCAAGAAATTTTGCCAAAGAAAATTTTTACGTACATAGACTGTGAAAAGCGCCACGGGCCAAACGTTTCGTAACACATTTAGCTTATATGTAGTCGCATGCCCTTGTATAAATTAATACCAGCATGCGAAGCACGTGTCCTTGATATGATGTTTGGCCTTGTGCACCACACTATTAAGGGCTACTTATAAGCCAGCAAAGAAACCAATTTCGTTCGAAATCATGCAAACGCAGACTCTTTAAGCATCAAAATTCCAGAAAATAAATTTTAAAAAGCAATCGAAACGAAATTTAGCGTAAAATGTATGAAGTCGTAGCATACCTTGGCAGTAACTGCGAACAGAGCAAAGATTCTACAGGATATGCGTGCCACGAAATCATGATCAGTTCGGTGGTTAGTTGCACTAGTGAAATATAACTCCTGCAGCTCTCTCTATGGTTGTTTAGCGAATGCAAAAAAGCCAACAGGTCAACACTCACACACACAGTGAGTGAGGTTATGATGAGCGCGCAGGCAAGCGCGCACAGAAACTGGGGACAGTGCTCAGCAGCAGCTAGGGCAAAATCAATGCGAAAAAAAATCGATAAATTTTTATCCCCACAGTGAAAATCTTGCATGCGCTGGACACGCAGCGCTTATATTACCATTAACCCAGCGTGCAAAATACAATACTGCAGCAAAGATATGATTCACCATGGCCAAGAGAAGATGATGTAGTTAGTTCAAAAGCTACTGCTGACTTCGCTGTTTATGAAAATGACGACGAAGACGCACTGATGGTGGCCTGTTCAAAAGACGAGGGGTCTTGCCTGCAGGACTGTAAAGCTCACAAAATAGATCAAAAGAGATTTTTAAAATTTCCGCAACATGTCGACCATAATTTTGGAAGTGTGACCCAATTAACAAATTAAAAAAATACTTAACATACTTGTACGCATTTCAGTATTATCCTGTCGCCACATTCTACCAAAACTTGAAACTGTACAGCTAATGAACAAAAATCCAACGGCAAAAAGCTTAAAATTTGAATACAAAGTTCAAACTAAAGTCTTAAGCAAATAGAAAGCAGTTAAAACCCTGACCTGTACTTAAGCAGTAAACTCAAAATAGTTAAAAAACCTATTACAGTCAAATATTCAGGCGCTAAGCTACAAGAGAAATACAAGCCAAACTTAGTTAAAATCACTCAAAAATAGTTAAAATTTAAAAGTGCAGAAGAAAATATTTAAAGTGTAGGAGAAAAAAGAGTCGCAGCTTTTAAGGAGACGTTGATCAATATAAAATTCTCTATAATGAAACTACAACTACAAAAAATCCTAAAAGAAAAATTGTCTAATTAAAAAGCGGCAACACAAAATTTCTAAGGTTACAAATCAATCGTAGTACGTAAAATCTAAAATCAACTAAATGCGACAAAATGTTTACCATTATCTAGATAATTGTTGTTAATAACAATTTAATTTTTGCAAAGTTTAAAAGCAAGAAAGAAGCGGAATTTTTTGGAAAACGTATTTTATGCGTAAAACAACTTAAACAATTAACTTGTTTTATTTTAAATCTACAATAAACATCAAAAAAATTAAATTTAGAAAATAATAATGATTTGTTAAAATACATTAGCATAGTATACGATAGACATGATACGCAGACATGAAACTTAAAATAAAATGTAAGAGAATTAAATTAAGAAGTATTTATTTCTTTACTTCTAAATCTCTTTGCACAAGGTGTGAAAAAAATCAATATAATGACTGAGGTTAGTGGTCACACACTTTCATCACAAACAAATCCTTTAGTTTCTGAAAATTAAAACTTCAAATTTAGATCAATTAAGACCAATTAACAATCTTAATTGACTCCTGTCGGAGGAACCGCAACTTAAATGTCCAAAGAACAAACGCCCACACAAAACACGTGTAAAACTTTACCTTTCGGTCCTTTACTGAATTATGACGCTAATATAAAAACAAAATGCAAAACGGGCTTACGTACCAGTTGTCTATTTAACCCTTTCTCTCTGTAATTTTAAAAGGAAGTCGTAGTACGGAGAAACTTTTAGAAATTGAAATTCAGCAGCACAAGAAAGATTTCTGTGATCTTATCACTTTGGAAACAAAGTTGGTAAGGAGGCAGTCCACACAAACCAGCTTAAACCTCAACTATCCAGATTTTTCATAAAAGATGTTTACCAAATGGGCACCGGTGTATGAAGGCGCCTTTGTTTTCACGGCGATTCTGTTTTACACATTAGCGCAGACGTAATCCCATTGGACACGGACAAGTTTGCATAAGAATAAGCCCAAGCAAGTTTCAGGTCCCTGATCAAATGATACATTAGAAAATATAACTCCATATCCTGTAGCGACAAACAATGAGCAAAGTGGCAGGCGACGCTAAAATATTTGGGGGCAATTAACTGTAGATGAGAGGCTCAGTTGGTGTCAGGCAGTTTCTTATTTAAAGATTTAAATAATGTAAGAAATCCGGTTATGCAATAATTCAAATAACCACAGTGCTAATCTAGATTTGGTTGCGCTCAGTTTTAAGGAATTTTATTGTTTTCTTTTATGCTCGTTTATTATTGGCTTAAATTTTTAGGTTTACGTGTGCTTCAGAAATTTTATTAGAGTTATTTACGATACTAACCATACATAAGTGTTTTAATCTCGTTTATAATATACCAAACTTAGTCGGCTGGCTAACGCAAATTTACATATAATACAGGTTATGCATTATAATTGCAAATATCGATGGCTTGCCCATCAACAACTTGTATTGTGTTAGCTAAAATAGACGCTATCATTAGTAGTTAACCTTTACACAGTAATACTCAAGTATCTTGCTGAAAAAGTGTCATGCTTCACGAAAGTTCTTACTTAAGTTCTTTTAACTAATAAAAACCAACGCTAGGTTAACAAAAACTAATTATCTCATCATGTCAAAATCACTGAAGATTTCAACTTTTCATTTTTACCTAGGCTTATATTAAAAACCCTATTTACAACCGTTAACTTGATGCTTAAAGATTGATGGAAACTATCTGAATTTCATTCAGATTATCTGTTAAGTACGCTATTAACTTTAATGTTCAATACTTCGGCGAATATCTTCTACGCTTTTAAGCAGCTTAGTAACAAAATTGATTATACTAGGTCAGAGAATAAATCCGCTAAACAAAAAGAACCTCAATTTTGCGAATGACGTAAAGCGCTTAATTTCTTGGTTTCAAAAATCAAAATAATCTCAGCTGTAGTATATTACTTTTGTAGACTTACGCTCAACTCAAGATATAAAGGTAGTCTCCATTTTCGCGAATAAGACACTAAACGGTTGTTTGAGTTTCTCTCTTTTCAAGTAGACATTTAGCAGGACACAATAGCTCGGTGACAGAAAAATGTAAATAAAAAATTTCAAACTGTTGAAATTCTATAATGCTTTGGAAACAGAAGAAAAGACGGTTTAGTTTAGTCAGTTTTTACACTAAAAACAATTTTTTTTTAAATTTAAATTATTTTAATAATTCTCATTATTTATTTTATTTCTGAGCTATGCGGATAAAATAAACAATTTATTTCTTTAATTCGCTTAAAAATGAAAAAATATTAAGAAAAGCTAAAACGCTGCAGCTTAATTTTAATTCCAAATAGGTAACGTTAAAAGTAGATTTAATTTTTATTAAATTAACTGTTCATTCCAAAATGGCAGTTTTTTTGTTTAAATTTTAAATTTTTACAGTTTGAAACTACACTGTTATTAAACCGCTTATTACTATTATATTAAAAAGCCTTACAACGTATTATTTGAAAGAGTAAATTTATGTGAATACAATACATATAAACTAAGCATGCACCTTATCTTGGAAAATACAACGCCTCCTAACTCGGTAGACTTTCGGAAGTAACTTCCTCCAATCCACCAGTAAATAGTTGAAATTCGGAAGTACAAGTTCATATTATATAGAACTCGGCTGTTTGATAAAAAAATAACTGGCGTCACTGTAGTAGATAAGAAACTGATACTGGTCAAGTTATACCCATGAACGCGTCTACGGGGCTCAATTGTGTAACAAATTTTTTTATGAAGATTACGGTGTGCGAATATAGACATTTATCTTTAGTACACTATAAAGCTACAGACATGCTGATAAACATAGTAAAACACTATATAGACAGATTAATTTGGCCTATACACCTATATTTTTTGAAGTAAACTTGGCATGTAATTTCTTGATTTCGTGAAAAAATATTTTTATTTAAATAAAGAGTATTTTACTATAGAAAGAACGTTCATACTGATTATTGTTTATGGTTCTTTCAATTCTTGTTAATCAAAGTTTGCTTAGTTTGATGGACATGACTATTGCCATATCATATTTTTGAGAAAAATAAAATTTATAACTCGTGAATATTTATTTACGAAAGAAGCGTTTGTATACCATGTGACAAATTACATAGGTATGCACGAGACACGTGACGTATTTGCACGAATCGTAATTCATGGAATACCTTTCATCTTTACGCAACAGTCAGTAAATGGCATTCTGTTCAGTAGAAATATTAAAACCTATACAACAATATTCCTAACTATTTTCCAAACATGACCACCTACAACTAAAAAAATCGCTCCATTTTGTGAGTTGTGCTGCGTTTCCCGAAGGGCTAGATTTTTTTCTACAAAATGGCTCCCCGGCCGTGTGGCACTCCCATTTATCGATTTCAATGTTGTTATAAAAATAAAATATTTAATGAACTGGACGTGGTTGCTACTAGCAACTGAGCATTTCTCGGGAAACCGGCGAGTGCGCGAGCCAGCGCTCTAGGAGCATAGTTACGTAACGTTCACTCCTTCGCTTACTCGCACGTTTCTATAGTAAAACTGACCTAGCTTACAAGCAGCCGTCTTGACAAAAAACATCAACTTTGCTCGGATAATGTAAACATGTGCCAGATACGCGAAACACATTGGTTTACACGCAAGAAATTTATTTTTAGTCGCTGCCAAAACATATGCATGCGTGGAGAAATTCTTGCACACTTTTAAAAATACTGGCTTCCCAAAAATGGGAAGGGTGCAGTAATATCGGTGCCTAGCTGTTAAGCTGCGTGAGAAGAAGACGTTCATTTGTTTGGTTTTAGAGCTTCATTTTCGTACACGATAGGTTACTGGCTCGTTCATTTAGGATTTTAGGCCTTATTTTGCTGTTTTGCTGCGTTCTGTTGAATTTTCCTCTTTTATTCCAGATGTTCTGCTTTGTTACTCTGAACCTATATGCACTATAATAATCTGCTTTATAATATTCTGTTCTGTTCTATTCTGTTCTGATCTGTTCTCTTCTCTTCCGTTGCCTTAAAACTTTAACTGGGTTTAATATAAGATCAACCAGAGATATCGTTTTTTTTGCTATGCAACAACTTTTTTCTTTTTTCTGCCTCATTAATTCGCCTAGTGCAATATGCATGGCCGCACGACTTATAGCCTATTTGATCATGCAAGTGCAAGACCTCTACCAGATTTAAGCCCTCGAGTCTCATGACTGAGTGCATGTACACAAATAAATTTAATCGAGATTAACACAAGGCCTACGCACTTCAATTTTGCGTCCAAAGTTTAACATAAATTAAACCATTTATTATTTACGACAATGTTAGGCATTGCAGCGATATCAGATCGGTTTCAGTATGTGCAACGACGGTGAGTTTTTCAAATTCAATATTAACATGTACCTTAAAATGTTTACCTTCTCGTTTGAAGAGCTTAAGTGTACCAGGGTTAGTCCTACGATCTATTTTAACCCTATAAGGTAAAAAGTGGGGCCTCACGGGATCTAAGTAGTTTACAAATTATATACAACAAACTTAGTATTATACGTGATAGCCGAATTTTATGATGTCCTTATAATCTTTTAATGTTTGTTGAAAAAAGTAAACTGGATTTTATTTTAACTCAACTATGTTAAGATTACACTGCAGAGTAAAAAAATTTAAACCAGACGTTCGATCTAACAACCTTCTCTGTACATCCCAAAAGTTAGTAATAACGCCGTTTAAATTTTAGTTTACATGTTGTTTAAACAAGGTTATCAAATCAAATCACACCAAATCAATTTATTTCACTAGAGCAAAATATATACGCCATCAAACAAGACAAACAGACTAAACACTATAAGAAAAAATTAATTGATGAAACTACATTAACCAAATAAAACAATTGCTGCATGACACCTTGAAAGCATGACTCGTTTAAGGCGCCATGAATGAGTGAATAAGAAATAGTTAGTGGACATGACAGAATGAAAAAATAGTTAGATTAGGGATAGGAAGAAAGAAAGGAAAAAGGAAACGACCACAGTGTATGTTTTAGTTACGCAAAGCTATATTGAAAATACCATAATATTATAAATAATGGGAGGGGGGCAGTCATTGTGACTGTGATGAGACATGGAAGCATCAAAGACTATCATATTTATTTTTATTTTATTAGTCAGTTCTATGGATAAAAAACAATTGGAGTACTACTTTCATGAGCTCATAATTCACAATTTAACGCCTACATCACAGGAAATTACAGTAGTCTATCAGTAGATAAGCGGCTTTGTTCTACAAACACTTCAGCCACTGACCAGTGGTCAACTGATCGACTTGCATGCAGCTACGTACTACCCAGCGCATGTCGAAGCAAGAAAAATGTGGTCTGCATTTGATTTTCACAGAGTTCTACTTGTGGTAAACAAAACACAGTTAGTAAAAACCGCATGCGGCAAACATGCCAAGCGACTCAAAAACACGTTTAAGCAATTTTCTGAAGTTTCCCAGTGAGTGAGAAAGGCACACTGGCTAAACAAAGCACGCCGGAACTCCATCTGGTTGCCCATTGAAGTCCAGTCCATGCCCGTTGGCTCTAAATTATCCATCTCAACAGCGGTCAGTGAAATTTTACCAAAGCAAAACTCTGCTATCAAATTGCAGGGTTTTGGGAGTGGTTTTATGCAACACAAAGAGTTGTTTCTAGTACAGCACTGTATTCGATTGTTGTAGGCGTTGTTGACAGGATAGTATACAGTACTATTACCACTAACTTAAGCAATAATAGCATAATTATAATTATAAAAGATTACAAATCAGAAATTATATTATTGGACAATTTATTATCATCTTTAACCAGCGTTAAAAATGCTGAATGCTGTATGAGGGATTCAAAATTATACAATCAATTTTAAATGGGTTATTCTTTATTTTAATTCTGCACAAAATATATAAAACTCTTGAACATATACAAAATATAAAAAATACGTATAATTCTGAACAAGTAATACACTCGTTCAAACGTTTCAATAATATGCTTAAGTTTTATTCATAGTACTTCAAGTTCCTCATAGAACTGTAATGCCAGTTGTTAAATTAATTTAACTTAATATTCAAGTTATAAATTAATACATTCTAACCCCATGCAATGCATTTAGAACAATTTTATTGATTTTTTTAATATTCTCAATTTTACATTGTAAGGGCATTAGATTGCAAAATAAAGACCACATCAGATAAGTTGGGTTAATGAAGTTTTAACTGCTTCAGCATTCGTTCATTTGTTTTACACTAAAAATTTCAAAAGACATTATTATTTTTAATTTATAACTATAACTTAAATACAAAGTAGATTTTTATCAATAGCAGAAATATAAGAAATGAAAAATGATATAAATATATTTGAAAAATTCTTGCAAATAATTGCAAAACCAGTTTGTGATTCAGCAAAAGGTTAATACATAAATTACACAGTGTAAATAAAATCAAAATTTTTAGAGTTTACCTGCTGTTAAATGATTATCTGGCCAAGTTTTTTTGTCTTTTACAACCAGTAGCTATTTGGTCATGTTTGTGAACCTCTTACTGCATTCTAATTGTATCTGAAAAAGTGAAATTATTTATCAACAACTATTTTCTGTATAAATTCATAACTTTAAATGTTTGATATTACTATTTTTGTTTTGATGTCATGATTTTGATTTTTTTAAGTTTCTTTCTAAAAATCTGAACTCTGAAAATCGGAATATTGACAAATCTAAGGTTGACAGGAAAAATAATGTTAGGTTGATAGAGTTTAAATATAACGAGTTTCTTTAATAAATTGCAGACACTAATTTATTACAGTAATTTAGGTGCTAAGGAAACAGATGAATGGCTATTTGGTAAGAAATTAAGCAGCACTAGATCTGGTTAGAAAATAGATGGGCGATTGCTGGCCAAAACACTTCTGGGTGGATTTATCTGTGGCACTGCCTCTGGACATGTATTTCGTTGAGGAATGCATATTCAATGAATGTATGCACACTTGAACGATGATGTTTTTTTTCACACATAAAACTAGAACACAGTTATAAAAGTAATATTATAAATGGGCAAATTTGGAGTGTACGACCAAGTGGTCATTTATACCCTCCCCTTAAATATTAGTTTGTGGTGCCTGTAGAAGAGTTATGTAACTATTATTACTATATTAATGTAACAAGAAAATACGTAACAAAAAAAATAAGAAAAGAACTGGCTGTATGCTGCCAGTTCAATGTCTGGTGTTAAGGAATCATGGTAATTGTTTCCACAACCTTTCAACATTACTTTCAGTGCATGGAAATGTGTAATGTAGAAATCAAAAGTGGCACAATATAAAATTATTATCCAAGATTATGAGCCAAAATAGAAGTTTAGTAGTTTAGCCAAAGTACAATTTTACAAATTTGTACGTGATTTCACTGAAATGAAGTAAACACGAATGAGCACAAGCAATTAAATTTATACTATTTCTGAAATAATAATAAAATTTAGTTGAAATTTTCCTAAATAACTATAAAACCGAAAATAATTAGTATTTTTTTTTTACTATTAAAGACATTTTATCATGTTCCATGCGTAGGTGTCATTTTTAATTGTAAACTAATTTTTAATTTAGTATCAGTTTAACTTACATAAAAGTTTTAAAACTGCTATTGCTCACTGAAACGTAGTATTGCTAACTAAACATAATAGTTCGAAAACCAGTTGCGCGTAATTCTTATAATGAAAAGTTTCCTAGCTAGCCTTGCAATCGTATAGCTGCAGCACACATGAACACAACAATCAATCTCTGTTCCAGTTTTTTCGCGAGTCCGTCGACCGCAGCCCGCTAGCTCGTTCTATCTCTACCAAATACCAATTAACAGAAGAATTACTCAACTAACTTTATTTATTCGAAAAAAGTAAAATAAACCAGAAAACTGTTGAAAGACTTACGCAGAGAAAAAAGTTACGCACAGACGTGCTGAAAATATAAAAACATAATTATTACTCACATAAAATGCACAACTGATAAAAAGCAGCTGATGGTTAGCGCTTCGCCATGTTTGCATCCCAACAGTCATTCGTTTGCGCTGATTGCGCATGCCTACACACTCATTCATAAAATAAACTATACCCCCTAAACATTTATGTTAGCTAGGTTGTGATTGGACAAACCCAACACGATGTCATTTCCGCTAGTGGGAAGCCATGATTAATCTCGTGTGTGGTGTTTATGTTTCGATTCTTCAATTTTTGGTATGCTGAGTTCGTCTCCTATTTATAGTATTATTGAGTACCTTATAAACTTAAGTCCTAAACTTTTAATAACATTGAAAACAGACTATCAATCCCACAAATGTACTAACTAGGACTATCTTCATTAGCGAAATAGGCAGATGTAAATTAGTGGCAGTTTTAAGGTACTACACTACAGAATTATCAATGTACTTTACTGTCCAAATATGCGGCTTCTCCAAATCTATGGAAATTACATGCTTTATAATAGAAAGATATCAACCCTTTTGTCTTCAAGACTAAGAATCTAGAATTCTCAGACATTGCACTAAAATGCAATTAGGCAGTAGGCTGAGGTAAATGCAAGTTTAACCAGGTTTGGCGACATTCAGGTGTCATCTTTTTGCAAAGCGGCTTGCTGTTGGTCAACAAAACCCTGGTGCCTATAAGAAGAACTGTGTACTTGAAATATATGGTCAGTATCTTCAAATTCTAAATGTGAGAATAATAAACCTGGATTTGTACACCAGACTGTAATGTGACAAACAGGTCTGCTGCAGGGAACATATAGATGGAGCAAGACTGTAAAACACATCTTTATCTTTCACCCAAGCCATTAGCCTTAATTCATTAGATTGTGGATTCTCAATCAATGATCATGTAACGTTTCATTAGTTTGTGTTTTATGCTAGTTGTTCTTATATGTGGTGTAATCCCTAAAACAAGATAGCTACTGATTATCACTCATTGCTCATATATGTTCATATACATTGCGTATAAAAATGGTAATAATTGTAATAATTTAAAAATCTATATTGTGTGACATGATACATTGAATTATCCAGATTAAATTTGACTTTTTGGAAAGAAAATGTAAAGTAAAAAACATAAGTATGGCAGCAGTATAGTTTCCTTTATGAAACTTTAAACTGCTACACTTTCCTCTTATCTAATTATTGTCATATGTATCTGCTATGCCTAACTATACCTCAAATTAATTACTGGAGCATGTAAAATATGTTCTGTACAGATTAATAATTCTGTAGAAGAGAAAAAATGCGCTGTTCATGTTGCTAAATGAATAAGAATAATGTCTGCAATAGGAGTTCAAACTTGTTTCAAGTGAAAAACTATAGTACTTATAGCACTCTCCATTAATAATCGTTTTTTCCTTATACTTTAAATAAACAAAAATGGATCAATCTGGGGAATTATTTCAGTTTTAAGAGTCTTGTGTGACATAAAAATCTTCCTTTGACAATTGTGATGCTTTTACATTGACAATTGACATATTTGATAACTGACAACTTGTCTGTGCCAGTAGAGCATGAAAAGCCAACTGTTCTAATCTTACTACTGCAGATATCTCTGCATCTAGCAAACAAGGTTCTGGTTTGAGTCCTACCTAAGAACAGTTTTCACCATGGCAACCAGAAAAGTATTTCTTTTTGGTGGAAGAAACACATTCATAAGCCTATTTAATGATAGAGTCAAATTAAATACTCGCATAGTTTCTTTGTTTTCAAAAATAACAAAAATGCAAATAAAACACTTCATTTAAATAGTCTCTGCATCATACAAAAGTACAAACATGTATGTATCAGTGATATGATCGCTATCAGTTTTTTAGCTATCAGTTCTTGCAGCTACTACTAGTCTCAGGGTTAAGTTTCTGCATCTATTAGTCTATTACATAAGCAGCTATTTTGCTAGCAACTTCATTTTCCTGTGCAGTCAGTGGGGTGTCGAAAGGTGCGTATTAGAAAACTCACCTAGTACAAATATCTTCCCTCATTTGCATACATGGGCCATTTGGCGCAATGATGGTGGTAGGTAAAAATGAATTATTTTTGCTATAGCTAACTAGTTTTTTGGAAAAGTGACTTTGTTTCATAATTTATTTTATTATTGAATGCTGTAACTTATTTTGCTGTAGTAATCCAATAATAAATGCATAGATTTTTAGGTATACTCATTAAGATTACATAACTTCATTTTGAGTTTTGCTCTAATTATAGTAATTTATGAAGCTACAACTATTTTAACTAGTAATAACTATTTAATAGCACGGCTAATAGTGGTGGCAATCATATGATAGTATGCATAAGAACTGGATTGAAGTACATTTATGTATTTATGCAAACAGAAAACTACAAAAAATAGTCACACAGAAATCACAAAAACCCAAAGAATTGCTTAAAATTTCAAGTATATATATCTATATATAGATAAAGTCTACATACTTTCATATCTTTTAAGTTCGGTAAACTGACTTCGAAATGTTCTTTAAAAAAGCCTATCTTAAATCCTATGGGCATGTCAAAGATTAAGTTTCGGAAATCTTGGTTATTTTGGTTCAATGATGGCTCATGATTGCTCAGACTAATGATTGAGCCACTGAGACATTTTTAAGAGCAAATTCTCTAGTACGAATTCTCATTATAGGACGTGTTTTACTATTAATTGGTTAACAAATGCTTGATCCACATAAAATGAAGTCAGCCTTAAAAGCTGGCATTGTCTTTTTAGTATTCAAATATTTCTACGAATATATTACAATACCAAAAAAATTAATCAATTCAAAATTCTGTTTAACTATAGTTTTTTATAAACATACAAGTTGGAAAATCCACGGGAATTGCTACTTGCTAAATACATTATTATTACAAGACTTGCACTCGTTTTACATGAAATATGAAGCTAATTCAGCTATAGAACTACAATGATTGATGTGAATTAGACTGATTTCATTTTTTTCCTTGTCTGTCCTTTGACATATTTTTTGATATTTTGCACAACACAGAATAGCATCACCTTTACAATAGTCAAGTTAAAAGTGGTCAACACTCTCAACTGTGCAGACTTAATTATAGTAGTTTGTAGAAAGGCTGCAAAGGGGAGTCCATTATCAAGAGGAAACCTTAAAGTAAGTCATTTACTCGGATGTATATGTGTGGGTTATTTAATCGAATCCAGGATCGATTGTAGATATAATGTACTAGCAGGATTCATATAATGTATTGAAGCCAGCCCAGTTAGTGGCTTCATGTTCCACTTTTTATTGACTTGGTCATTAGTATGACCTAAACTGTTATAGTACATTGGTGAGCATATAACTAATCAATATTGGTTAATTTTGCTGCTTGTTTCGGTGGAGATAGAATATTATAGATGACATGTACCATTAAATACTTTATGCACTCCACATTGACTGACATTTAAATATTTAAACCAGATGCCTATCAAAATGATTTTCCATTAGTTGAGGTATCTATATATACATACATAAGAGGGTGGCAACCGTGTTAACTGGACTACATGGTGAATTACAACTAGTCGAATCACTTATAATCTTTTTTCTGATTGTGGATTCTTTAGCAGTTTTTGAAATTATTTTTTGAGAATCCACTTTTTTGTCCATCATTAATTGGTAGTGTAATATATTCATAGAAATATTTGAATATTATAAATACAATGCCAGCTTTTTAGCCTGACTGTATTTTATGTGCTTGAAGCAATTGTGCGTATAAATCAATTATATGTATAGACTTTTTTAACAAGTTGCTTTTCATTGACTGTTATGTACGTCTTATCAAAGTTTTCATTTTGGTGTCTATACATTTTTATTTTTGTCAGATTTAGGACATTATTTTTGAATGTTGACTCTACGTTAATCCCTGTCATCATGAAATGTGCCCCTTTTGACACTGCCACATTGAAATAAATGACACAAGAGTTTATTAAAAGGCTTCAGGACATCAAAACTATACTTGTACAATACTCTTTGTTTAATAGATACACCTTATTTTTATTTGGGGTGCGATAAGTCGCACTTGTTTTTCAGAAGTGGAGTCGGTCCAAAAGGTCCATGCTACCCAACCTTTGTCAACCTAGGTCGAAATAAAAAACGTATGGAAATATATCCATTTTTCGCTTTATTGACAATAGTCATAAATATTAATGCCTGTTAAGTTCCTATCATGCATTGTAAGTTCCAGTGGAAATGATATACTTAATATCATCAAAATTTTTAGACACCAGGCCTGTTTTTGATTTGCCATTTAGCCATTTTTCTAAGTCTAAACACTGTGCCAGGTGGATTTACAAAGAGCTTGGATTTAATGAGCAGCGGATTTTCACTTGAGGTAAATTTTCTGATCTAACAGTAATGGCCACAATGACTGATTGGATTGTTTTATCAAACATCAGCATTGTAGCATATAGTTATATTGCACAGCCTTAAGAACTTTTTAAAGAATTTAAACCCATGTCTGTGAAGTGAGCTCTGTAAAATTGGTTTTTAATTGGGAAGGATAAGTAAAGCAGAAGTTAGTATGCACATGTGCACATATTTAGAGTGGACAGATATTTGAACCTTAACTCCCATCACACCAGCCTGGCAATGTAAGAAAGACCTCACTGTTGCCTTAAAAACTGGCTAGGTCTCTGTCAGATCGCAAAGTCTTCTAAATCTTAGTAACAATGAAGCTGAAATGCTAAGGACGTATTTTGGCCATGAAGGTCTTCATGTTTGCAGAAAACATTTGAACAGGTTCAAAGAATCAAATCTGCTGCTGAGAGAGCACAGACGGTATAGAAATTCAATATAGACGTGGTATGTACGTTGTAGTCATATTGTCCATCGTACTAAAGTTTTTATAAACATATATAAATTGAACAACTATTTCTGCTATGTATTGTAAATTAAAATTTAATGTTTTGGTACACAAAAATAAATGGTTCAGCATTTAATATGAACTTTTGATACATCATATCTCTGAGAAGTATTCATCTAAAGTTATCATAACTAAATTATTACTTGCAGTTATGATTTATCTAGGATAGTTTATGCAAATACATATTTGCCAGATCATCATTTTTATGTTTAACAGTGTTTTTTCGGTGCAAATTTTGCCAGCTAAGCCGTTTTGAATAAAAACGTGCAGTTTGCCAGGGCAAGTTTTAACCCTATTAGACAGATTTGTTTAAATTGGGCCCCACGCTAAGAGATGGATACTATGATGAATTAATGATTGCCCCTTGTGCATTAAGCTTCTTGATGCTGTAAGGGCAGTGAAATTATTCAACCCTTTTCTCGTATGTCAATGTTTTTTGCTGATCATTTCTTTATTTGTTTTGTAATTTCAATTTTTTGTCACCATTTACCTTTTTAAAAAAAGTAATTGGTGAGCCCTACATGCTTTAGTTAGATTGTAGTTTTTAATTTTACTAATTTATGGACCATATTCAAACCTTCAACACAGAAGGACTGCTGTTAATGAGATTATATAAAATAATGCGTGGGATATGATGTTGTATTGTTTGTTAAATATGTCCAAAGTGTACTGTTCTGCAGCATTTGTGGGGTAGAGAGCACCCACTAACAATTTTCTAATTGGGCCCTTCACTTCCTAGCACTTCTTTTATTTGAAGAGTGATATGTGCAGTAAATGCTGAAACCTTGCTTACATTCCTTAAATAAATTTGACTTATTGACATTAAGCAGATATATGTGTCTTGTTAGCATGGATTTCATATAGTAAGCTTACAAAAGTGTAACTGGTATACATCTAAATTTCAATTGCATTAAGTTTTGCTAACCATACACTCTTTTCACTTACTACCTACTAGACCTGATTTTTGTAATTTCACAAACGCTATTCTTTTTGAAAATTGTTTGGGTATCTACTGGAACTTGTTTGCATTTGATCACTATTTTTTGTGCAAATGAGTTGCTACAACGGAAAAATGGTATGTTCATAGTTCATGCTTCTCATCTTTATCCCTTCACATAAATCATGCTGCACATTGTATTCGTCGGCTGTTTTTTCATCAGTTGTGCTATTGTCTTCTCTATTAGATCTGTCAAATCACTGAATATCTGTAAAGGCTGTCGCTCTCTCCTCTTCTTAAATTAACAAATTCTGTACTGGTAAATTGCACAAAGTGTAGCTGTTGTTTGCATGGATTGTGCTGTGGGTAAAAAATCGCAACACGAAATCAGTGTGTAGACAAGGGCTCGAAACAACTGTGTCAATGCTAGATTGAATGCTAATCATAAAATCTGATGATAGTCACTTTGCTTGAATAACTTCAGTGAGGTGAGCAGGGCTTCCAAGAGAGTTTTGCAGATAGAATAGGATTGATTTCAGAAAAACCATTTGAGATATTTTTGTCAATAAACTACGTACATACATGAGACCTACTTACTTTAATCAGAAATTCGATATTTAATGCCAAACTAATATCAACTTCAGAAGTCGTTGACCTATCTGAATTATAATATTGCTTACCTCTTTCATATCATTGGTTTGCATTTTTCGTCTTCTCTAAGTGTGTCTCCTGTCTAGTTGAATTTTATCAGTGTTTGAAAGAGTTTATAAGCCTCTGTAAAATACATTGATAGTCACCTAATACGTCACGTTTCTTTATTTATTTAAAGGCGTTATGATCTTTGAAACTCAAAATCACTTTATCATAAGCACAATATTTTTTGTACCTTCAAAGTGTGTTTGAACTGTGTTTGACAATTTCAAACATTTATGGTACATCAGATAAAAAAAGTTTTATCTAACAGAGGTAATGAAAAGGTTACTTGTGACATGTTTTTGCTTAGTTTAGTGTTTTGCCCTCATTAATCTTGAAATTTCTTCAGATTTTCATGAAGCTTGTAGTTTTCCATTGTAAAATGCGAACAAAGATGTAGTGACTAATGAATCTAATGTCTTTTTATAAAGAGGAAAGATGATGACGTAATTTATCTTTTTGATTTTTCTGTTTTAACGCGAATCATATATTGTTAGCTCTGAATCTGTGTCTTATACTTGTTGTAATATAGCTTGATGAAACTGGTTTAATAGTTTAATATGCCGGCAAGTTTCTTTTTGTTTTAATAGTTTGATATCACAACCAAGTCATATGAACTTCATTACATCAGTCACTTGCATTGCTACCTGTCTTGTGGGCCAGATCCTTTGCATGTTAGGTAGCAGTAGCAAAGTGTGATTCTTTTTTTAATAGCACACCACAAAAATTAGTCAGTGCCTAAATCTTTGCAAAAGTGTAAGTGGGAACAATAATTGTCCGCATTTAACAGGCCACCATTTTTTACTAAACAACGAAAAATTCTTGAGTACTTGATAGCAATCATAATGCATAGAAAGCCAAACTGAACAGCTGCAATTTTTTACTTCTTGAAATAAAAAGTAGTCATTCTTTCTTCTGAGTTTTTCATTACGTTGCTTGTGTTCTGTATACACATTAGAATTGGAAAGGGTCATTAGAGGTTGACCACTGGTTGATGACTTTGACTTTTAATACATTATTATAATTTCTAGCTTTCTCATTGTATCCAGAACCTTAAAACTAGCTAGTTTTGCTAAATTTGGTGTATAACATTATAAGACATGATAAAATAATTTATATATTACCCATATAATTTGTATGTTCCTACATTCTTCATTTGTGTCATTACTTGCAGCCTGTTTATATGTCTTTGCAAATTAAATGTGTTTATGGCGCAATTTATAAGAGCATGTGGTTTGAATTTATTACTGTTAAGTTGATTGCTTTTAAATAATTTTACGATTTTATCAGTAAATTTGCAAAAAATAAACATGAGGAACTATTTATTAAGTTATTGCTGGCTGTCTATGCTATAAGCATTGTTTTCAGAACATTTGGGCTCAGCAGGGTGAAAATTTAATGGCGATATAATAAAACATACTAGTTTGTTATGCCGAGCTCCGCAAACTGACAAGAGCAAGCTAATTCATCAAATTTGTCTCCAGGTTTCTCCCTGGGGGTTGGAATTTTTTCTCGCTGTCAAGCCTGTAACCCTTGGCCATTTTCATGAGAAATTCAGCGATTCAGTTAAATTTTGCCTGATTATTCTGTGTGCGTTTAATTAGTGTGAATGAGCATGAAGAATGGCTGAATGGTGGGAGAGGCTATCTAGGTGGGGATCCGAAAATTCAACTTTGAAAAAATATCCAACAAAGAGCTGCTAGGAAAAGGGGAAAAACTTGTACGTTATTACTAGAATTTCAAAAGAAGAATAAACTTCGCCCTCTAGGTTTTTTAAAGGATTTATTGTATGTTTTTCAATTAAAAGTACATGTAGGATGTTTTTGTTTGACTAGAATCCGTAAATTCTTTATAATGTGTAGTCTAAATCTTAGCAACCAGTCATATCAACTTGCATTGAATTAATATTGTCCAGTAGGCACTGCCAGAAATTAAAGCTGAATGAACTGTAATCCTTTTTTATACTCTAAAAATTTTTGCTGTAGCTTTTCAAGCTTCAGTTGTTGACAAATGAAGAAATCAACAATATCCAGAATTGTTGATGCATTGTGATGGTTAACAAGAAAATCAATGGTAGTGTCGGTATTTAATGCTGCAACTTTGTTGATGTGTTTCATATGATTTATTAATTTTTGCCTTTATTGTCGAAAACTGGTTGTCACTCTATAAATAACATAAGTTTTTCAGACACTTATTGTGATGTAATGTTTGAGTCACTGTTCTGGTGCTTCTTCCTTTATTTCACTTATGTATACATGTATTTTGAATTGTTGCTACTTTGCCTCTTTGGGTTAAATTTCCTGGACAAAAAAGTTATATTTTAAATGCAAGTATTTTATAACCTGAATAAGCTAGTACCTAAGATTTCTTACATCAAACATTATTTTCACATTGTTTTCAACACTTTTTTGTATAGCCAGTTAAAGAGGCAGTGTAACCGTAATTCATGGTGTATATATTTGTCAGATAAATATTTTTATTTTTATTTTGGTTCCCACATCCTATATCCTTAGCAAAGTAGTGTTCCATGTAGGTCAAAGCACCACAGGCCATATGAACACATATTTTGGTGGTCCTTTGACCATCCACCATGTAGCCTGCTGCCTTTTCAGTATTCAGAATTCTTTATTTTCTATTCTTTTGTAGCGGTGAAGATTACAAGCTTTGCTCAAACGAAATGGTAATTTAATTACAGGACAAGTTGTGAAATTTGTAGGTAAGTTTGTTATAAAAGCTTTTTATTATTTAGTTTGATTTTTACTTTGCTTTATTAATAATTGTTAATTACATTGGCTTTACTTAGTAGGTGTAGCTGATGATTTGTTTTATGTAGTATGAATTATGATAATGTATGCTGTTGAACAATTTCCAATTACATCTTTTGTAATATTTTATGGGTAAATTTGGTTGATATTGTAATTTTTTTATATTTTACCCCGCAGTACAGAACCGTTAGTTACCAGCAAAAATTTCAGCAATGTGTGGATTATTTTTTGGCAATCATGGTTTAATTTTACCCCAGGATGTTATTGTGCTCACCTTTTTATGCAATATGCAATGCAAGTATGCAATACAAAGTGAATGAGGTAGATGGAACATATAAAATGTAGCAAGTTCTAAGTCTTGCAAAATGGAAAAAACAATGTTATAGTACAAAGTGCAGAATTTAATACAAAATGTAGAAAACACTGTATACATGCAGTATACCCTGCCACCACAACTATATAATATACGATGGCAGTGATGGTGGTAGTGGTGGTAACGGCGGCAGCAGCAGTGATGGTTTTCATTATGTAGTTTCGTCGCATCAGTGTAGTGACACAAGTGCAAGGTTTGAAGGAGCACCAGCTTATGGTGCTTCCATTTTCGTCAATAGATGCCACTATCTTGTGCATATTGTACTATTACCTGCATTGGTTACAACAAGGCTAGTGGCCTCCATGTACTAAAATTATTAACATACTAACAGAAGTCATTGTACTGCAAGGATGGCTGCTAAGTAAACAAGTTAATGGGGAACTAGCGGCTGGCCATCAAATTTTTATGTTCGCCCTATTGATTTTTTTACCATTTTTATGCCCGCTCTTTATGTTACGAGACTGTACGCTTGTCAGCCTGTCAGAATTATATGGTTATTAAATGGCTTCCAAAGGTTCTTTACAGGCCGTGGCCAGTTCGAGGTGGCTACGTGGCAGTAGGGCGCTAACTAATTAAAAGAAATCTTGGGTCCCTACACGCAGTGTCCTAGAGTGGTTACTTTACTTTGTTGGGTTGAAAATTATGTTAGTGTCGTAGTTGTTAGGGTAGCTTTTGGTTATTCGTAATTTTGGAACCGCCCGTTGAGGAGTTTTTGATGATAGATTGTTCCCGTGATTCATGTAAAGTCACGGCGCTTTCGCGTTAAACAAAAACTTGGCTTCGGTTATAATTTTCTGCTTTCCCTGCATCCGAGGGCTTCCCTAGCGACAGGGGACACCAGTGCTCTTGCAAACCTTGCTTTTTACTTCTTATTGTAGGTATCTTGCAGGCTTCGGCACTGTTCCGTACCATTGCGCCTCATTAGAGAGGATTGAAATACCGGACGATAGTGCATATGCACGCCACCTCTACCTCGACTCCCCCTTGTCGCTCTCCCTACACTTTGAAGAAAAACAGCTGCCGGCTGCACTTAGCAGGGAGGAGACATTATAGCCTAACATGGAGTCCCATCGATTGATTTGCCTGTTTCTGGAACATTCGAATTGTGGCAGAGCCACTCCACATTTTACATTCTATAAGGGATCGATTACGAGTTTTTTCTGGCTTGTTTTTTTTCCTCTGGCATGAGAAAATGCTGTCCGTGAACTGTTCCATATATACATAGTATTTAATGTTGCTAAAGTTATTATTCACAATGGTTCTGGAATTGGCATGATTATTATGATGTAGTTATGTTATGATTCTGTGAAAGAACAACTTTGTAAAGTCTTTAGTCTTCTAAGAGGACGTACAGTTTCATTTTGTACTGCTGCAATAAAAATATCCGTACCTTGAATTATAGTAATTATTATCATGACACGGTTAATCTCTGATATTGAACATAAAACTGAGATACCTCCTTCAGTTCTGTGGCTCATCTTAGATGCATAGCCTTGATAATAAGAGAGTCCAAGTCTCGCTACGAACAGTTGAAACAGTTGAACATCTAATTTGAGTAGGAGCATGGCGTTGAATGCGCAAATTCCAAATTGTGAAAAAAATGGAAAGATAACATAATCTGGATAATTTATGATAATAATACTAAGTTTATTGTGTATCAGCTTTGAAATGATGGGACGAGCCCAATGATGACGATGAGCCATTTTACGATATTATTATGACAAGTGAATTAAACACGTTGAGCCAAATATTCTAGCTGTTATAACAGTGACCCTGTTTCCCAATGGTCATTGACTCAAAACCAAGATTATGTGTTTTTTTTGGGCATTTTCCTTTTCATCGGTCGAATTTTATCTATTCACTAAAAATGCGCCATAACGCCGATGATGCCCTTACATTTAACTTTTTATATTTTTAATTTTTACCTTTTAACTTTTATATCTATTAGCTAAATTGCTCGCTTATACACCTTCTTGTGTGCGTGCCCGTACTTTGTGCACTTGTCCTTGTGCATAAAGGAGATTGACATTAGTGTGTGTACTCCTAGGATTAAACCCTTTCTCTCACCTGTGTTCTAACCGAGTTTATGCTGATTAACTTTCCTTATCAACAAGTTAATTTGGGGCGCAGTTCTTAGTCAACAAAGAATTTTCTCCTGGTTTAGTGAGCAAATTTACTTGCATCTGTAAACAACAGCATTTGTATGTTTTAGCATATAATAACCGGTGATGAAACAAAACTTAGTCCAGTTTACTTTACTATCAGTTTTAGGTACTAGCTAATTATTCGCATGCTAAAATAACCATGTTACTGCTTTTCTGAATTTCCTGCAATTATATGCTTAAATATATATATATGTAGTGTGTAAAAGATGTAATAGTTATTATATAAAAAGTTACTATATAAGTAATCATGATTTTAGGTTCTTAACTAGGGCATGAAAAGTGTACGGTTATAGGTGTGGGCAACAAGACAGTTTTCTTGTACTCTGTACAGAACTCGGACGGAGGCAAAATTAATAATTTTTGTTATAAAGCTGCTATGAAGAATATGTGCCATTTGATAATTAAAATACTGCTACATTCTGTAATATACGCGTGATTCATTAGGAATGTTTCACGGCAAAAGTACATTATAAAAATTTTATGGTGTGTGTTTTTTGCTTGTCTAACAAAAATAAATAACACGGAATGCAACAGTCACCGGAAGTTACAATTTTTGATCACCGGAAACGGAGGACTTTTGCCGAGCCTATGACAGAAAACGGTTCAAGAAAAGTTCAAATTTATTGTCTGATTTATTGCGTTGCTGATACATTGCTGTTTGCTTTTGCGTTGACGAGTTTGATAAGAAAATTTAATCAAGCAAAAAAGTCAACAGAGACCGGCTTGTTTTATGGCGACCTTAACAGACATTTTAATCGCCAAGTGGGACATTTTAGTGTGGACCACCTGCGACTAGGTTCTAATCTTAAACTAAATTAAAGAAAAATTTGTTGCTGCGCTCAACTGATAGTTCCTTCGGGACTGTTGAAATTATACAGCCATAGACGAGATTAAACTGATTACAGTCGTAATGTTTCAACCTTTGTCGTTAATTCTTCGGGAATTAGTTAACCGTTGATTAGAATATATAGGCGTCATTGTGCGCTTTGCGTGTTTTTAAATGTCAAGATTATAGGTTTGGTATAAGTGCTGTCAGTTTTTAATTTGTAATATACATATCTTATTTTATTTCGGTGGTATAGGGCCCTATATAGAGATTCGAGGCTACTGCTCCCAGAATGACATCACTTTTCGCGATCTGTATGTCAAACGAAAGGTCTCGATCCAGTCCTTTACCATTGGGGGCTTATTTTTTTGCATTATTGCACAATACATCTGATTTCTGCATAATTAATTGCACAATTTTGTACATAATTTTGCACAGTACTAAAATATCCACATTTTGATGAAGTCCTATTAGTTCGGTTTTGGTTAGCGTTTCTCCTATTATTGTTGTCGACAATAAAGTAACCGTGCAATAATCAGTTAAGAATTATGTACGTACAATTGAATTCACTGCTGTTTACTTTCAAAGTAATATAATTTTGCTTTATGTTTGTTTACAAACACAGAATATAAGCGATAACTCAGTAAACAGCAGGTAAGTTGTAAACAAAATGCGGCAAACAAAGTTCAGTTGTAATTTAGCGTGTTATCGCCCTGTAAGGTGAATAGATTTGAGAGATAAGACGCATTAAGGGGTCGGATTAGCTCGTTAACTCCCGCCCAGGTACCAAAGAGTAAACATTCTGAGACAGGTGTAGGGGTTATGCACTTAGTTTGTAAAACTATGCGACGCATCTTGCTCATGATACAGTACTAAAATTCGTTAAACAGCTAAATAAATGCATTTGTAACTTTAGAAGAAATCGCTAATTAAGCTTCCTGCTTTTTTATTCCCTGCTTTGGTTGAAGGACTAATACCATCCAAATTGAGTTTCGAATTAGGACTGTCTGTCCTTTCGTCAGCCCGCACATTTTGTTTATAACTGCTTGTAACTTTTGGCTGGTGAATTTAAATACTTGCATTCCGTTACGACTTTGTCCTGTGGTCAAATTGATAATGCCAGCAGACATACAGCGCAAGCCAAAAGCAAATTTAATGTATTATAGAATATCCATGAAGTCTACACATGCAGTAAATATATCATTTGATGAGAGCGGCTCCAAACCTGTTCAAATCGTATTTTTTTAAAATAGAAATTGAAATTAAACAAGGTAATATATAAGAAATTAAAAATGTTAAATATGTATACATTATTGACTTTTGTGCCATTTCTATGAGAATTTGTTGTGGTGCACTAAAATATTTTCTATAGTTATTTGGAACAATCGTGTTTTTTTATTTTGGGTTTATGTAGTTATTTATGCAATAGCAGAGTTGCAGTGTGAAATCAGCATTTTCATAAAAAAAGTTCACCTTTGTGTTATATTTTCATTCGTGAAAATGTAGCGATTTAATTTCAGTTAATTCCGAACTAAATTTGAAAAAATAAGCCAATTGATTATATCAGTATTAAATTAGGATAACTTCACTTTTTGTCGAATCATGTTTAAACTGCTTTTAGAAACTTAGTGAACACTTTCCAGTTGGCTTCTAAAAGCGAATTTTGGACTTGCCGCATCCTGTTATTAACGCAAAATAAGGAATTATATTTAAAACGATTCAATGGTTGTCTGAATATTGACGGACAGGTGGACAACGTGTTAGAAAGAACTCCCATTTCATGCTCTAAAAGTCTAAGTTATTAATTTCCACCAGAAATTCGAGTGCATGAAGTTCATCATAGGTTCTAGAGTCCTAGGTCATACGGGTATGACGTTTAATGTTGGTCTCTGTGACTAGGTTAAATATTATATTGCATTTCTCAGTTGATAATTATCTATACTCGGAGATTGTATTTTTACATTAGATATATTACGCCTCCTCCCTTGCACAGTCTCGTACATATGTATTACATAACTAAACTGCAGCGGTCTTATTCACCGCCTCTTCGTTTTATCTTCATCACTGTAAGCTAAGCCTTATATCCATGAACAAACGGTTAATTTATCTGCACCGCCTCGTGATCGGCAGCAAAAACCGACCGGCGGATGCAAATTATTCCGTTCACGGAAGCTGCACGTAATGGAAAACGAAATGGTGAACACGAAAATTAACGAGGGAAGTGACCCAGATAAACTGAAGAGCAATTAATCCAGTTTACCCTGCGGACCAAAACCTGTGTTGCTCTGCAGAATCTTACCAGGTATGGGAAAAAGAAAAGTACATGCGGTTTCAGACGAGGATCAACTTCCGTCGTTTAACCATAGTATTGTGACGTAGACCCGGTTTATTTTAGACAAAACTGCTCTTTGAAATGTAGGTTTTTCTCTATAAGATGTTTCTGATTCACATTTGAATAAGGAAGCAAAAGGAGGAGGGAGACAGCGAAATTAAGAGAAACGGGATAAAAAGAGAAACAGAGGACGGAGAAGAAAGAGAGAGGGACAGAGAGAAAAAGGGTGAGAGAGAGCTTTGAAAATGAATAGGTGTAGGTTTTATTCATGAAGTGCTTGTTTAAATATCAAACTTTGACACTTTGAGGATAAATTAAAAAATGGAGATGAGAGTAATTTTTTGTAGTGATTGTATAGTCGCACTCTTCTCATATCTGCATTCTTTATTTTGGTTTCACAAGGTTATATATTTAGACATTCTGACAGCCAGAAAGATTACTACGTGTATTGGTATTTGACTTTCCGTGACTACCTACCATAGGCGATCTTAGACTGCGTGTCCGCCAAATCCAGAGTGATCCGTACTAAGGCGACCGTTTTCGTCTGTTTTCGGGTGAAAAGTTTCCGTTCTAAACACATTACATCGAAATCAATAGGTTTGAACTTTTTATGTGTCCACTGCTTTCGCACAAAATACGTTTTTGGTATGCCAAAATAGATTTTTCGATGTGACAGAATTTTTACGGACATTGCGGACAAAACATTCTCGTGTACATTAGCACGTGACCATTATTAAATATCGTCAAATGTATCAAATTATCTGTGGACAAGGCCATCTTTAATTCTGTGCAAAGCGAAAGGGCACTTTGTGTTAAAACTCCCGCAAAATAGGGATTTTGTACTGCCACCTTAGCTGAAGCCAGCACAGAACTTGCGGTTGATGGTTCTGTTAATTAAAATAGGAAATCTAGTAGTTGCTTAACGTAAAAGTACAGCACTGAACATTAACATTGAAGTGTAGAAGCCAAACATTTAATAAAAGAGGCGACACAAATGTCGTAAATTTCCGTGTGTCCGTAAATGTCCATATAACTTGAGATGTATCCGTATTTGGTGGATACGTAGCCTCAACGAGGGTACAAGTGGAAAAAATCATTAAAGATGCGAAACGGATAAATAAGATCTAGGACGCGTCCCGTATCTTCTTCGTAGTACAAACGAGACTTTTGATGTCTTACATTTGACTTTGCGTAGACCTTTGTTCACATCTTAGGCAAAATTGAAATGAATGGCAGCCAAAAAGTACAGTATAAGTCCTTTAACTTAAATTGTGAGTACTTTTACCACGAGTACTCTTTAAATGACACTACATAATTTATGTACCACGCGTTGACGGGTTGAATATAGTGAACGCCGCCAGTAAAACAGCCTTCACTCACTTGAAATTGAAACATGCTCACGGTTTTGCCCAATGATCGATGTGATCTTAATGTGCATGTGCATTGAATTTGTAAATTGTGCCGTAAAGTACATGTAAAAAGAAACGAGACAAGTTTGTTGCATACTGTTAATGCACATTGGCGATGGCTGGACTTTGAAGTCTGGCGGTAAAAGTTTAATGTAAAACGCGTGTTTGACTTTATGCTTCGGCTAAACTCGAATTGATTGATTCGTTTAACTTCTCCGCTTGACTAGCGTTTACCTAAAGCCGAAGTAATGGCTTTCCTTGAAAAAGGGTACATTCTCTTTGTTTTAAAATCGCAACTTACACTAATTCTTCGACTTTCTTGACGTAACGTATCGTGAGGATATACCAGAGGGACGTATTTACTAGGTCTAGGTCCTATTTACAGCACGGACAGCACTGCAGCTCTTAGTTTAAGTGGCGTGATATCTCCAGAAACTCATGTACTCTCAAATTGAATCCTGTAAATGTACTCTAAATGTAAACAGTAATACTGTGCACTACATGTAATGTGCTTAAAAGATTTTTACTTTGTCATTACTAATCTACATTCATGAGACCATAGGAGCATTGTGAATTTCAAATGACATTTGCAGTGCTAAAGCGTGCTATGTAAATAGAGGTACCAATCATTGCAATTTTGTCAACATGTTCGAATCTGTTTGGTCCTGAAATTTTGTACTTTGTATACAAAAGATGTATAAACTCATAATAAAATATTTAGAAGTGCTAACGGTGAAAGGATGTTATGATAATGGTTATGGCTAATCTTTTCATAGTTTAGTGCTAAACATTGGCTGGAAAAGTCAATTATAGTACTGGCAATTGTCAGGCTTGCTGAACTAATTATGAATCAGATTAACTGGCTTCACAAATCATTTCACTACACTGGGCATTTCAGCGGTAGTACGCTGTGCTAATTTAGGTTTATATTACAAAATGACACTCGCATTTCGGTCGAAATGAAGACAGTCAGTATTGCCTTAATGATAGTGATTTTATAAATTTTACATACTGTAGTTTATTTTATGTTAGCTTTATTCATTCATTCACTGAATTTTATGGTACGTGAATTTCAAAGCAAAGGCTTATTCTTTATATAAAAGAACGCAAAATAATAAGTTAATTGGAGATCATTTATTTTGCTTTTTAATTTTTATACTCTAGACTTGTAAAGCACTGGTGGAAATGCCATTAGTACATTTATAAATTCGAGTCGTTTTTGAGAAGGCTACAATATGAGATAGTTTCGCTAAACTATTAAATTTTTTTTTTATGAACGAAATAAAGCGAAAAAAATTTAATGCGTTTAAAAACTATCGTCAAGAAACTTTTATCTTCTTAATTTTTTTTGAGCCATTTTATTACTGGTCTTCTTCGATACGTTTTCGACCGAAGCTCATTCTAGCGAGCAAAATGCGAAACACCTTGATCGAATCTACTTGGCAACAGGCAAATTTTGCTTTTTCTAGACTTTTGACTGTTAGATTAGAGTTTTTGTTTATTCCACTATCAGTACATCTGGTTTCAAGGTTGAACAGCTTATAGAAATGCCAGGTTGTTTACACTAACTTAGGGTATGTCTGGATAGAAAAATAGTAAACAAGGTTTTATCTTGTGTATGAGTTTGCGAAATGCGTTTCAGTGGGAGTTTATCACACAAAGTTCATGAAATATTTACATTTATATTGAGTAAACAAAGGTTTTGTATTAGTCCTTCGAACATTTTTGACGTAGCGTCATCTATAAGTTTATCATTCGGAAATTAAACAGTTACAATAGCCGTTGAGAATATCATCATTTTACTGAAGATTAGTTTTAGTCAGTTTGAACGTTTTGCAAACTGACTGAAGCTAATCTTCAATAAAATGATATTCTCAGTGGCTGTTGTAGCTGTTTTATCGGTTTGCCACCATAACAGTTTATTTTTACGTTAGTCGTTATTTCATCCCATCTAATTAACAATGGAAATTACGAAATAATAAGTGATTATTTGAAATTAAAGTAAGTGATACAATTATCCAGGTTGTGATGGCTTTAGCGTTACTTTAATTAAAAAATTGTTTATTTGATAAAAAATTGAAATTAGTACCTTAAATATTCGAAAATTCAAAAATGTGGAGTTTATAAAAGGCATCATGTGTAAATAAGACCATGAATCCTTCGATGGTAGAGGCAAACTATTTTGTAATAGATCGATGGTTGATTTTCAAATGCTAATTCTTTATTTCGATTTTTTAAAGAATATACGGACAGAGGTATTGCGATGCACCTACAAGGAGAGTGGTGAGAGGGGAAAAGGAGGAAGAGAGAGAGAGGAGGCGGGACAAAAGAGAGAGAAAGAGAGGGGGAGGGAGGGAGGGAGGGAGGGAGAGAGAGAGAGAGAGAGAGAGAGAGAGAGAGAGAGAGAGAGAGAGAGAGAGAGAGAGAGAGAGAGAGAGAGAGAGAGAGAGAGAGAGAGAGAGAGAGAGAGAGAGAGAGAGAGAGAGAGAGAGAGAGAGAGAGAGAGAGAGAGAGAGAGAGAGAGAGAGAGAGAGAGAGAGAGAGAGAGAGAGAGAGAGAGACTTCAGGTGAATTTGTTTCTCCAGTTTAATTAGCATAAAGTATTTTTATTACACACAAAGGATGTAGGTATCTTTCCTGGTATGTGCCTATTATAATATAACCTATTTTTATTTAATTATACACAAAGGGCTATAAATATTTAATTCTGCTCTTTTTTCTCTGCCGCCATCAGTCTGCTTGCACTTTCATACATCGTAGTTTCTGCGAATATCATAAAGTTAAATTGTGTATGATTTACAGTTCGTACGTAAATTTGATCTTGAATTACGTCAGCTTGGCTCCACTTTGTCAGTTTTATTTCTCCTAATTAACCTTGTAAATTATAAATCGCCTGCAAATTCTCGGAATGAATTTGTTTTGTTGTTTTGTGCTTGGGGTTCAACAGAGTTCACTTGTTAATTATGTCGTTAATTATTAATTATCTTAGTTCGCATACATTCGTAGTTAATTCTGTGAACTATATAACGATAGTAAAAGGACCGTATTTATAATTTCCGATAACTGTTTTACAAATCTCTTGTTATTATTTCTTCTTTTTTCCTTCTCCCTTTTCTTTCTTCGTCTTTCTTTTCGAGTTTCCAGACTCCAGTTTGTTCAATGCTTGGTATGTATATTTTGCATGGCAAATTACCACTCTTGGACGTTGTACTAGCTATTTTTGTTTGATCGACGTTGGAATAATTTTTAAACTGTAATGTGAATTCCTGTAATGTAACCTATGACTTTGGGTGAAAAGTTAATGAAAAATATGTGATCTTGTCAGGGTCATTCACATAAAAGTGCAAGAACAAGTGTGAGTGGCTAGAATGCACCAAGTAAACGTTGGAATAATAGCATGAACCTGGGTTACCAAAGGTAAATGGTCACCAGAAAGACATAATCCAAAAATGCTTAGAAATGTAAAATTAAAATAGCAATCCACAATGCAGCAATAAGGTGACAGGCGTTGAAATGCACATAGCTAAGCACTCATGTATTCACGCACACACGCACGGTCTCGCACACACGAATATTGCCTTTTCGTATGACGTGAAAAGAAAGATATACTTGCAAAATGCTACCACGCGTTAGAAATTTCTAATGTCAAGGTTGTCGTCTTAATAAGTAATGTTCTGATACTTGTGACGCTTGTCTTTGTAATACTTCAAATAGATATCAGGAGAATGCAGAAGAGATCACGACTGAGTTCTAAGGTCACTCAAAGGGGACATCACATAAAAAAGCTAAGGTTAGAACAAAAACTGTTGCTTTATTGCTTTTCCTTCTCAATTAATTGACAGGAAGCAAATAGCTACAAAATGTCAGAAATAAGTGTCTGCTCTGTGCACATCTTTTTTTTGTTTTTGTTGAATGTGAACACTATTTTTATGTATTGCTATTTTCTAAGCTTTTCTGTAGATCACATTAAATCCGCATACACATGGTAATTGAGCATTTCGGGATTTTCTTTTATTGGCATCCCAGTCCTGCTGTGGTGTTTAGCAACTAGTCACGTCCTGTTGAAAATAGCTCATTCCATTAAGCGCTAGATGGCTAGTTTGTATGCTGACTACAAAATATTAATACATGTATAAATCACTAAGCATATTTTAAATCTATGTTATATGTCTGATTAATTCATATTTTTATATACTCATTAATTGATGTTTTGAAATTATTTCCAGGTTTTTTTGCAACTTTTGAACAATGATTCCCGATTCCACTCAAGATGCCAAGAAGCCTATTAGAAGCTCCGTGCTTGTAAAGGCAAGAGCCACCAGATCTCGAGATGAGAGAGGCAAAAAGAGAAAAAAGCCTGACAACAAAAAGCAATCAAATAAGAAACAGAAGGAAGCAAAGTCTGTAAAGAAGGTAATGTTGAAAAATCACAGAAAGAGTTTATAGTTGTGTGTTTCGTTTTAAGTCTATGATTATCAATTTGTGTTTTAAACAAATTGGTCTAATTAACAAGTAAATTGACACTAGTTTAGTGGAAGGGGCCCGTTTTTTTGCACTTGATCTCCAAATGACGTTTGCTCTCTTGCTTAACTTGTCTCGTCGCAATCATGGCTCTGGCTTTTTAGTTTGATTTATTTTAAACTACATAATAGAACAGCCCTAAGAGTCACATACATTAGTATTTGATTTTCATTTTGGTGCCTTGCATGTTACCTAGGTAGCCTATTTCCACTTTTTGGCGCATGCTTAATGCACGCCTTTTGCAGCTCTGCTTCCATGTAAAAAATTCGAGCCTAGAAGCTCAGTATTTTTGGAATTTTAATTAGTAATCGAGCTGTAAAGCTATAAGATTCTACCAGAACACACTGGAGAATCTTAATAACTGCATTACTGAGATTTGTAATATCATCGTTAGTTAGAATAGTGCATTTACAACAACAGTTTTTTGTTGTTGTAAATTTTGTTGTAGCTCTATATAGAGGACTGCACTCACGTTAGCTTCAGCTTCCACTGAAAATGTTACTTTATTTCAATTTTTAATAATTTTCCATTTTGCTTCATACGTATATTGTGTGTAATGGAACATCTGTTGCGGACGAAATTGACCAATCAATTTTGCTGAATTCATTGCTGTGTGTCTACGTGCAGTTATATGGCGGAAAATTGAAAAAAGCACTCCAGTTTTTGGTTTAAATTGACACGAACTTAATAATAGATAAGGAGAAAAATTGCAATATGGCGGATACACCTGAGACCAATAATCCCGAGGAAATGAGTGAATTTTGTTTGTTTGTGTTGTGATATATGTTTCTATTGAAGGAACCAAGGAATTTTCGCCTAAATTTTGTTTGCTGGATTTTATTTTCACTTTCTATCATTATTCAATAGTAACAATATCATAGATATACTACTATATATGCAGTGCGAAAATAATTTCTGCATGTGTCTGTAACACAATGGATAAGGCAGCTTACCTTTTTATTAGGACACAGAAATTGCCTCGAAACTGCAACTCTGTTGACAACATGCTTGTCCGATTTCGAAAATGCACTAAAAAATAACTTTTTGCAAGAAGGCAGGCAAAAAATGAGTTGGGCCGAAACATGTAAACAGAAACCGACAGTACAGAAAGAACAATTACTAAAAAACCCCTTATTTCATTATCTCATTTCACTGCTGCGTTTCTCAAATCCTATCGTCGGGGTTTCTGAAATACACTGGTTTCATGACTAATTTTTTCTTCAAGAATGTCATTGATCTTTGATTTCTGTAATAAAAAGTGATTAGAATTAGAAAAAAGTTCAAGTAAGGAATAATATAATGATTAAAATATTTAAATATGCGTTTGCACCTACCTCTATTATTGCGAAGGCATTCTCAGTTTTTGATACACTTTAGTATGTAAACAGCCATGCCAGTGCTTCGGGGGTGTACCAAACCAATTTTGATTTTTTAGATAGCTATTTGAAAATGTTCAACTTTCTATTTGACTTTCAGTCTTCTATTTGTAATAATTAAAGGATGAGGATGATTGTCCATCGGACAGCAGTCAAATGAATCTGAGCATAGAACTCAAGCCCATTGGTGGTTACCTTAATGACCGGTTGCTGATGCTGGAGCAAATGTTTCACTCCTTGAAAGAGAAGAAAATTCGTGCCATGCTTCCTGAAATTTTGAAGGTTCTAAAGGTTTTTGTAATATTCTTACTATTGGTACTACTGTTACTGCTTTGTTATTGCCTAATCTGAAACGGTATAGTCCATGCACGAGTAAGGCATTTAGTCACATCTGTGTGTCCATCCCTCTGTCTGCACAATAAAATCAAAACGGATGAAGTTATAATCGCCAAACGTATCACATGGATCGTCTAGGGAAGACGTGGCAGACTACTGTTCTTTGGTTCAATAGGCCAAAGATCAAAGTCACAAGGTCAAAAAATGCCAGTATAAATTTTTGCCCGTAATGACTTGGTGTGCGGGCGTGGGTCTGCACTTCCATTGAGAAGCCTCTAGTTTTTGCAAACTGGTTTATGATTCACTTGTCGAGTGTATTTAGTTAATTAAATGTTCCCAAAAAGTTTTCTGTTATAAAGGTGTGGAATTAGAAAGAAACGAAATTTTCTCCTGTCTTGAGCGCTGTCACAGAATGTTTGTGGCAAATTGTAAAAAGCACCCCACGACCAATCGTAAAACCATTGCATGCAGTATTATGGTTTCTACCCACACGTGCTCATCCTATGTATTTTGAATATTTTTTGAATCAGTGGACTTTTTTCTTATAATTCTGTTTGATTGGTATAAGCCTTGCCCGAAGGTAGCACAATTGTAGTTAGAAATATTTTGAGGCTTGAGATGCTTTAAAAACGGTAAACTTTCGTTTAACGGTGAAAAGCAAAGTTAGCGGTTTCTTTGCAGAAGTTAATTTCATTTGTGCCATTTAGGAACGCCCTGTACATGTCACATTTCAGTTTTGTTCGAGCTGATTCTATTTGTGCTGACGCGTGCGTGGGTTATCGATGTTTTCAGCAAATTTGCCGGCAGAGATACATTTGCGATCTGATTTCTCATTTTACGAGAGTTGCTTTTCTAAAAACTGCAAACGTTGATTTAATAGCAAGTCAGAAATTTGAAATTTCGCAAAAGGTTCAACTTTGCGTGCACTTTGCTGGAAATTGAATCAGCTTGCGTTGAATAAAACATTGCGTCTCCCCCGAAGCTGCTTACAGTTGAAATGAGAGATTGCGCACGAATCTGAGCGTATATGAAACCATAAATTAAAACAGTTTCAAATGCTAGGCTTTTCTGATAGAGACGTTTTTCAAAATGCCAAGAAATAATGTACATAAAATTGTCAATGTTCGAATGTCAAACAATTATTTATGTTGCACTAATACGTTCAATATACGTTTAATTCCCCATAAGTGTGGCACTGTAATTGATTAGGTTTATTTATATTCTTGGATAAAATGTTTAAAGTACTTGAAAAGCACAAATAAGAAAACATAATTAGATGTTTTACTAAAATATCTGATGCTGCCCGTGAAACGCATTTGGCATGATTCAGCATTTTCCGTGAGTTACTTTCTTATTATAAATTCACAGTTTTGTCACCAGCAAGAAGAATGACTAATCTTAAGTACATGACGAATCGATTACTGATGACATCTCAAAATGAGTCACCAACTCCCCTTTTCAATGTAACTGATAGGTATAATTTTGAAGATTGTATAATTTTGAAGATTGTAAAACGTTTTTTGTTATGTCGCTTACTTATTTTACCTATTGCCGATGTGTGGCAATCTTTACTTTTGCTTTTTCGGTGTACGAGTCGTTTACCGACAAGCAGTTAAAATTTACTTTTTACAAATTGGGAACCTTTTATCGCAGACCCCAAGGTAAATGCGATTATAGATAAACTATGCCTTGAACACGTAGTTCTAAATCAAGGAATATTAGCTTGGTATGTATGTAATGGAATACAAACTGTAATGCTTCTCCGATTTAGTTAAGAAACATTTAAGTTAGTTAAAACTTCTAACTGCTCTTTAGTGTACCGCTAATAGATCTTTTAAGTATTTTTTAACTGCTATTGTGCTGCTCTGGGAGTAATTTACTTTCGATGGCCAATTTATTTGGATCAGAGTTATAGACTGCCTCTTCACTAATTATTTTCATAGCCCTTTTATTGTAATAGGTTTATAGATGTTATCATTGATATGGCCATTTTTGCACTTTGTTCTCAGGAAAGAGTGTAATAACTTTAATTTGGTGGACTAATAATACGAGTAGTATACAACGGGTTATTAGAAAAGGTATAGATTACAGTACTGTGCAATGTTTTGGCGATAAATTTTCGGGATTTGATTTTTATGTTTGAAAGCGTTTGAGGACACATTTGTAAGACTGCGTTTAAAATTAATTTTATCTTGCTGTCTTACTACCTATTCACCCCCATCGCCAGTGCCACTACCATAGACTCCCACCGACTCCTGTCAGTGTGAATGTGTCTCATGTCTCCTATGTCTCGAAATTACTCAGAGTCGTACAAAGGCTTAATAGCTTTTACAGTACTCTTAAAACGGGAAAACTCCCAATTTTCGGGAGGCTGAGTTATGGTCGCTAATTCATGACTTTGTCCATTTGTGACCGCTCATAAAATAACCTGTAAAAGTAATTTCTGGTGCCATAAGAACTCGAAGTCCAATGGTGGAAAGCATCAATTTGTTATTGTTGGCTTGTACTTTCAATAGAATTTTTATAATTATTATTGCTGCAATTTAATAATGCCAAACAAATGCTGCCATTGTGTCTGAAAATAACGTCGTGATTGGTTTAAAATTTGTTTTATTTTTGTCAAAAGTAATCACGTTCCATGCGAAGATTATCTTCTTTTCCTAATAACAACTCCGTGTTGAATTCACGTTTCAACAAAAAGCTTTTTCGATAATTCTCCTGAAATTCTCTTGTACATTTATGAGTGCGTGAGGCTGTGGATTGTTCCAAGAATGCCGTAATTACTAAATGCCATGTAATTGAAAAAATGCGGGAAATAAAATTCTTGGAAAGTAATTAGTTTTTAATTGGACTGGATTTTGACGGACGCGCATTTAAACTCGGTAAAAACTGCAGTAGGAGTGCGTATATATTGAAATATTAAGATGTGCCACGAAAGCACACACTCCACTGTTGTTACTAAAGGTCCTATGACACTATTTTTATGTTATTTTCTTTTGAAGCGTAGGCGGAATTACAGATTTCCTGATTTTTAAAACAGTTTTGATGCATGCTTTTATGTGATATGGTAACTTAAATTAAGCGCCGTTGGTACTGTCACAAATACTATCGTCCGCCATGACACTCAGCGCTGTGACGTCACGTTAGGAAGCGGCAAATAACAGCCGCAGTACAGTAGAATGTGACAGTATACAGTGAACACTGAACAGAACGGTTATAGCTGAGTAATGATTTATCTATTAATAAAAACGTTACTTTCTATAGTATTTATCTATTTATATCAAATAAACTTATAAGAATCAGTTTTTATTTTAGAAAAGTGCAAGGAACAAGAAATTTTTGTAACAAACGCAGAGTACTATGTACGTTACTGTACCATTATTTAAGATATTTTATTGGGTAATCACAATTACAAATCACACAATGTACACAACAATTATAAAGATACAATTACACACACATACAGCGCTACAAAAAACCTATACCACGTTATCAAGAACACAATTACACAAGTCAAACTCAACATTTTAAACCAAAGACACTACATCAAACCTTGATGTATAAACCCAATGGGCACAACATGAATATACATAAACACAAATTTAAGATAAGTTAGCATACACATGTAGTATTTGGTTTACATAAGTGATGTTAGTTGTATACATAATTCGTTTATTTTCAATTTATAATAATTACACTCGGGAACTAGCACATTTTAAAACAAAATTACGAGCAATTTTGAGAATTTCTGAATCGTTTGAGCCTAATAGTAATTTTAGTTTGTCATCATCTAATATGTAATAAGTTTGATATATAGAGCTAATTTCCGTATAAAGGGTGTTTCTTAGTTGCTCATATCTACTACAGTGGAAGAGCAAATGTGTTTCGTCTTCTATTTCTTGTTCGTTTGGGTCGCATTGTGTACAGTATCTTTCACTGGCTGGGATGTTAATAGGTTTATAATGTCTACCGGTCTCTATTGCAAGTGAGTGAGAACTAATACGTAGTTTTGTGAAAGCAATTTTAGCATTGCGGGTTACAGTATTAATTTGTAAGTAATTTTCTAATTCGTAGCGTTCTTTAACTTTGCAGTAGGTTCTTAATTTGTTTATTTAAACTGTGTGTGTAGGCTGTATGAACAGTAGGTGTGCCGAGTACTACTGCGAATTAGATCAAGCTGCAAGTAAGCTGCTAGGAACTATTTCGGGTTAAGATGCACACTAAGTAAGGTAATAATTAACCCCTGTAACTCAATTTCATAAAAACTATATTTAGTCAAGGTTAGCAGTAAGACATTTCAACCCTACCAGTTTAACGGAAACTCCCTTTCTTCACATTTTGAAATGTTTCTCCTGATATTTTACACGTTACTTCAACATAAAAATGGCACAAAACGCGACCGCAGTGATGATAGGACATCCTTTCCTTTTGCCGCAAAAAGAAACACCCATCTATCCTGCTAGGCATGGTGAAAAATGAAGCTTGGGAAGTTACACGTAGAATAAAAGTGCTCGACTGCATCAAACTTATATACATGTCGATCAGCAGTCAAACTGTAGGCTATGAGAATATTTTTTACTTAAATATTTAAAGCTTTTTTCTCTGAAACCTCATTTGCACGTTCGAAAACATGCCACAAAGGTTTTGCCAGGTGTCTAAAAATGTAGGGACCGCTATTTTAATGAATTAAAAATGTTATCTGAAAGTCATGTCTTCTTAGTTTTCCGTGTCAGACAGTATACCCGGTCTGCACAGGTTCAAAACGTCGGTAAAGCCCAGGGAACAAAATCGTCTGTCATTACTGCCTTATTGTCTAGTTCTCTTCTCTTCTATCGTTCCTGAGAATCCGTTGTTATTTTTACAATTTTGTATGCTGAAAAATGTGAAAACGATCACTGTTCGTCAGAAGCATTGTCTGAACGGGACGTCGGGCAAAAGATACCTTGGCAGTGAGACATTTATAAAACAGAAGTGATCAGAAAATGAACAAAAAAGCAGCGCAGCGCGAAATACCAGTGATGTCACGCTAAAACTTTTAAACGTTGTACTTCGATATTAATATCTTTTTCATCTATAAAATATAGTGCATTCAAGTAAGTGTGGACAAACCTATTATATGAACTTAACACTAAAATACCAAAATGCGAGTACCCCAGTCTCTTCATTACTGGCGTATGGCTTGATTTTGCCCACGTGTAAATACAGTGAGAGTCACACATGCGCAGTGTCGTTCCTAACGCGTTGTCACCTCCGCTTTCTTCCCGGGTTTTTCGCAAGATGTCTGTGCGGCGCTAAATTTGAAGTGTTTCAATGCTAATCAAACCTAAACGCGCAATTTTATAAAAAAAATAAAGTCGCTTTTTGTATCAGGCTAGTCAATAGTGAATTTTGACAGCAAGTGTCTAGCAGGGTGACAGTGGACCTCTAAGTATACTTTACTATCGTCATGGTAACAATGTATGGCAACAACAGTGGATCACTGTGCTTTTATGGTTCGCTCAATGTAATTGTTTCATTGTTGTCATGGAAACTGCATGTTGACATTGTGATGTAACGTCACCAACTTTTTCGTCATGTCATGTTTGTTATTATTCAATTGTAGTTGTGTTTTCAAAAGTACGGGAATGTCACTTGGCAATAATTGTATCAATTTATGGGTATAAACTTGTTAAATTGTTGAACTTAGACTGTTTAATGTGTGGTAAAGACATTTAAGAATCAGTTAGTTCCTCTTAACAAAATTCCAAATTTTCTTTAAATGTAAACTCAACAACTTCGTCTTTTATTAATTACTACTCTTCAGAAAGTGATTTTGTGAATGAACCTCACAATATTTCTGTCTCGTTAGACTATATAATAATTATTTTCTATTAATCTTTCTCTGGATGCGGCATAGTCTAATTAGTACAAAGCCTGAATCTACTGATTAGATTGTAATGAACACTGACACAGTTTTCCTGCTTATTTCTCCGAGCAAACTTTTTCTATGATTGTCTCGGGAACGTGCTTCTATCTTTTGGCTAATTGCTTGTACGTTTTAAGAGGCTTACTTGCATCAGTGATGGCAATATTAGCTTTATTTGGCCCTTTGAGATGAGACTCTTTGCAAAAGTAAAGCTTGCAATACACTCGCTATTTCTTCGGGGAGTTTTATATGCCCTTATTTGCGGCCGCCTAATTCCACACATAAAATCTTGCAATGATTTCGCTGGAATGGTTTGATGATCGGGTTTTCTTTGCGTAACGTGTTGCTGTAACGTACACGCTGGGGGCATCTTGGACGTTTTGGCGCCCCCTCGTGGGTCGTAGAATCATTACTTGATAAGCTGGTATGACGCAGGTTTGATTACATTATGTATGACGAGTGGTGAAACTAAGCTTGTAAAATAGCAGCGCCTAACAGTCAGTTTTTTCCTAACGCATATCGTAAGTAACGCGTGAATTTGTAAGTAACCTACTTACACTGAAGTGGTTCATTCATCTAAGCTAAGGTGCCTTACTCTGATGGGCTGGAAATTTTTATTTAAATTGGTCAAGATGGTTTCTGAGACCTTGAATGTGGAATTTGCCAAAAATTCTACCAAGTTCACGGAAATGTGTATGAAAATATAGACAAACTAGTTTGAAAACTGAACATCTGCTTTATTATAGCAAATTTTCAGAAATGAATGAAGTGCGATTTTTAAAGTTTAACGTGCGCATGCGTTCTAACCTAATTTCGCGGCCGTTGCTCTAATGGATTTTTTTCAATTAACAGTTTTTATTGCAGTCTTCTAATATAAATGCTAATTCTATGTATAATACGGGAAACAATTTTGCAGTTTATTAAATTAATTTCAGGCGAAGATGTCCAAATTTAATTAGGTTGTTTAAGATTTCCGGGCGAGGTTTTTTTTGTTCCTCATAAAAGTTTACAAAGAATATTATGTTATTTTAGAAAAATATGTTACATAGTAATCATTTTATTTGCTAAAGGCGAACGCTGTTAGTTTTACTAAAAGTCTAAAATCCAATGTTCCCAAAAATGTAGTTGTGCCTAATTTGCTGTTGAAAAAGATCAATCACAATTTTTTTAGGTTGGTTTATACTGAGAATTTAAAATTATTCAAATAAACTACTGGTAGTGAGTCAGGTGTGCATCATTATACAAGTGCTTGAAGACAGTACTGCTTGTGGCGAGTTAAAAAATGGCTGCTTATAAATGTAATTTTCCCTCGGTTCTTCTACCTGTGGAACGTTTCGCCAGAAAATTGCTTCCAAGTTAACTGCAACCTCGTCTATTTCAAAAAGATACACCTATTACTATAAAATAGATATCAGAATTCTGTTTTTATGGCCACCGTTATTCATTTCTACTTTTCTACTGTGATTATTATTTTATATGTGTAATGAAGTATATAGTCCAATCCTTCTTTGGTTCTATTCTCCTATACCACCTTTTCAGACCACCTTGGCATTTACGCAGTTTAAATGATGTTTTTTCGTTTCATTTGTCAAATTAAATAAATTAAAACCCCATTTTCTTGACTCCTGGAGAAACTACTGAGCTGACAAAAGCACTAAGGTAACAAACATGTTTAAGCTATCTTCTTGACATGAATTAATTTGAGGCTGCCTAAAGTTTTAGCTTAGCAACAGTACCATACTAACAGTCCCCGATATTCGTCAGAATACAAAACTGCTACAAAACCACTAGAACGATACAAAAAGATTCCCGAAGAATTTTAATTTGTACGAGAGAAAAAGGCAATAGGAAAAACATGCCAGAAGTTGGGAGCACCTTGACACCATGCTTGGTCAATTCTAATGTAACCACACATAAGAAGGTTTGAAGAGCGTGGCATCTTAAACCTGGCGTAGAACTTGCTGTGTTGAAATATTTTAGTACACACAGAAAATGTAACTCAACATATTAATTGTCCGTGGAAACATAAAAAGAAGTTTTGGCTGTCTGTTTATCCTTGCCCTCCATGGTAAACTTATTCATTTGCTTGTCTGTCTGTCGTCCCTTTTTAGGCAAGGAGCTGTAAATTCTTCCCTGGCTCTAATATTTCACCATTTCTTGAATGTTGTACATACGAGATTTATATTATATTCAGTATTGTTTACTTAAGCGGATTTCTGCTGTCATAAATTTATTAATGCGGTTTTTCCACAAAAATAACCTTCAATTTATGAGCCGCATTCAATTTTAAATTAAATTTGCATTGCTAATTTATGGTCGTACTATGTTACCTAGCAACTGTAAATTGCGAGGCTGAGAAGATTGGTGTATAAATTTTAAAAGAAGATTACTTTTGCTCGAGGTGTTTGCACTGCTTCAAAATTTCCACGGAAAATATATTTTTAGATAAAGGCGTTTTTAGAAGCCAGTTCAATCACAGTTCAAATTTTCAGCTTCCTGGCGTAGCTGCTCAACTCATTTTGAGTTCTATTCGAAATAACCAAGTCCCTTTTACCTGTGGCAAGCCTTCGTATAATTTTAAATGTCATTATAAGTTATAAGTTATTTTCTTTTTCACTTTCTTTAAAGTAATTTTTGATGAAATCTGATCATATTTCCACTTTTTAATTCATATAAACTTGCAAACGTAGAAAGCCAGAGTCAAAACTTACGGGCAGATACCTGAGGTAGAGGCTTTAAAATGGCACAGTGAACACGGTCAAGGACCAGATGTGTGATCCTTGGACACTAGTCCTCTGTCAATGACACTAGATATCAGTAAATTTCTCGATGACAATTCAAATCCTCATATCCCTTCGAATTAAATTCAGTTTTTTTCATAAATATTTAGGTATTGTGGGATAATAATCTGCAACCACACTCGACTAGGTATAGTCAGGTGTAAATGCGTTTACGGTGTTACGCTTGCGGATTTCGATTGAATTCATTCAGTCTTGTTTTACTTACCTGTTTTACTATATTGCGCCTTATAAATCCAAAAAGAGAGTGCTGTCTTTTGATTGTACCAAGTTAGTGTAAAATGCATTATGAAAGCCCTATAGTATAAGTAATCTTCCATATACAATTGACATAACGTAGACGTATAATTACAATATGATCATTTTTATTAAAACTCTATAGTATAAGTAGTCTTCCATATAGGATTAACATAACGTAAGCGTACATTTACAATACAATCATTTTTATGAAAACTCTTGCCGTAATTTTAAGACATAGTACGTATGAAGAGTTATAGAACTGTTAGAATTGCAACACCTTTTGTGACAGTTTCTCTATGATCACTAACATTTCTTAACAGTAGAGGCAAAACAATTACTAAACATAAATATCCTTTTTTCTCCAGTGGTCAGTAATATATCATTATAAATATGTTTATAATGCAGCTTTGCACTGCGCCCGTGGGATGGTCGTTGTTAGTTTAATGAAGCCATCAAATGTCTTTGATGATTTGTTTACCTTGCTGGCTTCTTGTCCGAGGGGACCAGCGTGGCTTCAGTTTTATCTAGGTCAGTGTTTGATCTGTCTCGTTATTAAAGCACTGGGTTTTTTATTGCCTGCGCTAGAGATTTCTGAAGAAGTTCTTTTTAGGGGAGATCAAAGTAAAACTTTTTGCATGACCAGTTGTGTGGCTTCGGCTTTTGTTAATAAATCCTTTTATCTTGCGTATTGAAGCTTTTGGTGTAGTGGATATTTTATACTTGAGCGAAAAATTTGTTTCTGAAAAATGCCAGGTATTTCATCAGAAGAACTTGCGCTGATGGAATGAAAGGATTTTATTGAAATCGGGAATTCAGCAATAATCGCACGCGTCTCAAACTGAAATTTATTGGAGAAATGTATACTATCATTCCTTTCAGGCTTTTAATTCAATTAAAGCACTAGATCAGTCAAGTCAATCGCTGACAAGGTGAATTACACAAATAAAAATAGTAAATTTTCTTTAGCTCACTTAAATTTTAGCTGTTGCGCTAGAGCTTTGAGAGTTCTAACGCCTAAAGCTTTAGATTGGTCACAAAACGATGACACAGAATTTGGTACATAATGTCAGACTTCGTTAATGATTGTCTCTATTCTTGTTTTATCGTGAAAATTCAGAAATAAATCTTTATCGATTAATACATTTTCGCTTGACCACATCTGTTTACATTACATTTTCTTGAGGATATTAGTGCTTAAATTTGCATGTACAGCATGTTTTACTTAGTCTAACATTTTAGTTTTTCGTCGTATGGTGTTCTTACTGCTGTTAAATTAGCAGCCTTATTGTTGCTATTTTGAGAAATATCTGTAGACATAGTTCGTTTCTGTAACTCTGCCTAAGACTGATTCTGTGTGTGCGCATGCGCTGTGAGCATATGTCATAGTTTAGCTTCTGTTTGGCTTCTCTTACATTGTACCATCAATTAATACCAGCAAACTATACTTCCATTAATCAAAGGTTGATTCTCCATTGACTTCCGGCAATTCATTTTTCTGGCTTCGAATAGCCAATTAAAATTAATCATCAATCTGTTTGTTTTCTGTTTGTTAAAGGTCACGTGACCTAAGTGCTTGACGTCACTTCGTTTTATTTACTGCTGTTCTAAATAAGAAAAGTACTGCATGCTTGTTAGGGGAAAAACTTAACAGGCGAGAATTAATTTTGACATTAAAAAAGCAGTCATTTGATGAAATTAATTGAATACATACAATAAAATTAGTAATTATTCATGTTAAACTTAGGTAACCAACACTGGACAGCAGTCCTCTAATGAAACGATTAGCAGTAAATTTCATCTCTATAGTTACTTTTTTGTGTATTGTGATTCGTGATAGTGATCTTGGTGGGATAGTTTGGTTTTACATTTACGTAAATCCATTTTTACTTCTTTTGCAGTTGCGACTTTTCTTTTCTAAACATTATTATTTTATTTTAGTTGGAAAATGAACATTGCTTAGTTATCGTTAGTATTGCGATATTGCGATATTCCCTGCGTCCTGACACAGCGTGATATACATATTCGTATTCTTTTTCATATTTGTCCTGCAACGGAAACATAAATAACCGTGTTTCAAACCAATACGTTAAATGCGTCGTTGTAATTAGAATGTACCGGCATATTATACTAGTCTCATGCGCGTGTAAAAATAAAAAAATGTTGGTTTGGCTTATACGCTGCAATTGTTTTTTTCATTTTCCTTATTTTTCAAGTTTCTCTTGGCAGATTCATCAACGTAAATTCGGTTTTAACATAACGTTTACTGTTCAAACTGTTTCACTGGAGCAGAAGTTCAATTCAGATCGATTTATTATCCATATTAAGGCATTACGTATACAAAAGTATAAGAACACAATTAAAGAAGTCTCACTGTACATAAACTTATAGCTACAGTTATCTGTAACAGAAATTAGTTGAAATAATGTCAATAATTAAAACCTATTTAATATGTAAATTAAGACATGATATTATATTCTATGATACTGGTTGATTAATCATGTTACTGCTTGCAACTGAATCCTATAATATTCAAGCTGTTTTACCTGAGTCACTTAAATTTGGCCGTTGAGCGTCATCCTTGTAACCCACTGCAAAATGGTGATGCTAATGTGCGACCACTATGACATACTGTCTCTTTCCAGCTTTGCCTGGGACTATGTAAAAAACTACCTAAGACCTGGCCATGACTAAGTTTTTGCAACGAATAATCCTGTTTCAGTTAAACTTTATCATCTAAAAACCATGAATCTTTCTCCCATTCTAGGGCCTCAACCTCAAAGGCTCTAGATTTTGACGAAATCAGCTATTGTCGGCCGTCGTTTTGATGTGATTTAGCCGGGAATTTTCCATTATTTTAAATCAGATTGTCCCGGCAATCTCGCCGTGATTACGCCTCAATATTGAAATGCAAATTGAATTGGCCCGCAACTCAGCGCGCAATTTTCACTGCATTAGCCGCTCAAGACGGTGAAGCAATTTTGAAAAATTGTTGTTCACATTGCACTGACAGACGAGACGTTGAGACAGTGTCGCATCCTGGCGGCAACACCAATCCATGTGACGACGTGAAATTGCTGCTTGTGTTTTTGCTTTAATTATGCGGCGAAAGTTGGGGGGGGGCAATTCTCTGTCGTTGCAATTCTTCAGTTAGCAGTACGCCTGTTCAGTGTGAGTCAGTCATGGTCTAAGGAAGTAAAAATAACACGTTTCATTTAAGTTCATATGTAGTAAAACATTGCATGGATAAAACTTATTTTATACATGAAAATTATATCACTGCATTAATGAATGTATGTCCTTGATGTTCCTTCTTGTGGGTTTGGAAGATACCACACTCTGAGTTACTGGCTACTGAGGACATGCTATTTTATCCAGTCCACGTAGTGATTCAATGTTTAATCCTGGGTAATAAAATTTCTTTCAAACTTTATCATGTTTTCCAATATTTATTATTGAAGTTTAATGAAGTCACTGGTTCAAATAACAAACCAATGTCAGACGTCGATCTTACCACAATGTTTAACCACTACAAACAATTACTAGCATCTAGTCAACCTGAAAACAACCAGCAAGAAAACACATACAACCAAATTCCTACTTTCAATGAGATGAATTTTACAATAAAACCACATGAAGTAATCAAAGCTGCAAACGCACTGAAAAAAATAAATCTACCACCTACGATACCGTGTCAAATGAAGTCATAAAAAACAACAACATATCTAGCCCCATGTGTGACCAAATTATTTTATTTAATTTACTCAGGAAATATATACCCCACGGCATGGTCCGAAAGCCTAATAGTACCAATTCACAAAAACGGAAGTAAAAATGACCCAAAAAATTATCGTAGCGTTACTATCTGCAGCTGCCTAAGCAAACTTTTTACAAAAATTCTCAATGAACGACTAAATGAATACTTGGAGAAAGAAGATATTATACATCCATCACAAATAGGTTTCCGTAAAGGCTGTAGCACCAATGATCATTTATTAACATTAAAAACAATGATCGATAAACAAGTAAAAGCAGACAAAGGTCAGCTTTATACATGTTTCATCGACATTAAACAAGCATTTGATAGCGTCTGGCGATATGCCCTGTTTAATAAATTAACAAAATATGGTATTAACGGGAAAATGTTTCTCATTGTAAAAGATATGTACAGCAAAGCCAAATACTCAATAAAAACGCTAAATGGTTGTACAGATAATTTTCTGAGTACTTTGGGGTAAAACAAGGGTGTGTATTGAGTCCAACATTATTCTCGTTGTTTTTGAACGATTTCGTTAACCAGTTTAATGATACGTGTGACCCAATTATAATACAAAATGAAAGAATCAGCTGCCTCATGTATGCCGATGACATTGTTTTAACATCAAAGTCAGAAAGTGGATTAAAAAACTCACTTAAAATACGCTCAAACTACTGTTTCAAATGGAATCTGACAATAAATACAAACAAAACAAATATTATCGTTTTCAATAAAACTGGTAAAATGCCCTTTAACCAAACTTATCAATGCGGATCAGAACAAATTGAAGTAGTCAAACAATACAAATACCTCGGAATAAAGTTTTACAACTATGGATCTTTTAAGCAGTCAATACAAGAACTAAAAGACAAATGCCCAAAATCTTTAAATGTACTAAGAGCTGAACTAATAAACTATAATCTACCACCGAAAATAACGATAAATCCATTTAATTCCGAAATTAAACCTATCACTTTATGGCAGCTCAGTTTGGGGGCCATACAGTGCAAATTTTCAACATGCTTTACAGTCTGACCTATCAAATGCATACGGCATTATAAGCACTGAAGACCTCAATGTAAAATTGTGCAGCTACATACTAAATGTTAATAATAAATCAGTAAAAAACGCAGTACGGGCTGAACTTGGACAGTACCCTCTAGGAATAGATATAATATATAATGTGATAAGTTACTGGCTACAAATAATCAACAAACCTAACACATCTCTAATTAAACAGATTTATTCAGAGTCTTTAAGTCAATCAGACAGTAATATATTCAGCTGGGCAAAATTTGTGAAAGGTGTACTGAGTTTAACAGGTTTCGATCATGTATGGGAAAACCAAGGAAGTGCAAGCAACAAACGCTTACTACACAGCGTTAAACAGAAACTCCAAAATATATATCTAAAAAAGAGGAAAGAAGAATTAGAACAGAACACACAGCACTAATAACAACGATGAAAACAAATTAAGAACCTACTGCAAAGTTAAAGAACGCTACGAATTAGAAATTTATTTACAAATTAATACTATAACTCGCAATGCTAAAATTGCTTTCACGAAACTACGTATCCCACACACTTGCAATAGAAACCGGTAGACATCATAAACCTATTAACATCCCAGCCAGTGAAAGATACTGTACACAATGCGTCCCAAACGAACAAGAAATAGAAGACGAAACATTTGCTCTTCCACTGTAGTAGATATGAACAACTAAGAAACGCTCTTTATACAGAAATTAGCTCTCTACATCCAAACTTTACTTACTTATCAGATGATGACAAACTTAAATTATTATTAGGCTCAAACGATTCTGAAATTCTCCAAATTGCTTGTAATTTTGTTTTAAAATGTTTCAGTTCTAGGATGTAATTACAATAAAAAAAGAACTATATATATAACTAACATCCCTTATCTATATTAAATACTATATGTGTATGCAACTACAGTAAATTTGTGTTTATGTACATTTATGTTGTATCATTGGGTTTATACATCAAAGTTTGATGTGCTGTTTTTTGTTTAAATTATTGAATTTGACTTGTAATATTGTATTCTTAGTATTTGATTTTATAGTGTTATATATATATGTATGTAATTATATCTTTGTAATCAGTGTGTGTATTATGTGAATTGTAATTGTAACTGTTATTACCCAATAAAATATAAAAAAATATTATATAGTGCAATTTGATTCCATTCAGTTTCACTCAGAAATAAAATGTTAAAATTAAGTTTTTAAGTATGTTTAGTGTCACTGTCTTCCCTCTTGCCTGCTTCTACTTGGCTGCTTTGCTTCAGCAGGTGTAAAAAAATAGAAAAACATCGTTTTTTGTAAAGATGAAAAAATCCCATTATGCACTAATTGTGGTTTAAAAACTCTGACATTAAGTTCTCATGTTGATTCCTTCTAATACTTAAGTATCAAAAAATATCTTGCTTTATCATTTAGCTTACTTCTCCTATTTTGCACTGTGCTCATATCACTGGTGAGTTATTCATTTTATTTTAATGAATCAATTTCATACTTTGCGACTTACTTTTAATAATTAATATTTCAGGATATGGCAATCGATGAATTAAAACGCTTGTGTGTGGAACAGCTGGAAGTCATGTCCAAAAAACGCATTCGACGCATATTAGCAGGTATTCTGCTTAACGTGAAGTTTGTAAAAATATCAAATAGATGGGTTAGAGATGCTCTGCTAGGCTTGCTGATTAATTATTTTGCAGCTTCAAATTATGTTTCAAATTTCTTGATGTATTCGAGCAAATTTCATATAATATGTTAATTTTGCTGACAAAATTAATTCTAATGAAAAATTAATTCCACTAAAGTGATTAGCATTTAATTAATTACCAATTTAGTCGTAAACTAATTACTCGCCAGTGTAATAACAATATTTCATCATTTCACTATGACATTTTGAAATTTTAGCATGATAAATTTGACTGCATCATTTTGTTTTGTTTAAATACCAGTACAACAAAAAGCTTAAAATGATCATGTTTTTTTCTATAGTTTTTTAATTATTTTTTTTTATAAATTTATATATTCACAGATGTGACTTTAGATTAGTCTCCATGTTTTTCCACTTACATCATAGCACTGTGCATTAAAGAGAAATAATAGTGTTTTGTAGTTAGCCTACCGACCAAAATAACTGATGATGTTAGCAGTAAATTCCCATGGAGCATCTTTGCTGTGTTTCACTTGAAATTGGTCCTGTTTCATTTTACAATAAGAATCCCCTACCTAACGGCGCCTGATGGTTTGTGTATGGGCCACTGTAGGATAATTGTAAATGACAAAAATTGGTAGCTAAAACATTGGCTGTTTTTAAATATATGCAATGTAAAACTTATTCCAAATAATAAAATCCAAGCATCAAGGTAAGCTATAGGAACATGCAATTTAAATTAATTTAAAATTAATTAATTTTGATTATTTTTAAATATACATAAAACAAAACTTATTTGCTCAATTTAAGTTATATAGTTAGGTGTAAACTTATACTAGCTATTAAGTTCGTATATAATTTACTAAATGTCGCTGTAAAATTAATTCATTTAGTATACTAAATATAGAAAAGCTTGTAGTATACTGAAGTAATCTTGGTATATATCAGTAACCTTCAGTGAACACATAAAAACATTAATGTTGTAGTAAAGGTCTTCAAAGCTCTATGGTAAATAAGCAAAGAACTTTTCTGCATTAGACTATATACACATGTGTTTGTTTATTTATTTATTTATTCAAGTATATTGATAGATTATATTAGTCAGTTGAATGATTTTGTGAAACACTGATATTCACTAAATGACTGCAAGTGTTTATTTTTATCCCACGAATGTTCATCCGTCCTTTCTTTGCAGGAGCTGATCCAGAGGAGATTTCCTCCTCAGGTACTGAAGATGAAGATGAGGAAGAGGTGGAGGAAGAACAAGAATCCATTCAGCCAGCTGATTCTACTTCGATTGCACTGGAAGGCGACCTGTAAGTACAATGAAAAGCAAATGTAATTTTAGCAACATCAGAAATGTAATATGTATCTTAGTCACATGTTATATCTTTTTCATAATTGAAACTCCATTTATTTTTAAGGAGAAAAATCGTTATATTGTTTACTTAATAAATTTTTTTTCATAGAAATAATAATATTGAAGAAAATCAATTTGTATATTAGAATTTATAAAATATATTGTCACTGTATAGTAATTTCTTTCTGCTTAATTTATAGCTGGTTTTCTACATTTTTGAGACGTATGTCGCTCTGAATTTGTATTGTAATGGAAGAATATGAACAAAGTTCCATTGAAATCACACTTCAAAGTCATTTTTAACTATTTCTGGGAACTAGAAAAAAATAGTGAAGGTATCAAACTAACTAAAACTGGGCTGTATACACACGCTTCAGTTAGCCATTATTTGTTGTGATTTTTGTTGATTCACCAATATTTGGGTGACTATCGGTGACAGCATGGCAGTAACCTTAAATGAACTCATGAAAACAAAGAGAGATAAATAGGTGTAAAGGCCACGAGTGATTCAAGGCTCTGCTATGATAATCAGCAAAAGAACCTTTCAGCAGTAGACTGTATACACACATGCTTGTTTATTTATTCAATTGTTTTGTTATGCAAATAAACATCAATGCGATTTACACTGTTTCAATAATTTAATTATTTGCCACATCAAAGTGTATCCCAAACGTGCTATTCTAGTATTGTTTTGATCTACTATACTGCAGTTTCAACTTCATTTGGAAACATGTGCTTGGCGCCACCTGTTAGTGCACTAACTAGTTATTTTGAACAGGACACTTGTTTTTGTGTACTATAGAAATGTGCAAAATCATTGATATGTCTTTCTAATTAAATAGTAATTCAAAGTTAATTTATTTGTTTTCTTGTCACAGGTTACCAGATCAAGTAGAATTGAATGCAGATGCAAATGAGGTGGATAGCTTATATGATGATAACTTGGGTAATAACATTTCGTTGTTCTTTTTAAGTGTCTTAATTAACAGTATTTCAGAATTGCGTGAATGTATGAAATAATGAGGATAGTTAGCTGTATGTAACTATAGGTAATCAGTTATTTTTGGCCAGCATTTAATTATTAACTTACTTATTGTATGAAGGTATGCGTAACACAGTGAGTTTATGTTAAATGTGCAGTATTAGACATATTTACTTGTATAAGGTTTATTTGAAAAAAAAATCGTCATGTGTCTGTCCATTTTTTCATCCCAGTTTGCTCCGCCTAGCCAATTACAACTTGACTTATGCATGTAACTTTACGTGAGAAAGTAGTTCAAGGTCAAGAGAGAGAAAATTATAGGGAGAGGAGGTGAAAGAGAGGTAAGGAGACATAAGAAAACTGGAGAGAGTTAGAGACAGAGAGGGAAGGGGTAACAGTGAAGAATAAAGTGAGACAAAAAGCAGAGGGTAAGGAGGAGAGAGGGAGAGAATGAGAGAGAGATGGAGTCGGAATGGGGGGTGAGAGAGAGAGATGAATTACAGGCATTGCCAGAAGGGCACGATTTTACACAGCGCTATATACTCTTTAGGTCCTATGGGCAATGATGGGGCATTCAGCAAATAGTTACTTGCGAATGTCTTTGTCTTAAAAATACTTTGGTATTAAGACTCTTTAGACTCTTTACATTATTAGTAGTGTGACAAAAGTTATCAAATTTTTTGCTGCGTAAAATTCAGCCATAGTTGTATCACGTGTGTTTATTTACAAAATTCAGTCTGCAACCTTACTTTGTTGTTCAAAATGCTACTGCCCATGGCTAAAAATAATAAATTATATTTTAGATAATTTAGGTAAACCTAAAGGGAAGAATGCAATTCGCCGTGCGGATGAGGAAGCAAAAAAACGAATGCAGGCTAGTGCACTAAAACGCAAACACGATCCAGCACGTTTGGTGTCAGGAGATAATGATATATATGAAAAAGTGAATGATGGCAACAATGTTAAAGAACAGGTCGAGCAAGAGATTCATGTTGAAGATGAAAAAGGAGACAAAAAATCAGATGAAGACAAAGAAGTAGCAGAACAAGAAGAAAAAGCAGAGGAAGAAGATAGAGCTCTTAACAATGCATCATTGGAAGATATTGCATTGACATCTTTCACTAAAGTACGTAGCACTTTTCATTTTTCTCTTTTTATGTTTGTACTCTGAATCTCAAGGGACTACGTTAATATGAGTAAGGATGTGATTAACATCCTCTGGGACTGAAATACCTTTCATGCAATTTACTGAAAATATCAGGCAGCGTGGTGTACATTTGGTTCTCAACAGGCCAAGTTACTCTTTTGCTTTCTTGCATGTTTTTATGTGGAGCTTTCTTAAAATTGGGCAATAACAGCACACCAACGACAGTGCCACAATGTGAGCAGTGAGTGTACTTAAGTACTGCACACGTATTATGATTTCTTTGTGCCATGATTCTCTTTTATTCTTAATAAGTTTTTGCATACTGATGTAGTTTGCATTGGGGAGAAAAAACTCTTTGCATGCATAATTTAAAATTTGATCAGAAAGTATACATGAACTGCACATGTCCTGCTACTGCTAAAGTAAAATGATATAAATGAAAAACAGCTTTTTAAACTACAATACTGTGTGTGGAATTATGGTACAATTTGCATTAAACTTACATTAAAACTTTTTTATTGTCGATTATTGCAACAATAAAGATTAACTGAAGCCAATATCATTCACATACATTAAAATAATCAGCATGGATATTACAATTAATATATAATAATAATATTAGCTTTAAGAAAATGGTGAGTGCATTTGGAGTGAATATAGAATTCCTTCGAATGCAGTACAATTTTTTAAGTGAGTAGCACATATTCTGATTATAAATAATTAAAGAAGTAATAATATATATATATATATATATATATATATATATGCATACTTGAACATACTACTTCTTCACATAATATTTATAGAAACTTGAAAATTCAAAACGAACATTCATTATATATATATGTGTGTGTATATATATATTGAACTGCAGACAGTACCTTAATCACACGGGCTAAAACTGCACAGGTTGATTTGATTCAGTACCAGCAGAGGTGCGTTGAATTACAGAACAACTTGTATGTCAAAGTTTTGATCACCACTGTGTTACCATGAAACAGCATTGCTACGTCATAGCTGTCCATAACTGACTAGCATCTGGTGGTTTCCACGATGCGTTGATCAAACGAATCATCATGCCCCTTAAATAATAGATAAAAACATCATAACGCGGTACTTCAGCCTACCACTGGCAAAAGCACAGGTAAAAATGAATCCAAGCTTACATTCACCTGCAAAGAAATGCAGCAGACTCAAACTGTCCATTAACAGTCCATGGCTGGGTTCATTGCATCATCCCACTTCTTCTGACACCAATGAACTGCTGGCGATACCTCGCCGACAAGGGCTAAGACTACGCAGGTTGGTTCGGTACCACAGATGCGGAGGCCAAGCACTCTACAACTCTTCTGACATCCATCCACAAGCAACAGAATGATCTGTGGGAAAAACGATACTTTTATTGGCAAATTACATGAAGTAGATCCAAAAATAATGATGAAATTAAGTTCACACCATTGTGGATTAATCCATCTCTTTTATACAGGCCAGATGCATAACTTTGCTTCAACAGAAACTTACATTTAGCGTGAATGGGGTGTTCAGTACACTATATATATATAGTAGCTATAATATATATATTATACTTGTATAATACAATTTCATATGCTAGACCTAAAGAAACTGGTACCAAAATCAGTTAATGATTCATATGTTATTTATTTGTAGAACCAGATGGAAATTCTTGAGTTAGAGATGAGAGCAAGAGCTATAAAATCAATGCTGACTGCTCAAATGGCATATTCTGCTGGTGATGATGATGACGATGAGTATCTTGAAAGTGATGATTCGGATGATAGCTTGATCCAGGCTACTTACAAGGTATACTTGTTATTCCAGTGTTTGTGCTGGTTCTCAGTCATTTACGTTATTTCAGAACAAGCCTAAAATTGTATTTATTTACCATAAAATTCACTTTGTTTTAATTTCAATGTACAAAATGAAAGCTTAATTTTTCTCCGATGGACAAATCATGATGGTTCTACAAATACTTATAAGTTAATGGTAAACTAATAAATTTTGAAGCTGAAATAAAAAAAACTAAATTTATGATCATGAAACATTAGTTATCAAGCCAGTGTCCCAAATTTTAATTATTTTTAACATTTCCCTGATATGAGCTGCCACTAAGCACCCATCTTTTAAAATCTAATTTTTGTATCAGTTTGTGCAAGCTATAAATACTTCAACCATAATACAATATAGCATCATTATATTGAACATGGTATATTGCATACACACTGGTAATACAGCAATGCTCGCAAAAAAAAACTTCCGTCATTCATTTAACTAGTACAATAACTTTGAGTTCAGCGTACTCGGTTATTACACATTGCAGACTTCTTATCGGTGCCCACTGCCTGTATTGCTGTGCATTTACAAGTTTTTAATGTATATTTTTTACCTTTGCCAGCCATTTGCAAATTAATTATAAACACAGTTAAATTTAGCCCATCACTCTTGATGCTGCAAGTGTTGTTGGGCATATAGCATTGTACATTTATACACTATTTTTATAATTCATGCTTGTCCATCTAATGGTGCATGCTTAAAGTGGCACAGGAAAAATGGCATGGTAAAAATGGCACAGGAAAAAATGGCACATATGTTATTTTGATGCAGTTGATTTCTGTAATGAAACTAGAATGTGCTCAGTAGGAAACAGATCTCTGCCAAACCTGAACAGTTTTAAAATTATTCGTCGGATTCTTTTGATTAAAAAAATTTAACACAAAGATAAACAAGCAAACATACGAAAATGTACATGTATTAAGTATTATATAGACTAGCAAAGGACTCACAAAATATCTGTTTATTAAATCAATAATGCACGAATGTTCCACATAGTATTTATCCACCATTGTAACCCTAACCCTAAAACCACTACTGTAACCCTAACCCTATAGACATATTTTACTGTGTGCCATTTTTACCTACTTTTCAATTTGTGCCATCTTTTCCTGTGCCGTTTTTAGCTGTGCCATTTTGCCTACATACCCATCTAGTAATTACATCCATAAGATCAGCTGTATATGCTTATAAAGTACCTTTTCCTGGGTCCTTAAAGTGTTCACTATAATGATGTTATACTATACTTGCTCTCTTACGTGCTGCAATTTTTTTACAGATTTACTGTTACATTACCATTACAGATTTACCCACCACTTACCGAGTCACCAAAACCTGCACGACAACCAACTGAAAAACATTCTGACAGTGAAACAGAAGAAGGAGAGGTGATAACTGATAGTGAAGAAGAACTCGAGAACAACATAACGGTTTTATCATCTAAACTGGATGTTCCTGCTGACGTGTGCATGGACTCCTACCACTTGTTAAATGATTTATCTGTAAAAGTAGCCAAGCTAATAGAAGAAAATATAAGGGAATATGATAAAAATGGTGATGACATAAATGTGATCGCTTCTTCTCTGAACAGTTACACAAGACCTGAGACAGGTGAAACTCAGCAGCAAAATCGAAAAGAAAAAGCTTTGGAGGACAAGAATTCTATACCACTATCTCATCAAGAAATAAATGCAAATGAATTATCTGAGGATAGAGAAGCAAGTAACCAAACTTGTGCTGTAGCAAGTGATCCTGTGGCTTCCAAAGAAGAAACAGAGTTTCAGAGCTTACACGAAAGGGAGTCTGAACGTAAACTGCAAGATACAACATTTACTTTAGGAAAAATAGCTAGTCCTATTGAACAAAAAGATTCTCCAGAGACAGTCATATCTGAAGAAATGAATACAGAGACTGCCACTGATGTAAATGCTGAAGAATTCAAAGCTAGTGATAGCCCGCAGAGTTTAGATTACAATTTTGATGATGAAATTGATATGATAGAGGTTTATAGTAGCGATGAAAGCGAAAGCACTGAAGCCGAGCAGGTGTCTGAGGATACAGATGATAACGAAGATATTGATGGCTTGGAAGAGGAAGTACGTAAGTCTTACAGAGCCGACATGGCAGAAGCTGCCAGACAATGTTTCAATTTGGATAATAATGTTCAAGCTGAGCTTGAATCAAATGAAAATTATAAATTTGGTGAACAGTTGGAGGAGAACAATGAATTTATAGGTAAAATAGTAGCTAATGAAAAATTGAAAGAAGATGATAAAATGGGTAACAATTTAGATCTTTTTGGGCACACTAACGAAAGCTTGCTTGTAAATAGTGGCAGTCAAGTTGTCGGAAAGGAAGATGATATTAACGTTATTAGTGAAACTATGCATACTGTGACTGCTTATGCTATTTTAGAATCTAGTGATGCAAAAAATGAAAATTTGCACAAGAGCAATGAAATTGAAGTTAACTTAAAAGCTAAGGATGTTGATACTAGTGGGTCTATGTCTGCAGAAGAAGATCAAACAAGCAGATCAAGTACGTCAAGTAAAACTGAATCAATAAATGAAACCATCAACGAAACCAACAGGTGATATAGTAATGAAAGTAAGTGCCATTCATAATTGGATTTCTCTCAAACAACTATGATGTAAATAAAGAATGTGATTATCAGCAAATGGAGAGAGACTAACCTGCACTTATTTTTATTATTATTTTTTATTTTTTTGATGATTCGATTCTGAAATGACATTTTATAGCCTGTTCCTGGTTTGTCGAAGAAAGACACAATTTAGTCAGTTGTGTCAAGTACCCAGTGTACTATCAACAGTGCAGTCAAATTGGGCAAAGATTGCCTGCATTGTTCAAAGTGTTTTGCAAGATGGATTAATTATATACCTGCAGCTGTAATTTCGCGCTATAAGTAAGTTTGCACATTATTGTGTCTTAGTGTTCAAAAGCAAATAATTCAGTTTAAACTGAAGACAAATCTTGTAAATTGTAGGCTCTTATCATATTGCTATTGCTACCAAGGCATCAAAATCACGATAAGACTGGTTTCAATATTTTTGCAGAAAAGTCCTTGTTTTAAGGTTTGTATTAGTGAAAGTTGACTGTAAAGATGCAACCTTCCTGGTAATAATCTTATTTCAAATTTATGTAAATAAGTAAATCTAGATTGTCCTATAATTCCAGAAGTCTAATTTTCTTACTTGTTTTTACTTTTGGATGATCAACTTAATTAGACCATTCATAAGGAAGCATTATATTATTAAATTAAAACAAACCTTTGTAATATTCAAACCAAATCAAGTTTCTTAATTCAAGAATGGGTAAACTGGCCAATTTCAATAAGAATGGTATTACATGTCCTATGATAACGATGGAAATTGTAACTGCATTGGCTTGTGGTGCCATCTGGTGGTAGATTTGCAATTATATTGCTGGTAAATTTTTAGTAAGACCTTTACTTCATCGCCTGAACTAAGGCATTGTTTGGCGTGATCCAGGGTGAATTGTAACATTTTTTTCAAAATAATGTTCATTGATGTTATTTTGTTATCATAATGCATTGTCAATACTGTTCACGTTGACATACATAGCATCCTAAAAAACGATTTCCTTTTTTTAGATTATGTTGCTCAGTTCAGTCCTTTGTAACTGAGCTTATTTTTCTTCTGATTGAATCTGTTTTTGTGATTTGTAAGGAAGTGTTCATATTAAATCCATTACTTCAACAGTGATACTGTAAGAGTTGTAAATAGGTTTTTTCGTTGGCAGTTTCATTTTCCGTATGGATTCGGGCTTTTGTGGAGAATGTATATACCAATCTTGGGCAACTCTGCCTGTTTACTGGCCCATCTTAAAGAGATATCTTTGATAACGAGCCAGACTAGTCTTGTCACAAACTAGTAGTAGGCCCTGCCATTGAATACTGAATCTTGCAGTGTGCACAACTGCAAAAAATGAGATAGCAATTCATTTTAAATGCAGCAAAATTGAAGCCAAAATTGTAGTTGTTATTTATTTTGCTGTTGAATCTTTGAGACTACTTTCCACTATAATTATATTTATATGCAGAAGGGGCACCAGAGTATGAAATCTTTCTTTTCAAACCATTCAGTGCATTGTGTACTATCGCTAACACTGTTCGTATACTTATGTCACCCAAAATCTACAGAAATTATTCAAATTAGTGTTAAACTTAAAGTAATAATAATAAACACCATATAGTCTATAGTAGTTTTAGTCTCTTTGGATAACAGTACTGGCCCTTGCTGCAACCAGATTCACACATGAATTTGAAAAAGATGACAAGAACTCTACTTCTTCGTGTTATTTATTTCTTCAACGAGTTAATATACACAGCATGCAGTTGGTGTAAATCTTTCTGCAATTCTGTTACATGGAATCGCATTGCATTCTGGGTAATTTGTCTAAGCGCCGTGTAAGCCCCTGATTTACGGTGCGGATTTGGTTGCTGTGACATTAGCAATACTTCTTCGTCACACTCACGTTTTATAGGTGGGTGGCAGGGATGCTTAAGACCCGTTATGGCTATTTGATGACGCTTCGCTCTGATCTACGGATTTATCTGATGTGCATCCGACAAAACCGACGCGCCAACAAACAAAAAATTGTCTAACCCGAGTAACTTCGTCATTTAAAATACCATTTGCAGCCATTTCTGCTGTCTTCTGTGTTTACTATCTAATAAGGTTTAGAATTGCGCAGTAAAATAACTTATTAATGTAACTGGAGTAAGCAATTCTCAGAAATTTATCAAACGAAATCCATACTTGCACTTTGTTGTCATTATTTTAAAAAATGAATGAAAACTTTTTTAGTTCAGTATATACTTTTCCCGAATGGAGACAGGCTTTATTTAATGGTCGTACTTCAACTCCACGCAAAAGTAAACAAACGAAAAGTATGGGCCTTTCGCCTTTGATTTGGTGCACTCTTAGCATGTGACAATTAAACCTTAATTGCGCTTATAAGATTACTGGATGAAAGCATATAATACGGTTTTCTTAATACACTAGAAAGCCTGAAACAGTTTGGAACTCAGATCATCTATGAGCCAGGTGGCCATGCTGACTGCATTTTAGAGAAACCAAATCTATAATCATGAAATACAGGCTCGGTTTAGTGATTCCACAGCATTTACAACTGCTTAGTCGAATGTTACTTCGAAACCAAACCGAGTGTGATGTAAACATTCTGCAGGCCTCATTTCTCTACTTCCTGTAAATTTGCTTGGTCCTAATTTGTGTTTGAAAGGGAGCGGACAAAAAATTTTCCTAAAAATAAATCGCAACATAAAAAAAAAACTCAGACTGGTTAATGCATCGTGAATTATCGTTTCATCTGGCGGACACCGGGGATCTTCGGGTGTTACAGAAATCCTGAACACGCCCATTGTATTAGCCCGCTGAGACGCAGTTTTCAATACACAAGTAGTGATCATTGATGGAAGATCCTACACGAGAAGTCCATTTGCACCCAATGAGTGCCACCCTCACCAGAATGAAATTAAACCTTTGTTGTCTACTGCTTGACAATGTTTATAAGCTCAGTGGCGGATCCAATGTGCAAAATGTGTGCCACCCTCAACAGAATGAGAAACTTCTGTTGCTTGCAGCTTGACAATATTTATAAGTTACGAGGCGGATACACTACTGGAAAGTGCGGAGTTCTTACCAGAATGAAAACAATCTCCTTTGTATCCTAGGGGCGGATCCAGTAACGCGATAACTTGCATCCATTGGTCCCAATCACTGCGTCTTTGCTATAACGTGACTTGACCAGATGGCCACAACTTCACAAAAGAACTAGTGAATGGAATAATGAATTTTTTTACTGCTTCATTATTGACGAATTTGTTTTGGACTTAGTAGTTTGTTTTATTAAGCAGAGGAATTGGAAAACGACACTCTACCAGTTTTGCTCTCTAGTCACCAACTGCTTAAAGACAGACAGCCTTCTAATCATCTCTACCGCAAATGAAACTTAGATTTGACGCAGGGGTGGAGATCGAGGAATCCTTTTAATTACTTGACCATCCGATGCGCGCTGTCAGATCGATTTCTAATGTGATCATTAAATGTTTGCGGACAAACTGTCACCACCCACGTGTACACACTCAGAGACTTATTGTCATTAATTATTTACGACGTGACTAATAGAAGCATGAAGCAGTATGGGCCTGACTAAGTCTGACTGACTATGCAATGGTTGTGATATTGGAGTGTCCCCTTTTGTCCACAAGACCATAAGCCCTCTTCACTCTCTCATCCCCCCTCTTCCTAACTCATTCTCTTTTCTCCTCTCTCTCACTGGATCTATGTTTCTTTTTCCCTCTTTATCTCTTGTGGGTCACTTCTCCCTCTCCTCTCTCTTTCTCCTTCCTTTCCTCTTTCTCCCCTACCTCGTTTCATTCTTTAGCCCCTTTCTCTTCCCCTCTCCCTCTTTTACACACTCACTATCGTGTTCGAACTTTATCAGTCTTCAAAATCCGTTTCCTTCCCTTCGGTTCACCCCCCCCTCATTATTTTTCTTCAGCTGCCAACTGAACAATGCCTTTGCTTCTTTCGGCGACCTTTTTGCATGTATTCAGCAGTTTCTATGAAACCCGGGACAGCGTTAAAACGCGATTACGTTGCACCAGTAACTCAATTACTCGTCCCACAAACAGTGAAATTACTAAATCGCCAAACGCAATTTGTAGTAAACAATGAGGAAAACTCAGCGGCGGCCTGCAGCATTAGTAGTTGTGAGTAACTGCTTCTAATCCTCTTACCCCATTATATGTTACAAAGGATAGCTGGAAACCAAAAATTCCAACGCCTATTTGAAGGGCGAGGGCAACGTTTTAAAAGAGGGCAGGGATAACGTAAATTCACCGTTGCCGTTGCCTGCGTTTCTTTAATTTCTGCCCCAAATCTTACTAAATTATGTATGTTTTGATACGCAACAATGATACGTTATCAATATTAAGAGTTAATTTGATGATATTAAAAACATATTTCGCAAAATTTCTCTTCTTTCTCGCCATCTATGCATGAATTGTGAAAACAATACAAAACAATATTACTTAAATTCTTTCACCATACACATTCCACTACTATAAGCGTTCATTCTGTTTGCCAATTCTAGTCAGAAAAACGCGTTTAATCCTTCTCAAGGTAGAATCAATTGGATTTGCAGTGTCATGCATACGGAATCCTCCTAAGGGAGTAGTTGTTATGAACAAACGGCAAGGAAACTGGACGAAGCCATGTCGACGACTAGGGTCGCTCGCGTCACCCTTTCTTATTCTAGCAGCAAATAGTAATCAAAAAAGTGCTCTCAAAATTAATGCAGTAATAACTTGGTGAAAGCTGGCTTTCCTTTAAAATGCTCAAACACACGATTGTCTATTGGCTGACAAATTTTCATCAATGGTATTCCACACGCCCCCCCCCCTCCCGCTCCTTACTTTCTTCTCACTCTCCATAGTGATATATCAACGCGACTTGTGTGAGAGATGCGGCCTTTCATAATGTCAGAATCTTGCACACATCAACAAGACAAGACGATACAACTCCCTGCCGCAAATTCTGATATTATCGGCGCATGAGAGGTCGGTAAATCGGACGTCCTAGTCCGGTAATAGCGGGATTTGATTTTCAGTCATTAAATCGAGTGATTTTGTTTTTTTTTTCACTTTTTTACCTTCATTAACTGAGCGTTTTACAGTTTGTCTTAAAAGACAACAGTCAATTCTTCTGATCGTCAGCCGAGAAATGTCTTAACACAGTCGACGTTCAAATTAAAAATTGGGTTAAAATTAAAAAGTATCAGCAAATAAGTGGGGAACGATTTGCGTTCATAAAATTCGCACAGAAAATTTGTCAGAAAAATTCTTATTGACCAGAAGATTAGCATTAGTTTATCTCATAATAATTTTTAAAGTGTTTGCAACCTACAATTTAAACTCTGTTTAGAAGAGAGTACTTCTTCACAGTAGTAACTGTACGTCAGGCGATTCTAATACTTAAAACTGTCCGTGAAATTGCCAACTCAACAGTTAACATTTAATAAGAAAAAACTTCGAATAATATTTTGTATAAAAAATTTACTATTGTAATTATAGTAATATACAATTAACATGTTTATTGAGCTTTGATCATTTCGGCTATTGAAACCATTGTCACACTATAAACCAAGCTAAAACGAAGAATAAATAACACATTAATGACACGAAGGCACAAACATGTTGATTCTTAGAAGATGGCGCATTCGTGTATTTAATATACAATTGTTTCAACAACGACAATTGTGAAACTAATAATCGTCATTATTTTCATCTTGGAACTAATAACGCCCTGTTCACTTAAAAGAGGTCATTCACACGAGAACTGACCCCATTCACTGTCCCGATACAAACTTTGCAAATGGTCATTCACAGCTCTTTTGAGTCACACTTGTTATAATAATTTTCTTCCTCCAAGCTTTCTGTCCCTGTATTAATCGCGGACCAGCGTATAGATTGATTGCTACAGCTGTTTCAACAAATATCTCGTGCTGTTTGATTAGACTGAAAGAAGAGCTAATTTAGTCTCCTACAAAGTGCATTTGTTCAGCTCTTACTTGGTCACACTCTGCAGAGGGGATGGGTAATAAGCCCACGATTTTAATGAAGCATCAAGGCAATTAGGCCGTCACACTGTGCTGGCTACGGAGGCAACGAGGTAATAACCAGTGATTTGTCCTACCTTTACTTAGCCTTGGTAGGCCATAAACCAGAAGCTAGCAAATTTTTAATTATCGATTTCTTTTACCGTTTATCGATATCAGTTGTTATGAATTACGCATCAAATGCAAATGATGTTAGTTTAAACGCATCGGAACTTCTCAGCCCTTAGTCACAAAAGGACGTACTATTTTTGAATGCACAATTGAACAATTATTACGAACTATCAACTGAATTGGAAAACTCGGTTATCAAAATTAATTAAGTAATTTATATTAATAATTATGATCTATTAATTAAGATATTTATGACTCGATCTGAGCAGAGAGGTTGTCTATGAAACTGTTACTTGACATTATTGCCTAGACGAGTTATTTTGGTGACGGTCAATGGACCACCAGGCAAAGGAACGCAGGTCAGTTGACCGCCAGTCAAAGAACCAGCTTCAACACTTAAAAAAGTGGTCAGAAGACCTCCAGTGTGTGTGTGCTGATAGCAGCTTAACCGAAATTGCAATTTTTATTGTATGTAATCTTTTAATAAAGTGTGACTGACAGATAATTGCTAAGAAATTCACAAGACTAACAGACAAAAATAATTAGATGATTCTAGTAGGCTTAACGATAGAGTTTTTTTGGAAAAGTTTTTGATATGAAAACGTTGTTTTGCAACAAATGATGTTCGCTTAACTGTGGTTGCTGGTTTTTCATAGCTTTGATATTTTCGTGATTCGCATGTTGCTGCGCGCGTTTCCGGAATTCTAAAAAAAGACAATCACAAGTCATTTGTCGTCATTAGGAAATGTTTGCCAATCGTTGCATGGAATGCAGGAATCGTGTTACTCTTACCTGATCTTAATTAGTGACTCTTAGTGACAGATTCCGAAAGCATGCAGTCACTAAAAATCACATCATTGCAATTAATTCTTCATTGAAGTGTGCCATTTTTATAAAAACAAACATGCCTGTGCACTACCGATTTCTTCTACTGATTAGCGATATCACTTGTTATAAATTACGCATCAAATGTAAATGTTATTAGCTTAAACACATCCGAACTTCTCAGCGCCAAGTCACAAAAAGATGTATTATTTTTGAATTTGTATTTCCCAGCTAAATGTCTAGTGAAGTGAAGCACTATAGACAGAAATATCTCATTAAAACAAGATGGTACGGTTAGCCGGTAGCCATTGTCAGTGGTAACCCCACATCTGTACATGTAAATTACTATATCCAAACTGATTTGTTAAAGCTACTGAAGTTAAACTTCACTTTTTTGTATTTTATCTTTTGCTATTTTAAAAAAAATTAAAGATTTTTTAATTTTCTTTTTAATTTCTTTTAATTTGTGGCACCACCAGAGACTTCTTTGGTCGTTTATTAGTGTAGAAAATGTGAGTAAATTTTAAGTTTAAAGTTACACAGCTTTTGTTTTTCCCGTTACTTCTATGATTACGAACATGTATACAGTCTTTCCAATGCGCCTAACATTGTTTTTTCTGTAGAGGCTTAACTTCGCCCGGCTAATTACGGTGGTCACTATTCGGGTTTTTAGCTGCTTTTACCCAGGGGTAAGCTGTGGCTGTAAGATAAGGTGCCATCTATCACGCTTTGCTTTCTAGAAGTTTAACTTGTCAACTCTGACCATCAGCAGAAAACATCAGAGAGTTTTTCGCCACATTACGTTGGAAATTACTGTTACAAATGCGACCTGCAAAGTAGCAAAGTCGCCCGAACAAACTGCTGATTTCCTTCGTGAACACTACTGCAAAAAGCCGCCCATGAACAAATTAGTGTATAGTGAGTTCTTGACCCGTTCGTTTAAATTCTCAGGCAGTACTCTTACTTTTTCCCGCTTCTGACCGCTCGACTTACCAACCTACTCATTTGCCTAGCCTGGATGAAAGTCTAAAGCATAATCGCGCGAAAGTGATTATTATAAGCGTTGAATAAATGCTCGCTAATTCGTATCACAGGTAAAACTTTTCCGGTTTATATATATATATATACATTCAGCACTCTCCAAGTGGGTGTACAAACTCGAAACGACGCAAGGCCCTCTTTTTGTGTTGAAAGTTGTAGCGACCTAGAATCAATATCTTTTATCTAGAATAATTCTTTCAGATTAGATACTGAAATGGCAGAGTGTCTTGGCAGCCTTTGGATGCAAAAACATTCTCTCAACGAAATAAAATAGCTGGCGGCAGTATGGTAGACAAGATAATATATGAATGAAAAAATTACTTTTCGCACAAATGATACAATTTAAATCAAATATAGATTAAGCATGACGTGCATTAAATGCGAAGTGTACACTATAGAGCTCCATACAAGTGCGGGGGTAATAAAATGGCTTTGGCATTCTTGAGAGATGTAGTTGGCTGTTATGTCAGATTCAGATATAGTAATAATTTCGTTTAGGACATAGTCCAGGGATAACGCCTTAAATAATTCAATACTGATTTCCAAGGTGGTCCCAATTATTAATGCTCGTATGTTTTTCGATAAACCCGCATGCTTGGTTGAAAAACTAGCGGTAACATTTTTAAAATCTTTGGTATGACCCGGTCGGACGTTGAGCCCGCGACCTCCCAGGTGAGAGGTCCGTTGAGCTATACCCATGGTTTAGACGAAAATTAACTATTACGATACAACCAAAAATGAACTGCTAATACGTTGACCTAAGGGAACGGAATATGGGGGCATTGTCCAATAAAGGCTATTTTCGAGAGAGGTCTCGTAAAATCCTCAACAAGAAAAGTAACTCAGAAGTAAAGCAAGAAAATCTCAATTGTCTGTAGGTGTTCTGTGTCTTACTCGTTCAATCAGAATTTAAGCCAACAGTGCAATGGCACGATTAAGTGCTTGACATAGTTGATGACGGATGATGTCACTATAATTGGTTAGCCTCCAATGCCCACTAGTTTTATTTTAAAATACACACATGTTACATGTAGTATCCCAGTACGCATAGTCAACATTGAGATATAGCAGCAAATTATTACTGTGTCAACGAAAAGTGACTTTTCTAACTTGCTCGTGCTGTCGCCATCTGAGCAGTAGACACTGATCAGTAGGACCCGTGATATGTAAATATGAGAGAAAAACCAAATTCGCTTAAATTTCCCTTTTTATTTTAAATTTGTGCATACGAAAACTAGCAACATTAAAAAGGAATAGGTCTATACACATCTATAAGCAAGAGAGACGACGGATATTGATAAAGTCGAATTTATTGCAGTTGACAGTTTGAATACAGATGAAGCCAACAGGAAAACATGTCTAATCAGTAGGCTTCTTGATGCTGTCATGCCTAGCGCGGTCAGTAATTAGTCAGGGTGGGCACTGTGGGTTGTCCATCTCAGCTCTGTGGTCGTCGTATCCATGACCAGTGATCTTGAACTACTGTAAATCAAAATGTTACATGACAGCACGTGTGCGTAACTTATATAAAATAATTATTTCCTAAAAAATAGTTTGCAACATTGATAGTAATATAAACAACAATATTGCGCATTTCATACACAACAAGAATGGATGTGCCATTAAAATCAACTACTGCGTGGGCAGAAATTAATGCCGCTCGGGTGCTTGATGCTGTTCACTGGAATAAGTCTAATATTAGCTTCTGCTATGATGGGACACTTTGATAACCATTCTTTTCATGTGTCTTAGTTGAACAACAATAAAAAATAACAAGCTTAGTAATGTATTAATAATAAAACACTATACAGCATATTATTGTAGAAGGAGAGAGTGTGTGTAAGAGAGGCGTGAGAGAAAATGTTGGAGAGAAGAGGGACGGCGAAAAAGAGAGGAGGAGAGAGAGACAGAATCAAAGAAGGAAGGAAGAAATGAAAGAATAGAAGCAATTCATATTATTTATGTAAGTATTGTTTCTAAAGCTTATTCGCTTATTAATCTCATAGCCAATTACCTTGACCGGTCCTGCCACAATTATCAAAATAATAATGGCTATTAAATCAGGCAACGATCAGGTCATATCTGTTGGTTCTGTAACTCTGGTAAACCTGATTCAGTCCTATTGTACGGCTTTGGACGGCTTGTATGAGTCAATCAATGCAAAAAAATGTCATTCTTAAAATTTAAGAAACTTACAAAAAAGTTCTGAATTTTAATGGAAGTATAAAGTGTATGATAATTCTTACGGTAACTGCTATTATATTCAGCTATTGTAAACCTTCAAGTCTCATGCATTGCTTAACTTTTCGATGAGTATGTAATTATATAATGTTTCCTGTAGATAGCGAGTTCAAATTAAAAATTAATGATGATTTGTTAATTTTCCCTCCTGTAACTTTTAGATGTTCAGTTAAACGTATGGTTTATCTTTCCGTCTTACTGGCCTCAAATAATTACATGTCACAGCAGTACCCCCAAAGACTTTTAGCCACATCAGGGACAGCAGATTAGCTAAAATAAACCAGATAAACCATTTGGAAAATTGCCTAGCCAATCAAATTGTTCTTGAAAAGGATTGACATGGAGCGAGACATAGGGGGACGACGGAACAGATGATTTTCTATCAATCCATCATCCAGTGACAACAATTCTCTGAAGAACAAAGACATTGTACAGCATTTCTTGATTGTGTTTCATTAGTGACAACTCTATAGAAGCTTATGAGACCTAGAAAGTACGAAACTTTCGTAGAACACTGTGGAAGATCTGATTTGAAATGGATTACATTAGGCCTATCATCAGCATAATCTGTAGGTCTTCGTAATACTTTCAATCTAATCAAATAGTCGCCGAAAAAAATCTATCGTTCTGTCAGATAACCAAACGGTTGTGTATCAATCAACTATGTACATATAATCAGTTAAGCAGGCTGTTACTCAATCAATCATTATATGGATGATCGACAATTCATCTAAGTTATATTGCGATAGTGAAACTAAATTTGTTAAAAACAAAACAGATTCCATTCATGAAAAAAATTGTATAAAGCTTCGCCCGAGTTCATGAAAGCCGCTAACAAATATAATGACATACAACCAGACTTTTAAAAATGCTTGAAAGTGTATATAAGTTGTGCCTATAGTTGGTCCAGGGACACAGATATATGTCTGTATGTTTCATTCAGTAAATAAGATTGGCAGATAAGTGACAGCAGAAAGAAAAATACACTATCATTATAAATACTGTTATTTTGGATTTTGCAATTGGTATTGTAATAATTTATGCCTTTTGCCACTTTGTTATTGTGCTTTTTGTATCTTTTTATCTTGTGGTGTTATTTACTGTGGACTCTGCAGTTTTTCAAAGATTGTGCTCTTTGGAGTTCGCTAAGAACTACAGGATTTTCTGTGGTTTTCAATGAAAGTGTTTATATTACACAATAAAAAAAAACTAGCATTTTTTATCGTTTGTGCTTTTTCTTTTCCGCCTGAAGATAGTCCAAACTAGTGAATTGAAACGTCGTGCTTTTTCTTTTTCGTTTATTGTGAACTTAGTTTGGGAATCCGCGCTCAGTTGCATTTATTCTTTTCATTAAGAATTATAGATTTCCGTTTCCTATATTATTGTTCCTTTCACTAAAATTCGAGATCGACATTTGTTGTCACAACTGATAGGACTAGAGCTTTAGTTATTAACATTGCACCCATTAGCTATGTAGGCCTAACTATTTTGCCAGCTATCAGCTAGGTAACACATATGAACAAAGGTATTAGCAACAACAGCTTGACATTACAAGATTAGATAAATTCAGCGAACGACATCTGAATATGCCGATAATGTCAACTACAGTTGACACTCGGCAAACAAAATCTCGCTCAAACAACAGTCGAACTGAGTGAAATAATTGTCATAGTGAAGGAAGATACAGCTGACATCACACGTCATCCTCACTGACGAGTTGCAATCACAAATACAGCAATTTGCATGTCAGTCAGGTAATAACAGGGCGTAATTACAGCAGTGAGCAGAATGAACTTACGACGTTAAAAAACTTAATTATGAACTTAGACTGTTGCAAAACAAAATTATTCAACTGAATTTAACTTGAATATGCGATAGCCAATAGCTGCGCCGTCTTTCTAATTGTTAACTTGAAAGCAATCTCTTGGCTTCCGTAGCTTCACAGTTAAAGCATGTGTTAATGCTGATCACGTACGCAGACAAGACTTTAACTGTGCAAGGTTTAATGACGTTTGGGAACACTACGTGGGATGTGCGAGCATAATTACTGAAGAGTGACAGGTGTGTAGAAAGATAGATAAACTGAATGTTTGGAGAGTGTGATAGAATAATAGATATGTATTAATTATAATCCGACAGCAGCCCGAGCAAGAGTATGGCATTTAGTCGCATCTGCGTATCTGTCCGTACGCGCCCAATAAATTGAAAACACAATCAAAATTACATTCAAAGGGGGCGGTCGATACAGGAAGTGAAACGCAATACTTTTTAGCTCAAAAGGTCAAAGTCAAGACACCAGATAAAAATGTCAAAGTAAATTTTGGTCCATAGTGATTTTGTGCGAGGATGTTGGCTGCATCCTCTGTTGAGTGTCGTCTCGTTCTTTGGTCATCAGGCTTTGCAAATTAATCCAAGACTTTTGTTACTACATTCTCTAATTAGACAAAAATAATTGCTGTCTGCTTACTAAGCAGAGGTTTAATAAACCACATTGTTGCATTCCTAAAAGCTAAGCAGCATATCAACCAGGTAAGAGGCACAGCGGAACTCGTTCTTGCTGTAAACTCTTTGCTGAAAATGCTATCTCCATCACTGATTTCTCTATCTATATCTCTTTGCTTGATAGGTCTAAAGCATTTGATACAGTGAAGAGGAAATTATTACTAAGACATTTAGCTGATGTACTGGACAAAGACGAATTGCACATGACTAGTATACTACTACATTCAAGTAAGATGTGATGGTATCCTCAGCTCAGAATTGTTACTCATCTGCTGCTGTTCCACAGGGCGATTGTTTGAGCCCTGCTCTCTTCATATTCTACTTCGCAAGAACCTTGAATGAAAGAAATTACATGGCATCTATACAGTTTGTAGATCATATGTACGCAATCTAGATCCAGCCGACCGACTACTCAGCAAGAGCATAATTATGCAATATTTGGATCTCCTTCGAGTCTTTTACTTATGCAATATGCTGACATTGTTGAATGGTTAGCAACTAGCATTGGTGAAATAGAGGCCATGAAAGAAAATGCAGCCTGAAGGTAAATGAACAGAACAATACACAATACAATGTGGTGGGGATACGTCTTACAAGAATTGCATATACTTTGGCAGTTTATTAGACACTGAAACTGACATACCACGCGGAAAAATATTAGTCTTGGCTCAGTTGGCTGCAAGTTCTGAGCTTACAAGCTTCTTCGAAAATCTCAATCTCCCCGCAGAAACTATGCTGCATATTTCGTCATCACTTGTAGAATCTGTATTCTTGTATAATTCTGAATTGTGGACAGTTAAAGTTGCCGAGAAAAATTAAATCCACGCCTTCTAAAGGTCTGTATTAGAAAGATGTTAGATATAAAATGGCCAAAGAAAATTTCAAATAATATATATAAGCTAACAAACGAAAAAGAATGAGGTAAGGTTATACAGATGCGTAGACTTAGGTGGATTTGACACGCCATTAGATTACCACAGGATTTTTCATTTACTACAGCGTTATATGCATGTTGTCAGTTGTCAGTTGTCGGGTGCACATCGTTTGTCTCGTGCTACGGTTGCTAATTATACCAGTTAGCGTCGAATAGGCTGTGATTAGGCCGTGAGGCCAAGGCTGTACAAATTTACTTATAGTTAAAAGATATTACGTCGAACAAGGTATATATGTTAAAAGATATACATGAATGGCAAGGAAAAGTTGCACGCTTTGCAAAAGTGCAAAAAATCCAGTAAATAAAAATCAGCTATTTCTTGCAACGTGTGAAAGGTGCTTCAAAAAACATAGGCAAACGGCGAATATGACAAATGATGGACACGAGGCGGCAGAAATTGTGTTTCCGACTTCGTACTTGTTGGTGATACAGATGGCGAACGATATAAACAAATGCTAATTGCCTTGCAAATAAAAGCCAAGAATGACGAAAGAGAGAGTAAAAAGACAATTCAATGCTCGGAATCAAAACTAGCTGCCAGCTATAAAGAGCAGTCAACTCTCATCGAAAAGGTTCATAAATTATCAGCGGAACTCTCTGAAGTACAAAAAAGAAAACAAAATGTAAGCAACCATGCAAGTGATAGTTCCTCCAAAGTTTCCAGTCACACAGATGGAGCAAGTCAAACTTTGCTTGGGAATGGAGACACCTCCTCATCGAAACACGGGAATAACGACCTTACATCGCAAGGCGAAACCTTGCTGGAAAAGGAAACTTGCAATGCAATAACTGTGAATCAAAGAAGGAAAAATGCAACCACTCAAACGCTAGTCCTGGGAGACTCAAGGACCGTATACTTAAATCCAAAGGACATCGGGCAAAACGTCCAGGTACACTCATACAAAGGCTTAACACTAGAAGAGTTAAGCACAAAAGTGTTAAACCACTATCCAGCTATGAAACTTGAAAACGTGATCATCGCTTGTGGCGTAAATGACATAAGACGGCTAGCGCAAAAATGCGACGAGGTTGGACAGCAAATCGACAAAGAATCAGCAGTTAGAGACATCATTACAATTGCAGACAATTGTGCAAAAAACATTGCAAGGAAATTAAAGCTGCAAACATTTTTATTTGCAATATACCGCTGACTTCAAAAAGTAAACATTTTAATGCGAAACCATGTAATGTATTTCTGACAAACGAGCTTATACGCTCTTTCAATGATAATCTAGTCTATTTAACTAACAAAGAGGGCTATTTATTGTGCAACATTCAAAGTCGTTTTTTAGCTGAAGGGTTAATGGCAAGAGACGGTTTACATTTAAGTCGTACTAGTGTATCAAAATTAGCAGAATGGCTGAACTTATGTTTACACAATGATCCTAAGCGTTGGTACATGAAAATAAAACGCAAGCCAGTGTCAAATACAAACCTACACCAACACAATTCTGCGATTTCGAGCCAAAATAACTAGTTTAGTTTACGTATTGGTTCATCTCACAATACCAGCTAGTCAGACACAGTTAAGAAACCTGGTCTTCTCCCAACGCCGGTAATTAAAGACCCACAGCGAACCTACTCCGTTTCGAACCGGAGAGAGCCATCTGAACGAAGCAGTTTGTGCTATGCAGAATCGGCTAAAGCTCATTATCTTAATAAATTTTCTATAACACTGCGAAGCCAAACTGAACCGCTGCAGTTAACTCAGGAACCAGCTCTAAAATCCGAGATTGAAAACATACTAACCAAAGCCTTTAAAGAGCTTATCCCCAAGTTCATATGGGCCTAGTATCGTTTAGCTTGTTGTTAGACATTACTGTAAACTCTAAAGCGGTCTGCGTCAACCTGTTATAAACTCGCTTTTTTACTATGCTGTTATGATTTTAATGATGACACTGAATAACAGAAATAATACTAAATCTTTAGCACTGTTGCTAGTGAATTTTTACATAATATGGCAAAATAGGCCAATCCGTCCTGATTCGTGTGAAGATTATAACGTAACAATTGTGTATACTAGTATTATAATAACAATTATCTCACCCACGTTATTACATAATAGGAAATATTTATTTCTTATAGTACTGTGTTCTATACAAGCCCTTTTACTCGCAGCCGATATTAGTATCTTTATGATCGTTCTAAAATTAATTTGCCGCGCACGTGTAACCTTTTACTGTGTAAGCCTGCTACTATGCTGCTGTATTACTGCAAAAAACTGCAAGTTAAAGTTCTTTTATTTGTGTTAATAGGTACATTTTGGAAACCATACGGATTTACTGCTTTTATCATAGTTGATGTTTTTAAAGCCAACCGTTTCTTTTCTAACATATCTTATCATAAAATTACTAAATTTATTTGTGATTATGGTAGCAATTGTATTTTTAACGCCAAACACCAAACAGTTAAGTTCTTTTATTGTAACTATGCTTACGTCTTAGTTATACTACGTACATTACTCCCACACTAAAACTGAAAACGATCTACGTAACAGTAATTTGTAATGTAATGTCTAAAGGTAATTCAAACAACTTTTTAATTGCTTTTCCAGTAAATACCGATAAAATAAGACACTCCGTGCAATTTATTTGAAAAAGATTTGTATCTATCTTAAAAGTTGTGTATCTCAGTGCTATAAGACAAATGCGTCAGGTCAACTTAAAATACGTAGCACTAAAAATATTCGAAAAATTACAGAATCCATCTAAATTTGAAAGCAGTCTACACTCATGTTCTGAACTAGCTTACATTTTAACCATAATTCGTTTCCTACTTATACTTGGTGGTATCGAAATTAACCCTGGACCCATTTTGCCAAATAATAATAATAATAACAATAATAATAATAATACCAACAATAATAATACCAGCAATGAGCTAAAAAATTCATTATTACTTATAAAAAGAACATCAAATTTCTAAATATAAATATTCAAAGTCTCGTCAGTAAACACTCGCTGCTCAAAGACACAATTCACGCCACCGAAAATCTGCCTGTAGGCATAACAGAAATTTAGCTACATAAACAAATACTTAGCAACACTATAGGTGCAGCATTGAGAACTATGTAATAGGAACCATATATAGACCACCCAATCTCAAACACAAAACATTTTTCAAATACTTTAGTGAAGAACTAGAACGCAGTGTTTTCGAAAATAAAAAAGTTCTTATAATGGGCGATTTCAACTTCGATACTTTAGCTACAAACACACTGCCATACAAAACATACACAGAGCTCTTAAAACAATATAATGTCCACATACTTAATAACAATAAACCTACTCGAATTTCTAAAACATCAGCCACAGTAATCGACCATTTCATTTCGAATAGTAACAATAATTTCGTAGCATATGATACTTTACCGTGTGATTATTCAGATCATCATTTACAATATTAGTAGATAAAATGACCTCACAGCATAACAATAACCAAAATTCAGTCTGGCATTTAATGAGAGACTACGCCCAATACAACAAACATTCATACTTAATCGACTTAGCAAAAATGAACTGGACCTCCATATATATGTCTGATAAAATAGATACACAAGCTTAATATTCTGATTAATAATGTCGAATGTGCATGCAGCATATAAAAACGTAAAACAAATCCCACAGCAAAGCAAACTGAATAACGAAAGTACCTGGGCAACACCTGAACTTGACAAACTAAGAATAGCGAAAAATAGAATGTATAATATATGGGAAAAGAACAAAACTAAAAACAATCTCAACAATTATAAAAAAAGAGAAATCAGTTTAATAATCTTAATAAATTCTTAAAAATAAACATATACAACAACAATGCAAAAACGCAAAAAATACTAAAGAAAAATGGGAAATTAGTAGCAATGTAATAAATAGTTGCCGTAACAAACTAACGCATATTGACGAAATTAAAATCAACAACACTGTTATTACAAAACCCAAGGATATTGCCAACGCGCTAAATGCAATATTCTTGAATCTTGGAAATTTTAAGGGAGTGGCTTCTCATATCAGCAATAATATAATTAACAAATCGACTAACACAGTATTCTCATTCAAAAGCGTCACAGTAGGAGAAATTATGGACATGTTAAATAACCTAAATTCTAACAAAGGGAGTGGACCATCAGATACTCCTATCAGAATTCTATAAGATAATGCATCTGTAATAGCCCCGCATATGACTTACATTGCTAATCAGATAATGAGAGGCGAATTTCCAACTGTATGTAAAATGGCAAACGTGACTCCAATTCATAAAAAAAGATTAAAAATGTGACCCCATGACCCCAATTTCCGTAACCCATTGTGTTGGCAAAGTTTGGGAAAGGATTATTTATGATCAGATAAAGTCATACGTAAATAAACACCAACTTTTATTAAAACGTCAGTTTGGCTTCCGTAAACACCATTCAACCATTGACGCCCTAATACAGAAAATTGGAGACATAGCTTAGACAACAAGCAATACATTTTAGCGGCATTTTTGGGTTTAAGTAAAGCATTCGATAGGATTAATCATGAACTACTTTTCGATAACTTAAAACAAATCGGATTTGATTCTATATGGTTAAAACTGATAGAAAATTATCTCAAAGATAAACAACAACCAGTAAAGTTAGATACAGCCAGCTTTTCTGACTGGGCCACGTTAAACAGAGGTATACCGCAAGGAACACTACTAGGTCCGTTATTATTTTGCCTATATATATACAACATATCCAGTGTATTACAACAGTCGCAAATTACGGAATACTCTGATGACACTACAGTCTACATAGCCCATGAAAATATCTAAACTGCAAAAAATTATTTAGAAAAAGATACAAAAATATAAATATGGCATTTAGTCATTACAAGCTAAAAATGAATAATGATAAAACAGAATTCATGATACTGTCACCCTCATTAAATACTAATGATGCGTCATCAACCACTTTGACAATAGATAATGCTGTAATCAAACAAACTATAATGTTAAATTTCTGGGCATACAGGTAGGCAATAATCTTTCATGGAATGAACACTTTAATAACATATTCACAAAAATGGCATCTAGCACATCATATCTCCGACAAGTTAAAGGGCAACTAACAAAAGAAACTAAGACGCTAATATACAAAACTTAATTCTACCACACTTCTTATATGGATGTACGCTACTTCAAAAAATCAAAAGAGAAAATTACTTAAAATTAAATCTCCTTCAAAACTATGCGTTGAGATTGATAGCTGGGTACTCATACAAACGTAAGGCAGGTAGACAAAAATTCAAAGCTTCAACAACTAACCTGAGAAAAACTTTAAAATTCCCAATCATTGAAGCACACAAAGAATATTTTACTCTGCTTTTTATATTTAAATACATTAACAACATCAGCAAACCATTCCAAAATAACAGATTTACCTTTTTTCCAAATCCTATCGTTAATTCCAGAACAAGTAATCTAAAACAAATTAGGACAAATACCCACTATGGAACGAACTCTGTAATCAAGCAAGCAATTCTACTTTGGAATTCTCTATCATTACAGGTTAAACAAATCAAGTCTTTATCAGCATTTAAAACAAAATTAAAATTATTAATATTAACCAGATATGAAATACCATCACACCAGCACGACAACATACACATCAATTCAGAATTTATATATCCACGGCCATATTAATTAAATCATAATTTTTTAATTTTTTGGGAATAGTTGTAAATACGTTTTATTTTATTCGTCTACACTTTCCGTTACTGCACAGTAGTTTAGATTGCACTGACGCATTTGCCTTTAGCAGTGTAAGTTTTTATTAAACTAACACTGATGGATTGATCATCTCTGTAAAGTTTTTATTCAGTGATTATATATATATATAGAATAAAAACTTTACAGAGATGATATATCAGTGTTAGTTTAATAAAAACTTACACTGCTAAAGGCACATGCGTCAGTGCAATCTAAACTACTGTGCAGTAACGGAAAGTGTAGACGAATAAAATAAAACGTATTTACAACTATATATATATATATATATCAAGCACTAATACCTGGAAAGAAGCCAAGAGGAGTACTACTGATCACGTGTTTGGATGTTTTGAAGGAAGTTTTATTAGATGCTCCACTTGACTTAAACAACGTAGATACTTGGTATGTGGCAGCAGACCGGGGAACATGGCAACAAATTATGAGTGGTGCGGTGTTGCATAAAGCAAGCACCTAAGATGATGGTAAATCTAGTCATTGAGTAAGTTATCTAATAATGTCGCTCTGGTTCTATCATACTTTATGCATTCGAATAAGTAAAGGTAAGAACTTTTTATAAAATTACTACTTTTGTGACGTTGCAATTGAAAAAACTGGCTAAAAACTTGTTGCACGAACAACAACGAAAACGAGACTGATATCACGGCGAAATAAACCATTTTACAAAGTTATTTCGCAAGCGAGCAACCCAAAAATAAAAAAACAGTATATCAATTTCTAAAAAATTGAGAGCATTCAGGCAACCCTACATTGACACAGATAATAATTGGGAGTACCTCTTCTATCACAGGGCTTTATAGCATGAGATTAATCATATTTGCTAGTTAAAACTGGAATTTATTAAAGTTTATGTAGGCAAATTTGGGTTTTCACACTTAAATTAACTTTAGATGATAATTATAGTAACTTCCAGTAAGCCTTTCTTATTTTGACTCTCGTATTTTATGTTTCCCACTTAAATTACTATGATTTCTTGACTTTCTTAAGCCAACGAAAGACCACTTGTGATGAATCAACCCTAGAAATCTACCGATGACTATTTAGAGTAATGTGGCAAACGTGCGATAATAATGATGATGTACGGCGCTGAGCAAGCACTGAAATCCACCCGCAAACGACGCACCGTTTCCTGTGTGGTTTAAACTTGGCTTCCTACCGTGACGGATGTACTGATGAATTAAAAGTAAAAGCTTTGCACAGATATAGCTTACCTTCCGCTAGACTGTGCGGTGTCTCTTTAAGCATTAGCTAAACATTATATTGTAACTGATTACTTCCGGGTGGGAAAACGAAAACGCATTGACAAAAGCTTCCTGTGGCAGCAGTAATTTGAGAATTAGGCCTGCGCTGTTAAATTAGCTAAGCAAGAATGAACCATGTTTTTTGGAAGAAAGTTTTAATCTTTTTGTAGTTTGCAAGATGGTCATGTAACGCGTGCTGGATGGGAAAAAGATAATTTGGGTACGTTTCCTGAATGTAATATTTCCTTTAGTTTACTTAATAGAAACGAGCAATAACTTTGCTCTTCCAAGAAAATCTGTTACAAGTAACCATGCAGATCTATAATGATTCATGTAAATAATTTGTGACTAATCGAACTAAAAAAATAGCGTTTATATAAAGTGAATTTTCGATAGAACGGCGCTCTTGGCAAAATTATATTCTGGGAAATAATAATTTTCTGAAACGAGGTTTCTAGAAACTTATTTTTTAGCTCAGAATCTGTAAAAAAACTTGCTTGGATGTAGGTTCATGTCTGAGAATTGTTCATGGGAAACCAATTTTTTTCGCTAGGGAGAGAAAAAGACAGAAGGAGAGAGAGAAAGAGAGAGAGAGAGAGAGAGAGAGAAAGAAAGAGAGAGAGGAAAGGAGGAAAGGATGAGTATGCGTGAGAATGCAAGACTTTGTCACGCAGCAGAATTGCAATGATGCTATTATAATAAATTACAATGATAGTGTCTTCTTAGTATCCCTTGTTCCATTTTCTCATAATCTGATAATATTATGGAAACGTTTCAGGAGAAAAACAAGCGATAATAATATCGATTGTAGTATACCCACTACGTGCACAAGAATTGTTCAAAAGGGTGCAAACCAATTTAAAATTCTGACTAGATAGGCTGGCTTAAATTTGATTAAGCGCTCGTCTTTATACACACAGGGGTTGTGTAGGCTTACGAACAAATTGACTTTCCGCTCTGGATACAGAAAAAGAAAAAAGATGACGGCAAGAAATCCACCACAGAATGATACTTACATAATTCAAGAGCTTCCACTAGAATATCTAACTATACTATATGCACAACATTGGTGTTTGTGCATCATTGTGAATGGTGGCCCTTATTGTTTCGCAGAATAGCTGCATTAATCTACCTAACATGGCTGATCGAGATTTGTATAAAATTTGCACATGTGAGCGAAGCTTTGCTAGCACATAGTGAGAGAGGCTCGCAAGTAACATTATGACACACACACACGCACGCACACACGCACGCACGCACACACACACACACACACATCACAAATTCCAAGTGAGTCCTACAAATTCTTCAACGAGCATCAAAAGCTAATTAGCGTCGCAAATTTTTTATTTTACTAATTAACGTAAAAGCTAATTGGCCCCAGGTAAACGTCGCATGTTTTTGTCCCACTAATTAACACATACAGTGACGTATAGAGTGAATGCTTAACACTTTTTCATTCTTAACATTGGTTAGGGGTCTTGCTTGACACCATTCTTGATGTTAATTTCATTGCACTTTGTTTCCAAGTTTTTACTTTATTTTAAGGAAGTTGTGAAATTGTTCATATGAATAATGATTTACTGAATATCTCATCTTAATTATCATTGTTTTACTAAAAATTATCTTTATTTTACTAAATGAAATTAACTAACAAATAACTATTTTTTACCGTAAATCGCTCTTTCAAATTGATTATAAAGTTTTTTATTTTATGATAAGGAAATTACGATGCGAATTATTGTGAATATTGCTATATATATTATTTTTAATGCACTGTAAGCTACTGTAAAAGCCATTTTGTAACCGACATTAATTTAATTTGTCTTATTTTTTCTGTGTTGCCTGTATTTTCAGCCCTGATGCTAATTAATGCTTTCCAACACTCCTTGACGCTAATTTGTAGGACTGTTCCAAATATTCTGCCGCTTTTGCAGAGAGGGCGAATATACAGCAGCTTACATGGAATCCCACCAATTTTCAATAACTGTAGGAAGATTTCACGTAGTGCTTACTCTTTAATTTACACGAGTGAAAAGTTTTCCGTATGTCACAACGAAACTGAACGCGCAAGCAAAAACGTTGTGCGCTAGCATAACGTCAGGTGAGAGGGAATCTGGCATACCTGCCGTTCAAGCGTGCGAGCCACTGAGGCCCTCGCGGTTCTCTGCTTCTCTCTCTCTCTCTCCCTTTTTTCCTCTTTCTTCCTCTTGCCCACCTTTTCCTGTATTGCTAGCTGGCGAATCGTGTAGATGGTTGATTCACATGAACATGTAAACTTACAAACACATTCGAAAAATGACGAGGAAGACTTGTTGGTGTAGCTCATTTTCAGCCATGAAAACGTTTTTGCGGTTAACGAAATTTAAAGATTGGCTTTATAACATTTATTTATTTTATTTTATTAATGACTAGCTATGCGCTGATTTGGGTTCATAATTTAAATGCCATCGTTAAAATAAAGTTTTCGAGTTTTCATGTAATTAAATGCTTCTGATAGCGTGATGAACTGAATCAGCTAGATTGCACGAAAGTCGTAAAAGGTGGCGCCCCCCTGGCCGGAAATTGCGCAAGGTTTCATGATTCACTTGGCCATGCAGCATGCAACTAATAAAACTCTCATAAGCCTCCATTGCAATTCAACGTGCAAACGCTGCAACTTACACGTTTGCAATTTCCAGATTTTGCATGAATTGAGCACAGTGGAGAAATATTCAGTGTCCGTCGGTAATGGCTCTTGTCTATTTAAACACTATAGACCAAGATAATGTGTAATACATCAACCAGGGTAAATGGGTAGGTAATGCAATTAAAACTGTGAGGTTTTCGATTAGATAGAAGTTACTAACATAATCACATTCTGGTCTCTCCTATCCCCACGCTACACACTTTTCAATGAATAAACAAGTTCGCACATTGTGCCGCTTTTTAACAAACACAAGTAGCTGACGTGAACTAAAACATACCAGAATACTGTAGCCTAGTAAACTTATGGCGCCACTGTTTAATGTTTGTGAGCAAACTGTCTACAAGAACAAGAATAAGAATAACGCAAACAAGTACTAGACATCCCATTCTAAGCTGTAATAAATAGGTTTTCGTTATCTGTAACTTGGTTAACTGGGTTAACTAAATCAGAGATTCAAGTTCAATAACCTAACAGGGATTCAAGAAACAGTGCTTAATTAACAGATTATGAAAAATTTTTTTCAGTAACATTTGAAAACCGACCTCGATAGACCTACATAATATCCTTTATATAGACAATAATCTTTTTCTGCTATCCATTTTATTGTTTTTACACGCATTACTAGAACTGTTAGAGGTCATTCTCACGCGCAAGTTGCATAATTTTTGCTGTAACCTGCTTTATAATACACGGGAGGGGGGTAAAATGTTCCAGCGTGACCAAATGATCAAATAAGTCTATTACAATTTGCTTGAAAACATCAACAATTCGGTTGTCTCTTTCAAAAGTCAGATAATGTTCCGACCAACATCTCTTTGACACCACAGTCTGCCCCTGAAAATTCATAAAGGCCAGTAAGTCGTTTTGCTTTCTCATGTGTAAGAGTAAGAACTATGCATACAATGATTAGTGACGTCGATCCTCCCTTGAGTTTTCCCATTGTTACAAAATGGAGTTGTCCTTAAATAGATGTCTTGCCATTAAATCCATCAAAAATATGAATGAATCTATGTTACATCGACATCTCGCATTTCTCCATTCTTTTCAGCAGTATCAGTAACATGTTGTGGGATAAGGGCGTATCAGCTTGTTCATCAGAACTATGGCTAATAAACTAGTTAACAGATCTGGAGCAGGTTTCACAAAACCGTCACTAAATTAACGACGTCCTTATTACATTCCCTAAACTATTAATAACGACGTCGTTAACTTAGTAATGCATTTGTGAAACTGAGTATTAAAAAATGTTGAGGTCCCATATACTACGATGACAAACAGACAAATATTCACAAACACGTGACGTTCCAAAAAGCTATCAGAACTCAGAAGTAACCAGAAATAAAAATTGCTAGCTTGACGTCAACTGGTAACTGAAGTACCATTTTAGTACTTAGACTTTGCAAAACTCTAAACTGGTCTGTGAAGGTATTTAAGCCATTTTTCCTCAAAAATAACAATGTCGGTTCGTTTTACTATTGTGCTCAGTGCTACTGTGTTATTGCACTGTTAAAATGTCTTACTGTACTTGCAGTTTTCAGGGTTATGTGAAATGTGAGATCTGTGAGCCACCTGTAGGTCCTTGAAAATCTCTAAAATCGCCCGTATGAGCAACTAGGGACCTTTCGTTCAGCAAATCCAAAAGCAGATTTGCAATCAGCTTGGCAAAAAACCCTATGCTGCTATATTTAGGATTTTGTGCTTAATATTACGATGTGCCCGTTTTGGGTCCAAAGGAAACCCAATAAAATAGCTTTTATTTTCCCTATTCCAATAATTTTCAGATTTGTGCACTAAATATTGGATCTTTCCCTACTTTCGAGCACAAAGGTAAACCCTAAAATGGGTTGGTACGGCAATTGTGTTTGCCCTATAGAAAATAACTAATGACAAATTTGCATTTTGCACCAAATTCATTTCGTGTGATTTCCAGGTAAGTGTATAGACAACAACGTTTCACTTCTGTTATTTGGACCCATTTCAAAATGGCTCCCCAAAATTTCCTCATGGTTTCGGAAAAACGCCACCCAATTTGGGAAAAAATCCTTAACTTTCAACAAAAAAATAAATTTTTGCTTACAAAATTGTGGACAAAAAAAACCTGGTGGAAAATATATTCCTTTTTGCAGTCACAACTTCAGCTGATGAATCTCTTGGCAGTCTACAATCTCCCGACTGCAAAGCAGTCAGTTATGGCTTCCCACACCTGCTGCATGCGTCCAGTGGGAGTTATATAACTCAGAGTGACGTTACACGTGAATCATGTGCGACTTTAGACAGGTGTTTTGTGTTTCAGACTAACAACAAGAGGAAACAAAACAAAACAACGCCTTATCTCCTAGCATTCAGCTTCTGAAACAAAATTAATGTCCTTAAAATTACGAATAATTGGTCAATTACTTGCTAACGAAAATTTGTAACAACTTCTCAGTATTTTTACTTGCTAATGGACTACAAAATAATATTTCTTTTGTGTTATTGTATTCCACATTTTGTGTTTTGCGGTATAAGTTATTGTGCCTTTCTTTATTCATTCGTTTGTTTACAATCGTTCGGTCACGCATTTTCACTAATTCGTTTAAAATTACAAATAATTATATTTTTTGTAAATTTTAGGTTATATTAAAACTGATTTAGAAAATATGTATATATTGTCATCAAATAAGAGAGAAAGTATCATTTCTAAGCATGTGTAGATGCGTAGATTGTTTTTATTAAATGGAGAATACAAGTTTTTACTAATCAGAGTCCAACTCAAGGCTATAGATTTTCCTTTTTTTTCTCTTGGCATTCTAATGAGTTTGAACGCTTTCAAAATATATTTGTGTAACGTGTACGGCTCCTTTCAGACAAACCGTAAATTACAACGTGAGATGTGACTCAGTGATGCTACAATAGTAATTAAACATGTTGGTAAAAGCCAAGAATATACAATACGCTTTGCCATCAATTTCCTTGGCCAATTAGATGACACCCTGTGGAGGCGGCTCTATTTTAACATTGTTGCTGTTTCATACTGTTAGACATACTGCAAGCCGTTATTTGGTCGGTAGGGTCTAGCACTAACTTAAATGATTGTGGTAAGACCTGGATGTATCAAGGATAATCCTCAAACAACAGAAGTGGTATAACAACGAACGAGTTTGAATTCACAGAAAACAGGCAGAGGTGTTGTCATAATGCTGCGTCACCTACACACATCTTCGTATTCTGAATCTCCAGAAATGGATTCCAGTTAATTGAAAAATAACTGAAGTCATGGACAAAAACAAACGATGGGCTAGCTTTCGGTCTGCTATACAAAGGAAAGAGCTGTGTACTGGGTATACTGCTGAACAGTAAATGGGAAACAGACGAACGTCGGCAATGAGCTGAGTTGCATGTAATAAACATTTCTATGTCTATTTGGTATTTTTGGTTATTCCCTCCTGTTGCAACTCTATAAGGAAATCTTCTTCACCGTGATGCTGTCGTTCTCGTTCTCCTTGTTTTTCATGTAACAAGTTTTTATAAGTTTTCAATATCGTATTTTAGTATAATAAATTCTTACGAAAAAATGGTTTCGTAACAACGGTAAATGTTGATCTAAATAAGGTATACAGGCAGCTGGACAGAAGAAACTCAAATACAGAGTAACTCAGAGATTCGTATTTTCAACTACAGTCTACTTTGCCAATGTTTTACTTCACGTTTCTCAAATTTGCGTTCGTCCAAGATACGTGACAGTATCTTTTCATACTAGTATATTCCACTCGATGTAGTGGTATTTTCTTACAACAGAGGTCACGTGACTGCTCTGATTCGTGTTAATATTACCGATGTTTTTCTTGCAGCATCGCTGTTACCGGTGATATACGATTTGTCTTGTCATGGCTTCCGCCAAGCAATTATTTCTAAAGTAAACGCACATTGCAACAGCAGTGACGTACAGCTAAGTCAACTAAGCCACTTTTCCAATAATACACTTTGTGGATTGTTCGTGCATTTTTACTTGTATTTAAGTGGTCATTCTGCAAGACTCGTAAACTTTGCGACTCGACCATATTGCCTGCATTCCTATCATAAATTTCTTGGTGTTTGATATAGAAATCCATGCGCATTTGATTACATATGATTACACGCCCAGTGGCTTTACTATAAACATTTTTGATGCGAATGAAAGATTGCTTAATGATGAAGTTGAAACTCATGAAACCTTATGTGCCAGCCCTTACATCAACAGTAATATTAATAGCAATGTACGAATGTCAATATTAATGATAGGCGCAACAGCAAAAAGAAAAGTATTTCTTTTCATTCTGTTGTGCCGATGTATTCTGGAATTACCCTCCGGACACATCATGTACTTTCTCTAAACATGAAAATTTCCGATATAATAACGTCACTTTTTCCGGCTTGTTATGGCATAAATTATTTAATCTAAGTGATTTTTAATATACTCTTATGTCGGTCTTTTGTAGGTGAGGAGAGAGATTGACTTTGGCTATCCAATGCAAAAATCTTATATAAGTGATTTTCATTTTTTCAATGCGCTTTTCTTGGTTGAGTTTTTGTTAGCAATTAATCTCATTAATAATTTTCACAGCGTTGTGTTGGTATATATGCCAAATTTTTGTTTTATTTAAGAATTCTAAATCGTCATTATTTAGCATAATAAACGACTGATGCCGCTAAAACTATTTATATAGTTGAACATCTCAGCAATTCCATCTGCCAAAAAATCATAGCAAAGCTTTTAAATCATAGAAAAAGCTGCTGCATGAGCTAATTTTAGTAAACAATGACACCATTCAGCATGCAAACACTGTGTCACCATACAAAAATTTTTCAATGAAAATGAAATTTCGGAAACTCTCCTATTACAATTCGATGATGATTTAAGTTTTTGTATTTAAGTGGTGCCAGTTATGAATTTAAAATGCCACTCATTCCTTAACATTTTTTATGTAAGTATATACAGAGCAGATTTTAATGTGTTGTGAATAATTTTGTTGGTTTTGCAACGTATTCTCTAGAGTTCTTAAGGAACACTACCACAAAACAAATCTTTTACTCAGTTATTTATTCTGACTATTAGTACACCACAAGCAAGTCTGCCTATCGATACTACATAAACCAAACAGCTACTGCGGAGGACTAACACTTACGATGTTAATTTTCCTGTGTTCACACAATCCCAAGGCGGTAGACGAAACGAAGCCATCGCCTATTCCATTCATGCAATATAGTGGACGTTAAACTGGATGTTGTCATTAGCTTGCATTCGGAGGTATGTTAATTTTTGTTAAACGTGTTTCTAACATTTACAGTAGATGCAGTGTCACGACATTAAACATGATCTAACCTTGAATTTTTATAAGCACCTGTCTGATGACCGACCATTGACCGAGTAATTTTGCGCATAAGCCTATACATCATCTGCGCACATACAGGCCTAAGAACTAAATAAATAAATTTTAAGTGCATGAAATTGAAAATTACCTTAATTAGGCCTGTGTAGTACCCAGCACATGATACATTATAACAAAATTTGTTGAGTAAATTATCGGTATCAATAACACTTTTGATTTAAATTTCTTAAAAAGTGATAATTGGGTGTTGTGAAAGTACCACAAGTCGTGGCACTAGGAGCTTGGAGCTTAATTGTGCGAGATAGTTTGATTATAATTTTATGACCAGCCGTTACGTATTGAATCGACAGTTTTAAAATAATTTGGCTTGGTTACTATTTGTTTTTCAAAAGTGCACAAACTTTGGACAAAGATTGTGCAAGCTGTTAACACAATGGGGAGGGGGGGTTGTGACTATCATTTTTCGACCATTACTAGTGGACGCATTACAAAATAATTTGCAGAAAGTAGGAAAACTTGTTAGTTTAATATCGTAAAAGCTACTAGATTTGCCTATCATTAGCCAATAATGCGCGACAAATCTAAGTAGTATCTTGCTATAGCAGAAAATAATGGTTGTAACTATGGCTAAATAATTATGCAGAGCATATTACTGCTATTACACCTGCCTAAAAATGCTCTACTTTGCAATAATTTTGCAAAAGTAAATTCGAAAATTTTCTGAATCGGTTAAAACTAAAGAGTTAGTTATTACAGGTGGGAAATCAATAAAAGTATCCACAAAATAATAGTAGATGTGGTGGCAACAAGAATGATGAGTAAATCAAAGTTCTTGGTTTAATGATGCAACTTGAAATAATGTGAAACAGAATTTTCGTTGCGAAAACGTTTGAAGGTCATAGCTGGCATATATCAAGATATTTATCTGTTTGAACAACTTAGGTACCTTGCAAGGTAATGAGCTCGAGCTACTGTCTAACTGTTTTAGTAGAAGTCGGATTTTACATAGTTTAACAAGATAAGGAGATAGAGCTTTTGATTTCATCAACAAAATTTATGCGCCGACTATTAGAGTGAATGCTATAGTAACGCGTATGATCTACTGATATAGTTATATTGATATTTCGAAACAGATAAACCAAAAAATGTTTAATGTAAGGCAATAATCATTTGCTACACTACGTGCAGCACGTAGTTCAGTTGGTTCTCGTCAAAGCAGCAGTATCGATGTTAAGGATTTTTACTATAAAGCCTTGATGTTCTTATCAGCTGAACAAGTAAATAACTCTAAACGGAAATTAAATAATCTTTTGTAAATAAGGTGTAGTTTTGTCCCCAGACTAGTGGAAAATTTTTTATTCATGATTTGTTTATAACTGTAAAATTTGGTATGATAAGTTATTTCACAAATTTAATAAGCTTTTCTTGCAATTCATGATATTAAACATTATTCATAAAGAAATAAAAGCAAGGTATTCGCCTTTGGCCATAGGGCGCGCTGAAATAGCTTTGAGGGTTAATGTTCATCTTTTAACAGCTTCTGTTTTCACTGCTCTAAATAAAAAAACAACGATAGTTCACCAACTGTCCCACAGTCATTGCAATAATTCAATAAAATCTTGTCATATTCAATTTTTGCTGGGGAAACATGCGTGAGTGAGGGATTTTCCCGGCCAGTGTTGCTAATCTTGTTTTCATAAAAGCAGGAGGATTATGTCGGGATGTTATAGGGGTTTGTGTCCGTATTGTTCAACTTGTGAGCACTGTTTGTCAGTAAGTGTACTGACAGTGTAGACTACATGCTTAAACAATTAACTGGCATGGTGTGTTTCTCTGGAATTCATAACTGTTATTCTTGTAAAATTTTAACAGGACTTTAGAATTAATTTTATATATTAGGTACATCGTTATTTTCTCAATAGAGACAAAAATGCATTTTTGTCCAAAAAATAAATCTTATAATTACGTTTGTCATATTTTTAATGTTCTGAAGCGGAAGGTTCAGTTTATTTAAATTGTATGTGCATATATTAATAAAGAATGTATTAATAAGCGTTTCAATATAAGGTATATAACTCTTCCGATGTATAATTAGCCGAGTAGTACTCTTCCTAGCTGTACTAAATTCAGTGTGAAGTTTTACCGACCTATGAGGACTAAGGCCAGCTGGATTTTGAAAATTCATGCAGAAAATGCAAATTTATAATATATTAAAATGTCATTTTAATTTAATTTAATATATTGGATTAACAATCGACAAGCACATATACATTACAATTATCATACACTACATATTTACAAAATATTAATGACAATAAGACGGATTACCTAAATCACATCATCATAATTTGATGTATATTATACTTAATTGGCACATATAACAATTAAAGTAACAATGATCTGACCTATAGACAATATAATAATAATAATAATAATTATGCTCAGTTTTTTATTTTAAAACAATCTCTGGCAAAGTTACAAATATTCCTAAGATAAATTTCATTTTTTGTCATCGGTTATATCTAGGAAATTAGGAAATAATCTCGAAATTTCAACTAATAAACTTTTAGGTTTGACCATATCACACTTTCACGTACCATATGCTCTTCATTTTTAATGTCTAAATTGTTACAATTATACGTATCCTCGCTGAAGAATAGATAGTTTAGCTTGTAATGTTGTTCAGTTTCTATAGCAAGAGAACGTGCGCTTATTACTCTAGCAATTTAGCAAATGCAATTTTACTTCTCTAGGTACAGATTTACATAATAGATGACTTTCCACAGAGCAATTATTCTTTAATTTACAATTGCCTGTTTACATCCATAGTGGTTAAGTAATAGTTTTTTTAGTAATAACATAAGTATTTTTTAATTTAGTTTTAAGTTTTTTAACAGGCATTTTCCACTCAGTGTATTTTGATTATCCCAGATAAGACCCAAGCTAGTGCAGTTTAGATTATCATGAATAATTTGGGCCCAGCTGTTTATATTTTCGTGGGTGTGACACAGTCTCTATAGATTACATTGCCAGTGATGTTTCAGGAAGTCTAATTGAGTGCAGTCAAAGACTCATTACTCTACATGATATCGACTCCTAGGAAGTACTGTTATAAGTCTCTTCTTCCCAGCATGTTTTACTGATTTGCAATATACTCTCAGTGTGTTATGACACAACTTTAACAATTTAGTGCTTCAGTGGTTATGTTACATATGCGTAAGATATATTAGAGTGGTATAACGCACGGATAAAATTGATGCAAAACGAGACATAAAAAATCTCGTATTTATAAGCAAACATTAATATTTGTCGAAATACATGACAAACTACTTGATTGAATGGGTAGATGAATCAATCAGTGAATGAACGAACGAACGAAAGGATGGATAAATAAATAAGTTAATGAATTGAATAATGGAGCCAAAGAAAGACAGAATGAACGAACGAACGCACACACGTAGAACGTACGAATAAACAGAGCCAATAACTTTATACAAACGAATTTTAAATAAGTGCAGCCGCTTACGTAAAAACTGAATAAAAAGGACCTTTTGGGTCCCATTAAAATGTATATGAGGATGAGGAAAGAATGTCTCAATTTAGAAAATTGCTTTCTTTAATGTAATTAAACTCGTACGTTTTATGGTGACATAAACTATTTATTATATTCGTGCTGGAGGACACAGTCTGAGTGTAATTATAAGACATTCTGTATACCCTAGAGATACTTAAAAACTATACCAATTTTACTGAGAAACTGTTTAATGACGTGGATAATATCGCGTTTTAACTGCTATTAGTACGAGAACATTGCTGCGCAACGTGGTTTTAGAAATGTCGTAAAAACAGATCATGACATTATTAAGATGGCACGGAATATTTGAATCGTCCAAATATGCATACATAATTCTATACCCTATGCATCTACGGTTCGGAAAAACTCTTCCCCTGTTTTCCCCTTGCCCCTTTCAATTCTCAGAGGGTCAGGGAAATGGATGCAACAATCAGTGCTCTAGAATTGGCTTCTCATTTTCGCAATACCAGTACACTCCCCCAATATTCTCACCGTTCAGTCTTTGATGTCATCTATCGAGCGTCTGCTTTGTCGTCCTCTTGAGTGCTTCACAATGGTTTGCCCTTGAGGTTGTAGGTGCAGAGATTCTGGGCCCTGACCGCCTCAGGGGATCAATTATGGCAAGAGAAAATGACAATAACATTCTTTAATTATCCACACAATTTTTGTAAATTCGCTTATATATTATTATAATAGATCTATAAGGTATATACTTGAGTAAAATTAATTATATGGACTAATGATTAAATACATAGCCGAAATTCTGATTCCAGGCAATACGTGCACTACGAGAAAGTACACTTTGTCTCGTAATTTTAGATAAGAAAAATAAATCCATATTAACTTAATAACAACTTGAAGCACTCAACATAAAAAATGGGTTCGTACCGACTAACACAATACACTTTTACTAGCAATCATTATACCACTCATTTTTTCCGCCTCATTCTCTTAATCGCAGGCACTCTGTCGCTGGCTTTGTTTAAGGGCTATTAAACACGTAGCATTATGTCGACTGGAATATTTATTAAATGAAAAATGAACCAAGCTGTCACATTTCCTATTTACACGCGGCTCGTTGTTGCCTTGAACGCCATCTCGTTTTAGCTTTTATTGAAAATTTAATGATAGGTTTCTAGTTTAAATTAAAACAGTTACCGTATATTAGTTTGTGCTGTCAAGAGTAAAGCAACGATAAAGACGTATCGCAGCAAAATTAAAATAACTAAATAGTACGTTCTCTTCAAAACGTGAATCCCGCTTCGTTCTACATGTATTTCGCCGCATAACATGAAGCACTGGTGCTTGTAGCGATACCGGAACCTAGGTCATTACCAACGATAAGGCCCTAACATGAGACGTAGAATCGGTTGAAGCTGCGTTGCCACGTTCCTTTCTCAGCTGGACACATTACTAGAATCAATATGGTAAATGAAGCTTTAGATCCAGTATTGAGCTCTGCTTTCAGCCATCCCATCCATTTACCGAACAGCTTTTTTGTTGCTTAACTTTGGTCGCACAGCACCCGATGACCACTGGACTATTCTTCTCATCTTGAAGAAGAAAAAAGAGGTGCAAATAAGAGATGTATTACACTGAGGGTTTGAGAGCAAACTGTGGTTATCACTTCTTCTATTATCTAGGCATCTTTGCTAGCTGTATATATCTGATCTGTTTCACAATGTAGGTTTGAGCATTTTCAGTACGAAGATGTTATCTTGATGCATGTTAGTTGATACCAGATTTCCAAAAGAACTCGAAATCTTCAGACATTGCGCACTATACAACATAGTTTTGCCACAAGCTATAACAAGCGCATTGAATTTTTTTCTTGACTCGCCAGCAATTAACATCTTAATTGTATTTTCCAACTACCCTTACAACACATTTATAACCCATTTAAGCGTGCTAAATGAGCGAGATTAGCATTAAAAATTTGAAAACGTGGTTTTCTTAGATAGTCCAAGCCCTTTTATGGTGGATACAGCAAAGTCCCACAACCACATTGACAATTGCTTTGTGTCTTTCCCTAATCCTCTAATCTTCTAATGTACAGACAGTTTGCTTTGCGGTCCAGCAAAGAGGAACTATTAGATCAAATAGCTTCACCAATTAGTTGATAATTTTGTATGTTTTAATTACGATCATCTTTGTTTTGCAACTTGTGAATTATAGCTTTCCGTATCCGGCAGATAAATGTAGCTTTTCGTAACTTAATTACTATTGATTTATCCAGTGAAATTTAACGAAAATCACGAAGAATGAGTGTTACGCGTACTGAAAAAATGTAGTGCGACTGCAGGAATAGGGTGTCAGTCCTAATAAGAAAAATTAAAAAGTTTTGGAACTGTTCTATGTTTTATTTTTCTGTTCGAGTGACAAAACAATGCTTGATAGGGCAGGTTACACTCGCAACGCCGTGTATATCAAAATGCACTGGCAATCGTTTTCTTTGGCTGTAGATTAAACTAGTTACTACAGTACATAAATTATTTCGAGTGAATGTGAACGCTGTAGCAAATTTTAGTTGTGCGTGATGCCACACAGTAACAAGTTGTAAATTTTACGTGAAAAAATTAATACTGTTTAATTTAATGTAATGTTTCAACATGTTCTGCAGGTAATATTGCAGTTGAACAACTACTTTACAACATTGTTCTTCAGCCCATCAGGTGCGAATCTCATTTTGTCTACAAATTTGGATTACTCTCTATGTCAGTAATGTTTAAACTTCTTTTAGAAAACATGATTTTCTAAAGCATGCCTGCACATAGGTTGTCTGATTCATCGGTGAGATCTGTCTTTCACTCGAACAGATTTCATGGTCCTTTCCCTCTTCTCAAATGACAATATAACTAATACTTCAATAAAAGTTGAAAATAGCATAATAAAACAGAAAAACAATGTAAGTTTTCTTGGTATCTGTGTAGATAACAAACTTTCTTGGGATAATCATTTTAATAAAATTTCCGATAAAATGTCGTGCGGAACGTCCTACTTACGGCTGGTAAAAGGTCAACTAACTAAACAGACAAAGTTATTAATTTTTAAAACTCTCATTCTACCGCACTTTTTATACGGATGCACACTTTTTCATGAAGTTTCAAGAGACAGCTATTACAAACTAAATAGTCTTCAAAATTATGCATTAAGATTAGTCGCTGGCTATTCAAATAAAGCGTCTCTCATCCCAAATCAAACCTCTGCAACAGAATTAAGAGCAAGGTTTAAAATCCCAATTTTACAAGCACATAAAGACTTCTACATAATCTTGTTTTATATAAATACATCAACAATATTAACACGCCCTTCATCAAAAATAGGCTTCCACTCCTCCTGGAGCCAACATTAAATCCAATAACACTCAATATTAAACAAATACGCACTAATAACAAATACGGCAACAATTCTATAACTAAACAAGGAGTTCAACTTTGGAATACCCTGCCATCAAATTTAAAACAAATCAAGTCTTTCGACGAATTCAAATAAAAATTAAAAATACATAAATTGAATCGTTTTGAAAACCCTACATACGTAAACGATAATATATATGCATCCGCAAATTATATTTACCCACGTCAATTTTAAATTGCATGTATATATTGTATATAGTCTATTATAATTTGCGTGTAACATTATAATGTATATTTTGTTTTAAATTTTTGGCACAGTAGTTTTAGTGGACGCATTTGCCTTTAACAGTTGTGTGAATTTTATTCTCATGCTGCGATGTTCTTTTATGCTTTTACAGTTATGAATATCGATTTTTTATGGCAAATAATGATTATTTTACACACACACGCACGCACACACACACACACACACACACACACACACACACACACACACACACACACACACACACACACACACACACACACACACACACACACACACACACACATATAATTAGCTAGAGGTCATCCCAATAGAAATTTTTTTTCACTTTTGTGATCATGAGTATCGTGTGCTTCACGTGTTAAGGAGATGTTTGGCTATAATTTTTCGGTTTCATTGCAAATTTTCATCCAGCGCTTAACGACGGAGCTCGCTTATTATGTTTAGATTGAGGCAGGACCAGGACCTAGTTATTATCAAGTTGAGTTTCTTACCCTAAAGAGGTATTTGCCTCATTCAGATGTATGTTCTCCCTTATTAAGAGAAGCAATCGAAGGGTAATCTCGCTGTCAGAATATGCTTTACAATCTGTGGTGATGAAAGCAATACTCAAGAAGGTATGTTGTACATGGAATACCTTCTGTACGCGTTGCAGGTGTACATAGCACAGTTTAAGTTTCTAGTCGTCCAACTTTAGAATAACGGCGTTATAATGTGTAAGCTCTCGCTGTCAGAATAAGCTTTACAATCTGTGGTGATAAAAGCAATACTCAAGAAGGTATGTTGTACATGGAATACCTTCTGTACGCGTTGCAGGTGTACATAGCACAGTTTAATTTTCTAGTCCTCCAACTTCAGAATAATGGCGTCATAATGTGTAAACTCGTTGCAAACTCTTTTTGTTGTTGTCTGTTATTGTATTGAACAAAACAACTACTTTTATGAGATTTATCTATTTTAAAGCTTGAAATCAGTTATAGTGTTTTGATCAAGTTGATAATAATGTTAGCAATCAATATTAGTAATTTTATGCCAGTATCTGCTACAATAAAAGAAGCTGTGAATGTATCTCGATGAAAAAATGGTGATTTGCCTGTTAGCAAAAGTTTAGTGTTAAATCTGCATAATGATGTTAGCTCATAAGTGTTAGTCAGCCTGTTGCATATAACTATTTTTCGTGTGGCAGTGTCACGTTTTTTACAAAATAATTTAGAACAGAGCTGGTAATACACTCGCAAACATATTTAGGCTATCTGTCTTAATCTACACCTATTAGTTCTGCTTATGCCGTCGTTTTATGCACCTAAATTGACCGAGCAGCTAAAGTGGGTAATAAAATTTTACAATTCAAACACGTTGATCTGATTTTACGATGTGAAAAATTGCGCCGGTGAGGACGGCTTGCGATGCGTGTTTACCCTAATTTGAATTTATCGCAGGCGTTAATTTCGTAAGCAAATGTAAATGTAATTTGTGTTTATTATTCACGCATAATTGTTGGCGCGTAAAAAGCTTCAGCCTGTTCGCCGTGCGGGGAACACATTGTAATTTGCACTTAATTGAATTGCGACGAGAGTTAAATTGCGTTACGTTTTCGAGATGAGTGGATGGGCTACTTGAAAATGCTGCCTAATCTAACCATAAACAAATTTAATTCGCATACAAATCTATTATTATTTTGCATTTCATGTTACGCTAAAGCACCTTTACAACACTTTCCGTTTTCTAGTTAAATAACGCCTCACATCTTCGAGTGGAGCACTTTTGCTTCAAATGGCATCAATATGGCATTTAATAATCGTCATCAGATAGCCTTTACTACTACTTCTCTACACTAATCTGGCATTAGCACGCTATCTGTATTCGAGAGTTTTTCCGCATTAGATTTCGAGCTGACTTCCTTTTGAGTGTCACAAGAAGACCAAACGACTGTGGATGTGCTGACTCTTGTGTCACTTGCGCCGGCACATTCTGGGTAATTATATATAAACTTTAACTAGTTATTTTTGAGTAACGAATATTTGAGCATCACTTTAAGCGCCATTGATTTTTACTTTAACCTGTTCCACATAGAGATTCTATCACTTTAATTTATTACCCAAATTATGGAACTAACTAGAATAGTCACATTGGCCTACGCCATAACAAAAAAAACTGTTACTGGAGCGTCAACTGTAATACTCTCCTTTACGCTTTTCTATTAAGCAACCGCATTATTTTCATTATACGTCTCTATTTGTGCTTCGTATAATAATTCTATTCATTTGTTTATAGACTTAATCATAATCTGTACTATTCTATCCTTGTCCAGCTGTGATGGAAACCTCACTTCCTGATAATTGCTAGACCTAGTCTAGTCTTAGCCTGAACTTATTTCTACGCATTTACATATTTTATTGACAGATAGCATAGGTAATTTTTTAACTCTTGTACCTCGTTCCTCTTTTTTTTAAATAAAAAATCCTTAATCTGGATTTCAACGCCACCTAACGGCCGTTTGCCTCATTTTTAATCTTCTCTCTGTGATGCAATGAAATGCGTACGTATATCTTTCTTTTACCCCCACCCCGCCCGCTAAATCGCGCCGGTAAAGCCCGTAAAATTTCTATAATAATATGCATTAGTATCAGTGTCCTTATACGTAGCCAACCCTTGACGTAGATCTGGTCCACGATAAATTATCGATCATTGAAGCTGTTGTGTGTGTGACACGAAACTTGATAATACCGTTTTGTCCTCGACCAGAACTTTAGTCTATTCAGGGAAATCTTCCATTAACTACAGCCAGTCTAACCACTGAATTCCAAGTGAAGGACTGTCATTGTCTCCAAAGGACAAAATCATGGCTTACTGCTCTGTCGCTTTCATGCTTTTATTATTACTACTCAGTAAGGAACTCATTTAAGATGAAGACTGTGTATGCTTGGTGCAAAGGAAACGAAATATATCATGTCCAGCCAATCAGGCGTGAGCGAAGCGAGATTTCAAAGCTTGATTCCTGAATTTGTTTTTGTTGTTGTTGTTGTTGTTTTTAATCCACGAGAAATTGACACACTCGGAAGCAGTAATACAAAGAGCCACGAAACTTACAGATAGACACCTGGGGTAGAACCTAAGAAAATGGTGCGTTTAAATTAGAATTGTTGTTCGCAGGTTCAAAAGCCGGGGTTGTTTAAGGGCGCGAAGTAGGAGAAGAAATTTAGAAATTAGGGCAAACTGCTCAGTCACACCTAAGTAAACCGAACTGGATCAGGCATAGTCAAGCGATAATTAGTCACAGTGGACATTGATCAGTCACACATAAGGGTAACAATTTACAGTTTCTGACATGAGTAAACTGAATCACACATAGTCATTTGGTAAACAAGGTCATACTCGTATACTGGGATCTGAATTCATTCGGTGTTGTTCTAAGGTTATTGCTGAACTTTTTCACGTTTAACAGCCGTAAAACAGCCAGAAGTAATGAGAACGTGAGTCAGTTAGTTCAAGAAGGCCTTAATTATTGCCGCGGAAAAGCAAGTTAATTGCAACAAAGGAACAAAAGGCAAATAAATAGCAGTTGGGGGTTTCTGTGACATTTTGGGGTGGTGCATGAAGCAACTTGCATGCAGTATTTTTAAGGCTCTATTTTTTGAAAAGCGGTGTACTTTGTATAAAAATATATCATTTGACTTAATGCACGGAACTTTTAGCAGCATTTAATAATTTCTTTAATAATAATCTTGGTTATAGTTAATGTGCACAACGTTTTTTTTATGATGACACATGTCTTTTTACCGATTTCTACTCTGTCGAACCCAGCAGGATATGACTTCAAACATTACGCACAAGAGCAACGTCTGTTTTTTCTATGGGCGACACTTCAGTACAACAAGGTTTTTAAATTACAGCTATTATGGACGAACTTTCAGATTTCAACATAAAATGGCATGCCAAGGATTATACAGTTATTTTTTATATTGAACCGTGTACTGACTCGCTATAGCAAAAATTACCAAGAAAATTGTATCTCTTTGATAGTTTAATTACTCACTTGACATTGTACAGGAGGGATTTGTAAACTACTGAGTAACAGGTATATAAATCTCTCTCTCTCTCTCTCTCTCTCTCTCTCTCTCTCTCTCTCTCTCTCTCTCTCTCTCTCTCTCTCTCTCTCTCTCTCTCTCTCTCTCTCTCTCTCTCTCTCTCTCTCTCTCTCTCTCTCTCTCTCTCTCTCTCTCTCTCTCTCTCTCTCTCTCTCTCTCTCTCTCTCTCTCTCTCTCTCTCTCTCTCTCTCTCTCTCTCTCTCTCTCCCTCTCTCTCCTCTCTCCTCTCTCTCTCTCTCTCTCTCTCTCTCTCTCTCTCTCTCTCTCTCTCTCTCTCTCTCTCTCTTCTCTCTCTCTCTCTCTCTCTCTCTCTCTCTCTCTCTCTCTCTCTCTCTCTCTCTCTCTCTCACTGCTTCTCAGGGGAACGCGCCGGCTTCGTGAATAATACATCTGGTGTAGGGTTTCCTTTGTGACGAGCCGGCTGTCGCTTCTAACACAATTTCGCTCATCATGTCTGTAAGCTGCGCATGGTGAATACTTATACTGCCATAGAAAATGTCACCGTAACGTGGAAGGCTTCTGAAGCCTGGACTTGTGACAAAGGGGTTAAATTGGTTTTAAACTCCACAAAAACTAAAGGCCTACGTAAACTAGCTACTTATAAATTGAAAACTTGTTTATTAAAAGCGTTGTTTTTTTCGTGATAACAGTGTATATTTCATTATTCTTGAGTTTTGACCAAATGGATCGGAATTAATGCTGCAAACCATTGTAACCAATGACATTCGCAATCTTCACAAGTAGCCTGATAAATTTAACTGCTAATCTGAATAACGGCAATGATAATGACGATGAATGTGATTATTGTGGCACAGTAATAACGATTTTGCTGTTGTTGTTATTATTATTGCTGTTGTTGTCGTTGTTGCTGCTGCTGCTGCTGTTGATGATGATGATGATGGTGGTGGTGGTGATGATGATCATGAGGAGGAGGAGGAGGAAGAGGGAGAGGATAATGATGACGATGAAAACCTGACACAAATGATTGTTATTATTTATAGATAAATAAATCATATATACTTATTATGATAATAATTCATTGTTAGGCTAGACCAGATTAGACTTTATCAGTAGTTTTAGTGTTTGGTTATAAAATTTGTTTCGATTTTATGCTCAAGAATTTATCAGTTTTAGGTGCCATAATAATTAAATTTCCAAGAGTGGCTTAGACTATATTTATGAATTTCAGGAATCATCATACGATTTGCAAGAGTAGTTTAGACTATACGTAGTATAAGTAGCCGTGATGTATTTAACTAAATAACGTTCAAGTACAAGATTGCTCATTTGGTTCGCACAAGCTTCGTTCCTAGCTCTTTACATCTTTTGAGCTGTAAAAGCTTATGACATTCAACCATCCATTCTAGTTCATTAACAGTCTTAATAAAAACCTTCAACCCCACCCCCTGTTTGGCACTATTCCTAACACAAGTTTGGTTGTCTGTTCAGGCAAATTTTGGGTGACATTCCTTTCTGTTTTTGAGTTGCAATTGACGTTTGACTTTGAAATTGCCAACAGGGTCACTCACTCACCTACTAAAATCTGTCTCATATCTGGTGCGATAAATTACCAATGTTTCGTCGGCCACCTCGTTGTTGCTTGTAAGTTGTAAACCTTTCGTATCTTTGTCTTGGTTGTCAATCTGACACCGACACGGTTGTTCGGTCGGATTATATTTTGTTTTGTGTAGTTAACATTACATTTGTAAATGTTTAATAGATGATGCCTGACAAGACGATTGTTTTTTATGGATCTAACTTAATTTTGTATATATAATGCAAACGGGAGCAGGATGGATTTGTGTCAGACAAAAAAATTAAAGGAAATATCAAGCGTTCAGGGAAGTTAGGCTTATCTCAATTTTCGCGAAAAGTGGTAGAAGGATTTAATAAGGAAATTGCGATAAGTGCCGCGTGTAATAAGTAAGATCATTTCACGCTTGAACGCTCCCATTTTGAACGCCCATTCTTCCACCCAAGAAAAGCAGTGCATTACCAACGGTGTAATAAATTAACGGTCCTTCATAAACAGTTTTTTGCACTTTTTTTTGTTATATTTTTCTAAATTTAAGTGATAACAGTAAAAAAAAACCAACATGCTAAGTAACTTGTCTTTTCGTTTAATCCCATTTAATAAACATTTGTGTCAGGCAAAGTTGGTAATCGAGCCGTTTATCGATTGCACGCACGAGCAAAAATCTATCATATAAGTGGTTGCACACAGATTTTGCCTGGTGTGTTATTTTATGTAATTTTTATTGTTTTTTTCAAATTGGAGATGGAAGCGGAGAATTTCAACTGCAGCAAAAAATCAAAATCACTGCTAAGCCCGCAAGCTGACTCTTATTGGTGTTGTGAAGCCTCTAGCCTAATGTACATACTTGCACTACCCGTCTAAGCAGCTTTACCCGACTCCACCCCCCCCCCCCCCCACCTCGATCGCTTGTGAAATGACGTCTACGTAATTTGAGTGTGACATTTATTATAGGGTATATAATAAATGTCGTGTAATTACGAAATAGTTGCTTCCTGACAAATCTTGTTGCATAGACCCACTGGTGGGAGACAAATTATCAAGGAAATTGCGCTTTTCGGTTTGAAAACTGCATAACTGCATGCATGGCAATCGAGAAATGACACATTAATTCTTCTTTGCTGCGTAGTATGCAATGGTTATTCTCGTGAATACTCGCTGTATTATACTGTATTTATGCTGCAATATAATGTATTTTGCAAGCTATCTGTTCTGAAAGGTGCAGTTAGTAACGAGTGAAATTAATGTCGAAGAGAAACTGATACACAATGTCACTCACTGCAAAAGGCTAGTAGTCATCGACATTTGCCATATTTCATTGGATTTGACAGATCTGAACTTCATTGAAAGTTGCCTTGTCAAAGCAGAATCCGCAGGCGCATGTTATTAAATTTAAAAAAAACATGTTTGTTAGTTGTAACTTCGACAAAATACAGTAATAATCGAATTTTCGATAAACAGCCCAACAGGTGAAACTCGGAAATTCTGTTTTTTCGGATGCAAAAACAGGTTATCTCGTATTTATTTAAGCCTTGAACTTCCTGTGGCATGAAAATGTACCTTTGTAACATGATTCTCAAACAAGAAAACTGCGTCCAGTTGCAATTGGCATTTAGTAACCGTACGCGACCAGATTGTGCTGTAACTAGTGGATGAAACTGAAGACCTCGGCAGCAAAATTGTCACCTGACTGCCAGAATGCCATTTACAAATGAAAAATTGCAACTTTGGCAATATGACGCTAATCGAAGCCAATTCTTATCTGATTCACTGGGGCGCACCTAGGTAGCTTCTTTGGAGTTCATGCTAATTTCGCTTTGTATTTACTTTTTTGACACTTGTATTGACAATTAATTGAAATTACTTTCGGATGATGTTTATTTCCTTTTCTTCCGCACCTTGTTTGTTTAACTTAATAAAAAGCAACAGTTTCGCGTTTGACATTAAAATGTTAATAAAATTTTAAATAATAGCAGATGGGAAAAAATTGGAGCACCCTGCATAAATAGTGGTGTATTATCTAATTTTACTAACAATTATGAAATTGAGATATAGTCATGCCTTGATTTAAAAAATAAAATCTATTCCACGCAAATGTCTGCTACGCGTTCAGTTTGTGTAATATTGCGTAATTTGTGCGTTTGCAACAAAATGTATGTAATTCTTGTTTGTACCCTTGATATTTTATTGTATTACTAATTATTATAGAGTACTGTTGTGTGTGAATACTTTTTGTATATTGTATGTATTTTTAGCTTAGCTTAAAATTTTATAGACCCTGCATGAGGTTTTCATATGTTTTTCTGACATTCCTAATTTTTTATTGTGTTTAGACGCATTTGTCTTCAGCAGTGTTCTGTTTTAGAACAACTGCACTGAGGATTGTTGTCTTTTATGCACTTCATTTTAAGACAAATAAAGATTTTACTGTTCTCTCTCTCTCTCTCTCTCTCCATATATATATATATCTTTTCTCTCTATTTCTATTTATTTCCAAATTTTCCAGTACTGAACTTTCATAGTACGAAGTTTTGCCATACCATATTTTCTTAGTACTAAACATTACTGGTACCATATTTCCCTTCTACGAAACATTCCCTATAATAGATTTTACCAGTACCACAAATTTCTTGTACTTAAAAGTCGTACTATCAAATTTACATGTATTAAAATATCCATGTACAAAAATTCCTTGTACCAAATTTTGCCAGTACCAAACCTTAATGGCACCAAATTTACCTGTACCAAACTTGCCGGTATCAACACTACGTGTATCAAACTTTCCTACATTCAGCAAGAACAAGTAGCGTTGAATATGGTCTCCATCCACACATAGTTAGATGAAATTTGGTCGCCGATGTCTGTACTGTTTTCCACTTATACACATTGAAAGCCAGTCGACGACTACATTGAGAACAAACACACGCTGATGACAGCATGGGCGTTGAATATAGCATAACAGACTGTTACTAATATATAAAAACAATCAATACTGATTTAACAGAACTGCTGTTAACAGTGTATTTGGCTGCCGTTGTTCTCGTTTGTTATTATCACTATTTTTGCGGAATCGCAAATAGTGTAAATTGTGATTGCCTACACATATAACCTAATGCCAAATTAGCTTTTCACGAATATTATTTTGTTAAGCGTCAGTTCAGTTTTATGCAAGAAATGGACTCTAATACGGCCCAATAGACTATTTTTAGTAAACCGTGGCTAACGTAGGTTTAAACTATTCTGATAATGTCAAATTTGAAAATGGACATTCTAAATTTAAACTTACGTTCATTGTTGTAAGATTCCTAATATTTTTTTATATTATTGAATACGTGTCTTTGAATTTGGGGTAACAGCATTCCAAAAATAAACTGACGTTTAACGATTTCAGAACAAACTATATCATGTTTTGGATTATTTTTAGCTATTCCATCACGTTTATAACTATTTTATTAAACTCTAAAGTGGAATGTTTGCCTGAGTGGCTTTCTGGTTTCATGGATTTAAAATGTGAAGAACCTACGAGCCAAGAAGGAAGAGATTATTGGAAATACTTGCATGATCTGCACCATGGTCAGTCTGGAATTAACTGGCATGACTTCACATCCGAACAGATTTTGGACCGAGCCAACTGGATGGGACAGTTGCCGGATCATGTACGAAAGACAGTTCCACTAAACGCCCTCGCTATTCCAGGTTTGTTGGAACTAAGGGAGCTCTTTTTACAGAGTTGTATTCATAATAGGAAAACCCGGAATGCACTACTTGATCGAGGGAGGTCTGCCACGAAATTGAAATAAAGAAAAGTTTGCCCACACTTTACGTAGGTTTGATTCGATGCAACTTGATGTCTACATTAATTCGCTTTTCTCGAAAGGGCCAGTCCTAAGATTGATTATCCAAAGTTACCTGGGTTTAAATGCTCATTGACTTGAAGATTCTATAATGTAGTTTATCTGATGTGATTCTTAATTAATTTCATAAAAGCATTTGCTTTGAGTTTTGTTCAGTATATGCAATAATATCAAACCATAATAGCTGATATAGCCTGTGTGGCGTTCCAGCATTAGACCTATAATTATTTTACAGTAAGTACCCGTGGCAGAGTTACCTGCATAATCACAGGATCTAAAAAAAATTCTGTCTTTTTTTCAAACAACAGGTCTAACTCTTAGAGTTTGATGACACAATTTAAAAATTCTGAATTTCGAGTTTGTGTTCATCTTATAAGGTCGTATTTTTATTTCCAGGGAAGTTTATTACGATAATTACAGTCTGACGATACTTAAATATTGTATTGTAAATGACGATATTCTTATAAATCCAGTTTTGACTACTTTGTCTGCCGTTACTTCTTATTACTTTTATTATTTTAATACTTAAAGTAACAGGAGCGTACGTATTTTTTTTAAAAAATTGGTACATTTATGTTAACATAGTTACAATAATTTTCGTATTATAGGGGCACACAATGCATTTACACATAATCTTAGTGACATTGTTGCACCAGCAGGAAAAAAGAGTATGCTGACGGCATTAAATTTGCTTACAAGCCTTGGTCTTACGAAGGTATCGTTGTACAGTTAAGCAGTCAAGCTTGTGTCGCATGGCACTGGTATTAAGCATTAAAACAGCGTAGCAATAATTACAATAAAAGATAGTAGATTTGATTCATCATTTTAATCTTCCAACTCTAAACGAATGAAGAATATTTGACTTTTTAGGCAGCCAATAAGTGGAGTCGGTGTCAGAGCTGGGGACCTCGAGAACAACTCGAAAATGGTGTTCGTTACTTTGACATTAGACTGTCTAGATCGGATAAACCCGCCAGTATGCGTGAAGCAAAGGATATCTTCATTGTTCATGGATTTCTGGGCACAGCCATAACTGACATCATAGATGACATAAACACGTTTTTGGCAGCGCACCCGAAAGAAGTCGTACTTCTGGACTTTCGTGGTTTCTATAACATGACCAGCACAGATCATGACAACGTATGCACATATATGCACAGGGTGTTCGGTGGTAAAATATTTCGTGGAAAGTTTCCGTCTGGTAAACCATGTAGACCAAATAAATGTACGCTTCACGACCTAGAACAATTACGTCAACAGGCGCTAATTATGTATCGGTTGGGTTGTTACGTAGGAGGAAGACGCTTACATATACCTATGATCTATGCAGGAGACTGGCCAGATGCTCAAAATTGTCCGGATTTGGTGAATTACTTAGAAGAAACTTATAGAAATAGAAGCAAGAGTCGCAGTTATTCATGGTACTATGTTTCTCAAGGGATTATAACTCCAACTGGAGATCTCATGAAGAAAGCGCCTCATACAGGTGTTGAACATATCGCGAGAAAAGCAAACTTGGTTATCCAGCAATACTTGCTCAACAAAACAGCGGGTTCTAAAGCAATCAATGTGGTTATGGTAGACCATATTCAGCATGGATACGTGATCGAAGCTATCATTCATTTGAATTATAAATGCCAGAAGAAGTTTTTGCCCACAGAAGTTTTTGCATCATACGACAACGCTAGTACCACCAGAACAACCACTACTGCTACCACTACCACTACCACTCTCACTACCACTACCAGTACTACTACCACTACTACTACCACTACCACTACCACTACCGCTACCGCTACCACTACCACTACCACTACCACTCACCACCTCCAATACTACCACTAAAACTATGACCCCCAGTACCACTAACACGCCCACTTCCGATACTGCTATGACTACCACTACCACTAACACACCCACAAACACTACTGCTAAGACTACCACTACCACTAACACGCCCACTACCACTTCCGCTACGACTGCCACTACCACTACCACTGCCACTACCACTACCACTACAATTACCAAGCGCACTGCCACTAACACTACAACCATCACTACCTTTATCTCTGCCACTACCATGCTCACTACCACTACTGCTGACACTGCCACTCTCACTACCAGTACTACTACCACTACCACCAAAACTGTCACCACTACCACCAAAACTCTCACCACTACCACCAAAACCCTCACCACTACCACCAAAATCCCCATCACTACCACCAAAAGATCCGCCACTGTCACTACAACAGCAGCGACATAATCTAGAAACGTTTGGAAGAATCAATACCACCTCCAAACCCACCACCATTATAAAGAGTAGAAGTAGCAGGATACAACAGTAGTAACAGCGGTAACCTAATCTAGATAGGCGCGGTAAAATTAAGCTGTGGGTTAGTTTCAGTAATATGTGTAACTTTGTACCTACTTTGTACCTACTTACTTTGTAAGCGCCTGAGCATTTAAGTCTGAGCGTCTTTAATATCTCTAAGAATGCAGTAGTGTTATTTTTCTGAGATAAACTGGATTTCGTGCATTTAGTTGATAATAGTCTGTTTCTGATTATTAACCGTTAAATCCAATTCAAAACAATCCTGGACAGAGAAATGGCGTGACCTTTTAGTGTGTAGTGTTTAGCCTATATGTAGCAAATTATAATTCTTTTTAGGGACCATACTACAATTATATATTCTCTGACTTGTAGAACTAACTAAACCGAGGGTTAGAGATATTCCAAATGTGAATCGCAGAGTCAGTAGGTACTATTTTTCTTGCATTACATTGCTAGGAAAGATAAAATTTGTTGCAAAGAATACAAATTAAGTACTGCACAGGATCTGCATTGTTGATGTGTAATTGTGTATTAAGATGCATATTACAGAATTTAATAATATTCCATTTAAAGTTTCAAAACGCCTATTTAGTTTTATGAAGTCTTTTGGTGTTTTTCAACGTTAGCTGATTTGGTTTTGGTATAAAGGCTTGCACATGCACTGCGCACCATACATCGGTATCACGTGAAAATCGAAGGCACCGGTGTGGTAATGAACGAAGAATGTTATTCACGCATTTCGGCAACTATGTTGGCCTTTCCGTTTGTCTTTTCTGCAGTCAACTGCATGCCTGGGGGGATTGCCAGTTTTCTCTCTCTCTCTCTCTCTCTCTCTCTCTCTCTCTCTCTCTCTCTCTCTCTCTCTCTCTCTCTCTCTCTCTCTCTCTCTCTCTCTCTCTGTCTTTTTTCTTCTTTCCCTCTCTCCCGGTCTTTTTCACCCTCTTTTTCTTTCTGTCTTGATATTTCGTCTTGCACAGTACTAGTCTAGATGCCATCTCAACTAATATTGATACAGCCCTTTGTCGTCACACTTCAGCACATATCATAGTCGTTGTAAATAATAGCTTGCTCTCGAGTAGTTTGGCTGACAAGTGATTGTTGTTTATGAGATTTTCAAAAGAATATATCCAGATACATTTTCTTCCAATTATACGAACAAATAAGCAAATGTTCAGAATTGTTCAGATTTAGTGACTTCCTGACACAGCCTCTGCTACTCAAACTACTAGGACTGTTAGAGCCAATTTAATACAGAAACATGGTTTAAACACTTATAACAAAGGTTCTGGCAGAATAAATGTGGTCATGGTAGATTGATAATGTTACTTGAAATATATGAATTACGTGAACTTGAAAGTTGTGTGACGTTACCCTATGTGTCTTATTAAGTATGCACACGTGTCCAGTCCGAAACTGAACCCGAAGTCTTTGTACACTTTGTTTTCTGTTAAGAAACATTAACAAAAAAACATCTTTTCTTTATTATTGGAATATACTTGCCTTGAAATGCTAAGGCAACGGTAAATGCTGCGGTAGCGTAATAGTGTGGCTAGAACGAAAAACGATACGAAAATATACAGAAAAATTGTCTTTGCATCTCGACGACTTGACGGCAACCCTGGCCTAAGGTTACAAAAATGATGTGTGCAAAGTCGCACAATTTTCATTAACTTTACCGCACTTAAAATTACATCTTACAATAATGTTTTACCAAAAAAAGAAGACAGAATATTTTTGCAGGTTAATATTTGCGACATTGTTTATCGGCATTGTAATAGTTTTTCAGAATTATTTCCTTTACAATATTCATGAAAATTTTACATTCATGAATGTTCTTTTCACTTATCACCTTACTCAAATTCTTAATATCTTAGTCAAATTATCTTACGCTATGACACCCTGTTATCTGCGCTTATCAAACTACAGCAAAAAATATTCAGCAGTGTGCTTCTCTCTAGTCACAGTCTCATGTGCCATTGAGCTTTGTTCCCTCTGGTGATAAAAATTCTAGTTCCTCAATCTAAAAATAACTCATTAGCGAGCCTCAACGAGCCTTTCGTTTTTATTCAATTGTGGACCAAGAGGTGAAATGTTTTCGCTTTTATTGTAGTTGGCCTTTCTCCTTGTAACTGTGTTCGATTCCTCATTCTGTTTGGCAATATCTTCAGTATGTACGCAGTAATATAGGTTTTGGAATAACGCATAATTTGCATGGGCACATCGCGTAATTTCACGCCGCGGTCATTTGTTTCCTAAATTAATTTTAGATAGTGTTTGACGTCATTTGCATGCTTGGTCAGCATATTTACATTTATTCTGTTGAACTGTCACACTTCATTTTTAACTAGTTTTCTCTATAATAAATCTCTATCCTTTTCCTGTCGAACGCTTTGGCTAAATCATAGCATATGGTCATTCCGAAGTTATTATCGCAGATGTCTTCTTCTATGCTTGCTACTAATCGCATGAGGTAGTGGATATTATTTCTGCTTGCACAGAAGACTTCTTGCTCCTGATCAAGGAGGTTACCCGACAGAAGATGTTGCTTTAGTCTACAGGTTAAAAGACATTCTATGAGTTTGCCAATATAAGACGAAATAGCAACAGGATGATAATTATTTGGGTTACTGTACTTTCTGGTTTCTTCATCATTGTTATTTTGGCAGCATTCGATAGCCACGTTTCAGTTTCTAAGGCTAAGTTTGCCGTGTTGATAACCACGAGTTTCCACAGACAACCGAAGCTTTTGATCTTGCGTGGATATAGTCCATCATTATCTAACGATTTGCTGGTCCTTCGCAATACCCTAATGACGTCATTTAATTCTTGGAACGTAAATGGTGAATGAAGCATTTCGTTTTCATTTGACGAGCTTTCATTTATTTCTCGTAGCCTAACTTCAATAACCCTTTAAAATCATCATCAAGGATTTGATTTGACAAATGGTCCCCCCACTGAAGAACGACGTAAAACACAGCTCTGCTTTTTCTTCGCCTTTAACCACAAAATCGTTGTTACATATCAGAATATCAGTTTGCTTTGATTTCCGATTTTACAAAAGCTCGTCTATAAATTTTCCAAACATTTTTACCTTATTGCGAGTTTAGGTTTTCAGTTTGTCTCCTTAACCAACTGTTAAAGCATCCTTAACCTCTTCGCTTAAAAGTATTCTTTGGCTTCTAGATAAAGTGCTTTGTTTTGAAGGGGTTGAGTATCTCAGAAACTCTTTACATTTTCTTACTCGTTGAAACAGTGTTAATAAATTTGCTGTCTAGAATGGCTTGCTACGTTCACACAAGGTTTCCTTCCTAGATATACGTAATTTATGTAAAGCAATGAACCTTTAAACCATTCCCATAGCATTGAGACATCTCTATGCAACAACAGAGCTATAAATTCATTATTCTGTTGCTCTAAGGCTACTTCCAGTCAGACAGACCACCTTTTACATCAACGTTTTTTACATCAAATACGACCCATGGTCCAGGTACGTTTGCCTCTTTTTTAATATTAATTTCTGAAATGTCGGTAGGTGGCCCACCAAAAATGCATTGTTTAATAAATAATTTTACTTGTTCGTCTACTCTCACATGGCTGATTTTATCTACAACACCTTGAGAGACCAATTTTACTTTTTCTTGTGGTAGAAGTAAACGTGCAGTTTGCTAGAACTTCCGCATAAATAAGACCATTTCCACTCCAAATAGTGTCGTTCATTTTGCACCCATGAAGATTTGTGATATCGTCCCAGGGAAAACTTCTTGCATTAAAATCCCCCATAACTCCAACTCCAGTCAAGTTTTTAATATTTGTATAGGTCATGGCATTTTGAAAACATTTTGACAAAGTTTTTAATTGCATTTGCGAGTTTGGGAGAACGTAGACAGAGGTAGCTGTCTTTCACCCTGGATCATTACCCACAACGCATCTAAATTTTGTTCTTCCAGAGTAGCTATTCTGCATGCTTTAATGTCATTTCTGATAAACAGAGCCACCCCACCTGATCTTGCACTGCTACTTTTAATGTACTTGTTGTATAATTGCTTAAGTTTGTGTCGCGTCGGATTAGTGTACTTACATTAATTTTGACCTCTTGTACAGCCACAACGTTAAACGAATTCTTTTTTACATAGTTGTTCAGCGCAGCCAAAGATCTTACTGACAGATTATTTATGTTTATTTGACAGGTGGATTTTTTTCCCTTTTGTATTTTTTCAACGTTCTCTTTGTAAGCTGAACATTCTCTATCCCACGAAGAATGCGCCTCTTTACAGTTGACGTTACAGTTTATTATTAGAAATTATAATGGTGAAAATATTTTTAGCTGATCCAATCGCAAACAGTGGCGATGCAACTTCACCCAATGTAATTTATAATAAAGTTAACATGCTTTCTAGTGTTTACTTTCACTGAAATCTGTGAAATTTAAATTGCTCTTTCACAATTACTGCATGGTTTCAGGCCTAATGATGTCAAAGAGGGCTGACAACAAAACCCCCACATTTCTTAAGATGTTGTTGGAACTTTCATATCAAACCTGTGTGGGGGCAAGCCATTTAACCTTTCCTATTATCAAACCACTCAGTACAGTGTTATAAGTTATATCATCTCATTTTAGATTGTGCTATATATCTTGTCACAGCAAGTTGCAAGAAATCACCGTTGAAAAATAGAGACTGTGACAGTTTTAATTAGTTGACACCTAGTTACGATCTAACGTATGCGTATCGTGTCCTAACCTGTCCTATTGCTGTTATTTTGTAAATAACTTGCATTTATTCTCTGCTATTATCCTTTCGTTACAAACGTATATTCTACAAACTTACCATAATCAGCTTTATCTTAAGTCGGTTTTTATTATCGACTATTATTTGCTATAAATAACAAACTCTACAAAAATGGCATAACACCAATGTTGTTATACTGCTTTTATCCTTATTACCATACATCAGACAGGCCAGCAGCAGGAACAATTTGTCAACTGGGGTATTGAACCCAACAAAAAAGTAAATCAAAATACTTTCGCTTCCTGGAATACTGGAATTTAAACTGCACTGAATCCGAAAGGTAATCCACTAATAATTCCTTTCCAGCCTTTATTATAATAATGTTTTACTGAAAGCGTTTTCTTTAAAATTATACGTATTGTAAAATTTGACTTCACTTGTACGTCTATGTGTGCAGTGTGCTAGGCTTCATTCACGTTGTCAAATCGACTCGTGTCAGCGGCATCCAATCTACATTTGCCGTCCAAATCCTCCCACAGGGAGCATGGTTGCATCTGCGTGTATTGTCTCGGAAATTAGATCTGGAAATTGGAATCAAATAAGTGCAAGCCGGATTGTACTGGGACGCAACGGGACCGGCTTTGATAAAGCAAATGCTTTCATATATGATTGAAGCTCTTTCTAGAATAAAGCAAGTAAAAGCAATTGCGTGTTTATAAAATTTTTACTTTTTCAGTTTTATTTTGATATAGCCTTGTAGTTTTATATTCGTTTCTCATTTTTGTATAGATATAAATACAAGTATTTTATTAAAGTGATTACTGACTTAATATAGATCACGCCGACAGCTGAGTCGTGCGAATATCTTACTACAGTTAACAACTAATATAAAAATGACAGGCTTTTATTGATAACAGTAAACTTAGTCCCTGAAAAGAAATGCTTTGATTCTGTTTCGACTAAACTCTGTATTAGAATTGGTACTTTTTGTGGCATAAAATGACTAAAAAACAGCAATGAATAATCGGGTCACCTGACTAGTACATTGATTGGAGAATCCTGTATGGTTAGAATTTCTAGTTTTGTCATTGATTATAAATGTAATGTAGCTCTTCTGCATGTCGAAGCTAGATTAATACTAGCAGTAGTAACATTTACTAGATAAACAGCAATGAATAGCTAGGTCATCTGCCTACACAGGAACTGGAAACGCAATCACAATTAGCAATCGCAATTTTGCCATTAATTATAAGCGAAATATGTAGCTCCTCTGTGTTCTCGCGCTTGTAAAATACCATGGGTAATAACTGTACAGTATAGACTGCCACTGAATGAAATGAGCTTATTAAATTCCACTATATAAAAAATAGAACAATACCACTTATCGAATGTCGGATTAAAGCTGTGTTCACTTTTTGACAATATGTGTGAAAAATCAACAAGGAATTAACACCATTTGACTTTTGACTGTTCACCCGGGCAACCTCCATGTTAAGAAACTGGTTTCTTTCTTTTGCTTTTTGTGGAGCCGCTTTACCTCGTAAATTTGTGAGATGATTTGACTGATTGCTTGTACACCCTAAAGAAATTTGCCAACTTGATGTGGGTAAATTGGTTCTTAAGGTGACATTATAGAAGGCCTTGATCTGTAAACTTTCAAAATGATTTTACACGATCCACGTTTCGAAACAAAGGACAAAAAGGACAAGGAGACATTTATATTCGCTGGGATAACAGAGCCATAGGCTACTATAAGCGACTCTTAAGCAACACAACAACACTGAGACGCCACAAATAAATAACACGGATAACAGCTGTTGCGCCAATACAGGTGGTCGAGAGATTCGAACTCGGGCTGTAAGCAGTAGAGCACACACAATCCATTACATTACATTAACCATTCTGCCACCCGTACTGACAAATTTGACTATACGTACATTCGAGCTCTGATTCACTGTATCCATGGTAATCTCTTCAGTGGACTGGATTGGCCAATTTTGTTGAAACGCAAAAAATTCGTGCGCACGACCCAATCTAAACGTTTTTTCTGGCCGGAAGTGGATTTGGATGTTGCATGCAGCTAAAATGTTTCTGAGGCTGTTTCCCTTCAAGTTTTCCTTAATTTTTGTTGCCAGAGGAGAAGTTTTCATGTTTAGTAAGTTTTCTACACAATCTCTGTCTCATTAGATTATTCCGCAGTGATACGTTTCTGTCTAGTGTTGATCACGAATTCACGCTGGAAGCCAGTCTTGTAGACATATCAATGGTCTGATGTTGTTACTTTTGACATATATCGAACTTTATTCATTGGCAAATATATTCAGCGATTTTATGTTGACTATGAGTCATCGAATAAAGCGAAAAATTTGCTTTTTGATCTCTCTATGTATAGATGTATCGTATAAAATGATTCTCATTTATTTGCGCCACGAAGTTATGAGAATTCAAAAGAAAAGCGAGGTGTATAAATAAACAGTTTGTTCACTGTGTTCTCAGGAATGGACTGGGGCGACTAACTTCCCATAGGCTGCATAACTATATTGCAGATTAACTGAAGGATAACCAGCCAACTGGTTGGCTAAATGATTTTCGTGTAAGTTTTAAATGTTGTAACTGGTATACTTACCAACCGATCAACCGACGGCCAATCAAATGACGGACCCTCCGACAGACCAAGTGACTGTCTACAAAGTGACTGAGCTTTTTTCCTACCACGTATCGTTGAATGTACCGTGAGCTTCAGTGCAGTGTACGTTTTGTTTTTATATGATTTCTAGGTACACGTGTGACAGTTTTTATCGATAAGCTGTACTGAAATTATTGAGTTTGATGGAAAAAGTCTACTGCAAAAATTGTAGTAAGCGTGATAATTATAATAAAATTGATGTGGACATCTTATTGAAGTTTCATGACAATATTTTTAGGCCTACAAATGAATTTTGATCTAGATAAGTAGGTATATTCAAGATTATTATATCAGATCCTGCATAGTAGCTTAGGCATAGGCCTAGTTATGTATAAGCTTTCACTATGTCATCTTCACATTGAAATTTTAAAAAGACGTAAAACTAAACAATAATGGTTGCTGACATTTTTATAAACACTTTGCAAATGAACCTTATATGGTTTACCAAATACAAGGGTGAAGTTTTCTGTTGGGCGTGTTTGGCAAAAAAATAAGAAACGATAGCTTAAAATAGTTATTACTTGATCAGTGATGCATCATTGCTCGGTCGTACGGCGCTTGAGGGCGGACTGTTTTAGCTAATTATACGAATTTTTTACCGTGTGATCTCTACACTGACTGAAATGTGGAAATGGTAACGCGCTAAACAATATTGATTGGGTTTAAACATTTTTCATTAGTGAGTGCGAGCAATCGTCGCCGATACGCTGAAATTCGGATTAGATTTATCCGGTCAAACAACACGTAATTCTGTCCACATCCATTATTATGCCGTGGAATGGCTTTATACACATCAGAATTTCCTTTAAGTAATTCATTTATCTATATCTATTTAAGCGTTGTGTGAGTAGAAAGGCATCAATAGAAAGTTAAAAATAAAAAGATTTACTTGAATTGATATGAAGTTTATAGTAGACGTCTGCATCAACCTCCGGTAATATTTTCGCTAAAATATTGATAATCCTTAGTCGTCTTTTTTAATTTTGTTAACGTATACTGCTCTATATCTTGGATAGAAAATCCACAGCTAGAGCCTTCAATTTTAATGAAGCTCGCACTGCAACGAAGAAGCTTGTTTGCAAATGCACAGTACAAATAAATGCTCCTCAAGCAAACTTCTTCGCGATTTATGTGTTATAACTGCACCTAATAATTCTAATTGAAGTCTCTAACTGATGAGCTAACATAGCTGTGCCTTTAGCTTTACAAATGTCTTTCCAGCGTGAAAACTTCTTCCTGTGCACAAAACTTTCCAACTTTAAATCAAAGTATCGGGCATAGACTAATATAATTAAAAAAATTTCAAACAGGTTATTGTAACAATGACAATCTTAATTATCGGTCAGAATTATAAATCGCACGCAGGTCGCTTATTAAATTTATACCAAAACTCACGCCAATTGTGTTGGGTTTATTCTTGGGATGTGCTAGGTAAAGCATGTTCACAACGGCTATTATATTCGCAAATGGCATGTTCTAGCTAAACTTGTATAATAATATAATATAAATGCAGACGATTTCAGATAGTGCTAGACTCAATAAAACCGGCACCAAAATCGTTTTGCGGACGCCAGGAAAATCATATTAAAATTTATGGTGCGGCGAAATGCACGAACCTCAGGTAAAATATCGGACAGATACGGGCTTCATAATACAAGAAGAAGCCATTTAAACAGCTTTAAATGCTCTTATTGTATTACGAACCGAAGCATAAAGATGCGCTGTGACGGCGTTAAGTTTGCTACTATAAACGAGATAAGATTTGCTTTTGTTTTTGCTTGTATCTAGAATTTAGAGTGGTTTTTCGCATTCATAGGCAATGCTTTTTAATAAAATTTTATCGTCCTTGTTATGAATTGAAGTAAATCAAAAATTTTAATTCCCTGAAGGAAATACGCATAAAAGTTACAGCTTACGGTCTTGTTATTTATGTATAATTAATGAGTTCGAGTTTTAGTTATGTTTGATCTACTGTAGCATTAAACTATTAGTTGTCGTGCTGAAAAATTCTAGCCAATAATTCTTTGTATGAACATCAACCTACGGGTATATGATTAAAGTTTATAATTAAAACTGTAACACTAATCAGCATTAAATATAAGATGATGCTCTGAAAAATTGTGAGTTAACTAGCATTCGAACAAGAACCTTGTTTCCAGATCTCATTATTATTAGCAAAAATGTGAAAATCTCAACATTATTACCCTGTAACAATAAAAATTATTACATGATTAACGTTTTCATTGGATCTTTATTTTCAGGTGTGCGTAAGTCGCGTTTTAACTATTTGCAGAATTTTAGATTTTTAATGTACGTATATATATATATATATATGGCTTCAGGCTGAAATAAACTGATAAAAAAGTATATTTTTTAAAAAGTATAAAAAAGATCTATAGAAAATGTCAAGCCTTCAAATAAAAGTGTGATAAGCGCCACGTGTAATTAGTAAAATCACATTAATATCGCGATCATTTCACGCTTGAGTACTCGCATTTCGAACGCACATTCTTCCACCAGTGACGTCGTTTACCGGTCAACGCATTTTCAATTTTCATCGAGAGTATAATAGTTTTCAAAAAGTTAGATAGCTAATTCCGTGACATTTTTAACGAACACCAGAAATTTGAATTAAATTAACTAGCACGCGCTTGCGCTTATGGAAACCCATAAAGCGTTTACGAAAAGTTACGAAGCCCGTAATATAATATAAATTATATTGGCTGTAATATAAATTAACTTTGTGCTTTATAGATAGCTTTTCTACCAATTTCTTGGTTATATTTTTCCAAGTTCAGGTAACTGAAATAAGCTCAACATGGTAAGTGACTTGTCCTTTCCTTTAAGCACCCCTTTTCTGCTTCCTTCTTCCTGCTGTCCAAATAGTCGCAGTTTTACCCCTTTGCATGCGTGTGCATAAACTCGGCAGATTTTATAGTCCATGTCTAGACTATTATGGCAGCGCCGTAATTGACCAACTAAATTGCATAAATTTATGACAGAACTTTATAGACTCATCATCGCAGTTTTTTATGGGACAATTTTACATAAAGTGCATTATTCATAGCTTCCATTGAAAATAAGAATCAAGAGGTTTGGGCTTATTTTAATTACTCATAAAGCCAAGCAAATAAAGTTACACGAATGTCTTTGTGAAGTTAAGATCTTAGATCGCCAAACTGTTTTGTGTTGCATTTAATTAAGCAATCTGTTCATTAAATATTTCGTGGCTGTAAAAGACAGGCTTTAGTTGCAATTATGGTGTAAAAGATCTAGAGGGTTTAATTAAATCTAAATCGCTGTTGCATCAGATGCAATCCATTTTCCTTGAATGATTTACATATGACGTGTACAAGCTTATCCTAGGGTTATAAAATCACTTTTACTTGGCCTTATTTAGTTGTCAGAAAATCCTACTATATAGTCTTTTGTAATTATACTGTTAAGCAATCATTAGTTTCTCTGACGTTAGATGCTACTGCTAGCTTTCCTAACCTGACCCTGTTCTTAATTGTCAAATCAAGAGTTGCTTCACCACACCGGATGTCATATATTACTACTACACTGCGAATAGCCCTAACCCCGCACGTTTGTCGAATACTGCCGCAACGTGCATCACACTTAATTTCGCACTGTTTTCACATGCTACCAAAGCATACACTGCCACAGCATACATCACACACAACCTTCACAACTGTAGTCAAGCACTACCAGTCGTATATCACACATAACCTTAACACTGTTGTCAGACACTACCATGGCATACATCACACACAACTTTCACACTGTTGTCAGACACTACCATGTCGTATATCACACATAACCTTAACACTGTTGTCAGACACTACCATGGCATACATCACACACAACCTTCACACTGTTGTCAGACACTACCATGTCGTATATTACACATAACCTTAACACTGTTGTCAGACACTACCATGGCATACATCACACACAACCTTCACACTGTTGTCAGACACTACCATGTCGTATATCACACATAACCTTAACACTGTTGTCAGACACTACCATGGCATACATCACACAACCTTCACACTGTTGTCAGACACTCCCATATCGTACATCACTCGTAAGCTCACACTGTTGTCAGATAGTACTATATCGCACATCACACATAACCTTCACACTGTTATCAGACATTATCATAGCATCATTTTGGTATTGGTATAGGCTTTCATAATGTATTGTATTATAATGACAGCGCCATACCATAATTTGTCGTTACAGCCTGCAAGGCCTAGGAATAATGAGTCAATCATTAATATAGGCCTATGTTGTGTGCTGCACACTGTACTGTGGTGATATAAGAATATTGTGGGTATATCATTAGTGAGGTATCCATGTATGTTTAAAGTGAGAATTGTGTGCGAAACTCGTAAAATTGGCAGACGAGCGTTAGATCTCTAACAAGAAAACTTGTTGAAATAATTATTAATTTTAATTTCAAGTGGTTATAGCAATTTGCTTTATAAGCGAAAGGTTACTGGTTCAAGTCCAGGTTTTGTTCCGACTGTATCACATATTCTTTCTTTCGGACAAGTTTAGCTTCAAAAATATAATAAGTGAAGGTTGAATTCCACTCCATCCTACTGAAGAAACAATGAAATTTTTTCACTAAAGTTGCCAATGCCACGCATGAATAGCATGAATACGTGTCGACCACGTCAATTCGTAGCACATATGATTACGTCACGCTGTGACTCACATACGTAACCCTTCGCTATTATGGAATTCGTTAGGTCATATGCCACCTTGCTCTGCTGACAGGCGTTATTACGAACTTGATTGCTACCCCAAACACCGGCTACTATTATCTCTATCTATACAGCCATGATATGTTTGCTCTGTCAACACACGTTTTTCCCATCGGGAAATTGGGAAAAGTCGCAAAAATCGCAATATACGCAAGTCTCACTGTGCGTTACATCTTTAGGGAGATGATCGAGTCATTAGTTTAATCGCAAGGAGAAAATAATATCCAAGAGGAAGTACTGCATGTCACGCTGTTAACATTATGCATGACTTTTCAGCCCTGGAGATTATCCTAGAAATAACATGGCAGCAGTTATTAAAATATCATTAATTAGGCTTAAAATTATCACCCAACTTCGAATACTCGCTATTTCTAAATGCCAGCACTAAAGTGTATAGAAAAAAGGCTGTCATTAACTAAGGGCGTTTGTGACAATCAGGTTAAAGGAAAACTGGACCCAATCTTAAACTGTAGGTCAAAATAATCTACTCTTTAAAATATTGAAAGGAAGCATTCTATTTTTTCTAAAATGACTTACGTGAAAGAATTATTACCATACAAACGCAATTTTGCGTTCGCGCCACTAGTTCTTCGCTGTTACATTTCGCCGTTCGCTAATTAGAGGGGCACTAACGCCTGCATTTCGGAAATGCGTTGCACAAAAAAACAAGTGCTGTACGTCTCAATCCAGAGGTATTCATTTGTAACGTACTGCACACGTTCGGCAGCTCATGCGTGAGCACAACGTTAAATTTGCAACTTGAATTTTTCCTTAAAACTTGTCGAGTTTTGGTACAACACACTGAATCTCTTACAGTAGTTCTTCACTCCAATTTTCGCTTTTGCAAACACGCTCATGCAATACTTTTGCTGTTGAAAATTATGTTCGTTTGTGATGTCATCAATAGTTGGCTCGCTCGCCGCTGATTAAGATTTTAATCCATTATTTATTTATCAGAAACGTATTATTGGTGTTAAAATGTATCATTTTTATCTTACTTGAAAATGGGGTACTATATGAAAAATCATCCTGTCTTCCTTTAAATCAAAATCTGTGTGAGTGTGTGACCATGTTTAAGTGAGCTCGCTTTACTTTGGTAATGTATGAAAAAATAGTTTGTGAGTCGAATTGTGCGTGATATGTGACGTAGCAGCAACTTTCAGTAGTATGTGGTCACAAGTATAATGTTGTATAAGTAGTAGCAACTCAGTAGAAGGCAGCTGACTTAGAAGGCGTTGTAGAAGAGCATAAAATATCTAGCTACTGAGTTTAGGAAGGCTTTACGCAGGATTTTAGAGATCCCATTTATCTCACATTCGAGTATGACTCATTGAATCTCCGGAATGCTGAATCCCTTGAATCTCTTACCTTTCAATGTTTTAATAGCAAAATGAATTCAAAAGTTGTTCAAAATATATGCAAGACAATAAGATTATGAGAAGCATGTCTTTCCTAAACGATGATACAAGCATAACAACAATGGGCAAGAATCGTATAAACATAAATTCAACAAGGTTTATAAATGCTGCTACTTTTGACAGAATTGAATTAATGGTGAATTGGTAATTCAGTAGCTATTCACAAGCTAGTGTTGAGACGTAACTTAATACTAGTTGCATTGTTTGTGAGCTTCTCAGAAACCTGGCATTTCAATGTACAGTTGCCAATGTCTAATTGCTAATCAGCAGATTTCGTCTTCTCGTAATACTAAATGCCATAGCTGGAGAGAGATAGCCTATCTTAGTAAAAGTAAAACAGTGCTTGGACACTAAAACTATGCAGCTAAATTCAGCACCATTGATCATATTTCAATTACTACTGGTTTAACGAATAATACTTTTAATTCCATATTTTGCTTTTTTGGCCTTCAAATGACCTTTAGCCGTTGGTCATTTATCATTTAATGCAGTTGAACAACTTTATTTATAAGCGTCCATTTAAGGTGGTACACATCGTACTTTGTAAAAAGTATTACCAGTATAAGGTCAGATTTGAACTCTTTTCCACCCCTGCCCCACCCTTCGTGTTCCATAATTCATTTAATTATCACAGTTTAATTAGTCGCATTAAAAACTCTCATACGATACACTACGCCAAGTAACTGCACGCTTTTTTTTTTATCAAAGGTCACATTTTATAGACCCCACTCAACGAGGTCTGTCCCTCTACAGCCCAGCCCACTTAACCAAAGTAAATTAATTTATTCCCGTGCATTCAAAAATTCTGTCTCCCTGAGTTTCAGCAAATTCTCATAAGGCTTTTTGAAAATAATCACCTTTGACCTTGATGAGTGAAAAAAGAATCACTCAATTGCTGAATACCCAAAATGTCGTGTCGTTCTCCTCCTGGGCCTATGAGTTGATGAAGGTTCGTTTCTCGACTCTTTACTGAGCTATTAAGTTGAACTATACATTCATATACCAACTAAGAAGTCAATTTGAAACTGAAACTAGTTTTGAAGAGAGAATTCGTGAGACTTGAGCTGTTTTTTCCGTTGACCATGATAACAAGTATCGTCAGCATACATAAATACTTTATTTTTTTTGCAAAGCATTAGTAAACATAAGAAATACGTTCTAATACGGCTTATCGCTTCCAATTAGAAACGCAAAAGGTTAGTCATAGAAATTTCGTTCAATAATATTGGAAGTAAATTATGTACAAAATGATTTGCCGTAAGAGCTTCGCTTTCAGTGGTTTGTTTTGTTGTGTTTACGAATTTCTGGTATGAGGATCTCATTTCCTAGTTTAACTCAACAGAATGTCACTAATTTGATGACGAAAGACTATAATTTGCGGATTCTAATCTCACTAGAGAACTAGCTATTTGAAGCCATGATATCTGTAAGATCACTGTAAAGAGGTATTATAACAGCTTCCCATGGCGACCTTACCCATCTTCTGTTATGAGCCAAGTTACCGATGTTTGATTAATCACATATATAACAGTGGTTTGTGTTATTTATTTTTGATTCTTACTACCCTCAGGAAAGAATAAGCGTGATAGAAACGTTTAGGCATACTGCCAGTCTGTTTGTCTTTCTACTGTATACTCGAATGTTTGCTTGTTTATTTGTTATCTTACACCTTAGTTTAATGTCATATGTTGTATACTAGTGTTTTAAAATATAAAGCTCATGAAGAGATGAACCAAGATGTAGCTAATCGCATGTAGCTGCAATTTTGACCCTCTAGTTTTTAATGCGCATTTTTGCAAAACTGTTAAAGAGGCACTAACTCATAATGCTTGATGGTGGTGCCGTCTTCTACTGTAATTATTGCTGGATTAACACAAGCTGGTGTACCTTCTGTAAGGGTAGTTATGGAGACCAAGTGTAGCTCGAGATTAGATCAAAAATTGTTTTTCTGTATTTAGTGTGAACAGATTCTCCCACTCAGAGCGCTAATGTAAGTTAGGACTTTTAAATATTGTCCTTTCATATGTACGTACTACTAACAAAAAGAGACTGTAAAGTAAATCGGATATCATAACCAATGATGAAAAAATGGGCTTATAACTACTAACGAAAACCCCTAATCTTCTCTAATCAAAGATATATGTATGCAATACCAACCGTCAAGTTGAATAAAAACGATGATTTTACATTAAAGTTTACCATCAGATAAGTGAGGCAAACTCATTCATCACCGCAGAAATGTGTTTTTCAGATTTTTCTATTGCCTAGATAAAATCAAGTGAAGCCCCGTTGTCTAGCTTATTTGCATATGCAGACAAGCATGCACCTATTTCCTCATTCTAGTCTAACAGAATAATGCAGAACGATAAAGAAAGCACAACAAAGTTTACCTACGTTTGACAGGCTTTATACATGACTTTCTTGCCGCGAAATACTTCTACTGTTAGCAGAAACAGATGACTAAATACGAAAACGTGCTAAAACAAAATGATTTTTGCACTGGTTGTCAAGACATTTTACTTCGGAAAAAGTAAAACAAACCAGTTAACTTTAAATAAGCTAATTAAAATACTGTAATTTAGGAAAAACATTTTGAATGGACGCACAAATTCATCATCACCCATGAAGTCAGCTGTCAAAAAGAAAAATGTATCTCTTTCAACGACATAATTATAATATAATCATATTAATAGCTTATAAAGCAAAGTGTAATGATAGCATACAATGATAATGAATCATGAATAGCGGTGATGATTTTGATGATGATGATGACGACGATGTACGACGGTGGTAATGACGCTGACAGTGATGAGTAAAAAATAGAAATTAAATATCAAAAATATTAATCATTTAAAATCATGAGAAAGATAAATGAGATATTACTATTAATCTCGTGTTTACGCTGGGAAGCTAAACAATTTCAGCAAAAAGTGAAAATCAAAATTAGCACTGCAAAATCAGTGAACACAAGTTTTGCCATAAATACGTTATGCTTAGTCAGTCTAATATGATCATTAATCGCAGAATTAGTACACCCTAAAAAGGTTTAGACGACACAGAAGTTTATTCTTTATAATTCGTATTTAGTTACTTTTGTCATCAAGCGTCTGCCGTGTTGTGCACCCGAATTGGCGGGCAACTATTCGTTAGTTAACTGTATAGCGTTTTACAAAATATTTATTATACAGTTAGGTTTGTTATTTATGACTTTAGATATTTTAGATTTATTGTTCTTTAAATCAAGACGAAGCGGCTAAAGATCGACTTAATAACAACAGTTCAGTAATCACTGAATCAAAAATCATTAGGATAGTTCAAAGTCGAGAAGGTCAAAATCAGCCATTAAAACGCACTAATTTGTTTCTGACAAATAGGTGTAGGTTTGTTATTAAATAGAAATTCTCTCCTTTTTAAGTTAATATTAGTTTGTCGCTTTTTGAAATCAAACAGTGGCTTCCGCTTGTGAGTCTGTTACTGGCAGCACGAAATTAAAAGCTTCATTGTTTCAATGAAATGAAAAGCGTCCAGAGAGTGTGGTAGGTAGATCTCATATTAGTTAATTCTTAGTCGAAAAAATTGCATTGTTTCAGTTTATATAACTAATCCAATATAATTTATTGTTTCGACTCTAATTCCTTTTTTTGCAGATAAACAAAACCGGAATCGAAGTGCGCGTGAAAAACTTTAATCAAGAAGTGAATGCGAGCAAATTCTCAAGGATTTTAATCGACTCCAAATTGACCAGCAACGGGTGAATATGAACGAAATTATTCCATTTTATGCAGTAATGAAATATTTTCTGTGATTAAATGTATTGTAGTCGCTCCACATTAATCTTAGTCACATGTCCACCGAGGACCACCGAATTACTGCACTGAAATTAGATACAAGCTGCTCTATGACTATTAACCCTTATCAATCAATAGTGGGGAATGTGCACGGTGCTCCCTACCGGGTGCCGCATGATTAATTTCTGGAGTCTTCTTTACAAATTTGACCCAGAACTGAAGTCAATAACAGAATCTACAATAACTAATTTCGAATTGCAAGTTAATTTCACCAAGTGTTGACAACATACGGTCAAGTTCATTCTGATAAGAAAAGCCCACCGGTTTTTACACCGCAGAGGATAAATCAATTAAAAAGCAGCCCTGTAGCGTCCACTCTTGACTTTGGATTTTAATTACACGCTCATGGAAGTTGCATCTTTGACGTGCAGATTTTAAACCGATTTTCAGATCTACACTTGGCTTTGAAACCAGTTTTAAACCATGTCCTTGACGGCACTTAGAATATTTTAGTTATAGAACTTTCATTTAACAATAAAAGTAGCGATGCTTTTTAACGATTGCGACGATCACTTGTCTTATTCAAGTTACCCGGAATTCTGAAAAAGTTATTCAGTACTTTTTAAACATAGATAGAAAAGTTCACTGCTATTAACAGAGATTACATGGTTCCCAGACGGGTTTAGACTTTGGAAATGCACCCAACGGTTCTATTTTCTGGTACTACAAGCAGTGCATCGCAGAAAAAACAAATGCTATTGTTATAATCAGCAACTGACACTGAAAAATGGACCACTGAGCTAAGCTATTAACATAACGTTTCCTCACCCACAGAATAGGGAGTAGAAGTAATGTGATGTCTCACTAACAAAACCAAACACATAGTAGTAATTGTTATGACGATTTTTTACACACGTCATGCGCAATTTATCGTTTCTGTGTAATGTCAGTCCTAAAAATATTCGCCCTACATGTGAGGTTAGGACTAAGGGATTTTCCCACTAATTTGTACAGATATGAACGTTATGTAATTTACTAGTTTCTTATTGCCATCGTTTGTAATACTTTGTATATAGGCTATACTATAAACGGAAAAACACTGCCTTGGTTTCCTAGCTACTGATTACTGATTAATCTAGTCTGCTAAAATAGTCGGAAATTATTAATTCCGCAATGAAAATTAGCATTCGTGCATTCGGGAAATGATGTATTGGATATCCAAAATGGCACTGTTGACATAACTGTATAGGAAAAATAGATTAAGCAAATACATTATGTTGTGGACTAGTGCGCCTATGGTGACAGTTCCTACAGTTAGTCTCTATCCCTTACTATACAGATAAAATGCTAACTGTATATTTCATATGTATAGGCCTATATAGCAACATAGTTTGAATGTTTCTGGAATTTATTTTTTACCCGCTTTTTTAGATCAGCAATAAGTTTACACAGGGTACGTCACGACAGTGCAGTGTGGTAAACACTTTCTATACTAAAAGCCTAAAATTATATGTAATTTTGGCGAAAATTGGGCACTATATGTCTTATATAGTCATCTAATACATGTATTTATATTGTAATATTAAGTCTTGTAATGCTTTTAAATACGAAAATAGCTTTGTCTCGGTGTAAATAAAAATCGTAAAACCAATCTCGAAAAAACGAATCATACTGCACCCACTATCCTCTTCCCCTCCTTTCAAATAACTAGTTCCATGATCTAGTGATACAGGGTCACTAACTAACAGACGTAACAATGCGGTGACCGTTCATTGCCTCATTAATCAAAATATGATGCTAGATGAGCAAAGCTAATATCCTTTCTATTAGTCGACTTGTATGCTGGCTTCCTAAATTAAGTTTTGATGAAACCTCCAATATAGAATAACACTCCCCGAAATTGGCTTTAAGCTGTAGGCTTACTTGCACAAACTGTAAGTGTGTAACTTAGGCTGAGGAACTAATTTTTATAAAAAAAATCAATCTGTTCAATTAGAATCACTATATAGTGTAAGCCACCATCTAACACTGGGTGTGCTGAATTTTGTTGGCCAACTATAAGGGATGAACTTTGGACTGCCCTTGATCACGAGCGAATATAATTACTAGAGGTCTCAGCCCTCTGCCTTGTTAGCAGAAGGCCCCAGGTTAATTAATTAGTCATTAATTTCATTTTTTGTATTTTATGTAAACAATTCATTATATTTGATATCATAAGCAACGTTCATATTTGTTCTATCTTCCGTTTTTTTTGTTTTACAGTAATGTACGATAGCTATGATTGTATTGCACATTAACTTATTGAAAATTTATAACCATCAAGCGAAAAGTCCCATAATGAAAGGTTTACTAGTTCTGCAAGGTAAATAAACTAAATGTTTGTAAATGTAGTAACAATAAATAGAAGGACGCACCAGCCAAACACCAAAAAACTATTAAATATTTTTGAATATAATTTTATTGTATAAGTTTTAACATGAAAAAGTACAAATATTGCAATACAACCGAAACTACACACAACTGTCGGTTCTTTAGTTATTAGTCATCGGTGTGTGCCGCATTAAAGTACAGAAATACTTTATTTACTTTTTTGCGTATCACTAAAGTAACCAAGTACTTTTTTATTTAACGTGAGTGCAGCAATAGGAGAGAATAATACCATTTCTACCTGGGATTACTCTCATCTGAGTTTTAACTTTTAACAGTGTCAGAAAACGTACAACGCATTATTTTTTACCACTGCAAAAATTTTACCAAAAACAATTTAAAAGCTCCATTTTTTACGTACAAGTTTCAATTCTTCCTAAATTAGTTTCATCAGGCATCAAAATTAGCGGCATTTTGGAAAGTGCAATATTCTGCATTGTCGCTGACATATTTGTTTAATATACTTTGCCAATAAAATAACCAACTAAAAAGCCAATTATAAAGAAATTACTAGGCCAATTGTACATTATGTACTAGACGCGTCTGCTTAGGAAACAAACATTCCAAGCAAATCTTGTCCATTCATAAATGTACAAGTAAATAATAGTAATATTAATAATAATAATAATAATAATACATGTAATACCAAGTAAATTTTTAACTTCAAACCAACTAATAATAGGAGTCAATAGTTATACAATACATTGAAAAAGACCAAATAGGGAAAAAGAATCCAGAATTAAGTAGCATGGCTAAGTGAGAGTAACTATAAACTATTAATAAAATGGGTATTATAATACAAACTGACACAAAAGCTATTCAGCAATGGACATATTAAGTCCAACTGCACAAAAACAAAAACAAACTGTTTGTTAATACACTCTGTTAAAATAAAATAAAATAAATAGACCTCCCTGGGCGTAGAACTACAGTAAAACAAAACTAAAATGCGTAACTTTTCCATCACTAGAAATGAATCACTTTGCCAGTTCAAAAGTACATCAAGTCTCAATTAGATAGCAAATAATGGGAAAATAAATTTAGTTTTCATAGAATGGCAGACAGGCCATAAGCATACAAGGGAGTAGTTTTTAATCGCTTGCGTTTTTGATTGTATTATGCAAACAATTATTGTCGGTGACTAGATGCCATCTTTGGTTTTCACAAAATATATTTTTATTGCACAAAATAGGTAGGATATTATATAGGATATGACTTTAGATGCAGTGGAAACTTGAGCACATTATATAAAAAAAATCAGATGGAAGATCAATTTTTTGCCGGATACAGAATTCAAAAATAACTACGAGAAAAGACAGGCTCCAAAAAAAGAGAAAAAAACTGGCAAAAAACAGACCTTACGAGCACAAACAACAAAAGTACCAAAAAATTTAAATGTCACAACTAATTCAGATCATCATAAAACCAACAGCATGTGAATGAATTCATAAAACGTCTGCATACTTAGAATGATATTTATACTGGCTCTTTGTTTTAACACAACACTAAATTCGAATAGAAATAAGCCAATCACACAACAACAATTATATATGTATATGAATCCAACAATATACCGGTCAAAAACCACATAAAATTTGCATTCCAAAATTGCATACAGATCGATTTGTAAATTGAAATAGCTCAGTGTCATATAAGCTAATTTCTCTCGTTTTTACAAAACGTGCATAATTACATTATCCGCCTAGAGCTAAATTACTAAATGTGCACATCTTTGTTATTGTGAACCCACAATTTTGCGAAACCTACAGCTTTTGGCAGTTTTACGTTCACGCATACATAGACTGTGCAACTCGCAATGTTGCAACTTGCACAATACTTGTTAGTACTAAACAGTGCTATTAAAAACACTCGTTTTGCGCAAATCCATTTAGCATAAAGCCCGTTTTTACAAGAAACGTGCACAAAAGCAAAAGTAGCAGGAACGTAAGGCTCTTTCTGCAAAATCTGTATGCATTCCACTTGCTATTCAACAGTCACAAAAATCAATAACTCCTCTAATGATTACACTGGGGAGTTGGTCGTATTTTTACAAAACAATAATGGGAGCACTGAGCAGCTACGCACCCTCCCCCAAGCACCTGTCTTTCTTTCACTAACAACACGTCCGCGCTTAGGAATGTCTACTTGTCAATATAAATTTTACATCTTTTCAAATATAATTATCATGATCATATATGCTCAAGACCCTTTTGGGGAAAAACAGGTATCAAAGTTTGTTTTTTATCTAAAGATAATACATCATTATGTACATATCTCATTGAAATGCATATGAAAAATTTCAAATTCATTGAGTAATAGTTAGTGTATAGATTTTATTACAATTGCAGGAGACCCAGCAAGGTCTGACTAGCGGGCAGAGAAGACAATTTCACAATAACTCACCATAGCTGGCATTACATGTCAGCGAATACAGAGGTAATAATAATTGGGCAAAAAAGAAAATGCTGAAAGTTTTTTGAAACTTTCGCCAATATATCTCTACACAGCGAGTTTTCAACTCTTCAAGTCAGACTCTGCTGGGGCTCTGGAAGAACAATTTCACACACCATCAGGGTGAATCAACACAGCACGCATATTGCAATGCTCCCCTATACAAATTCAAATCCCCTTTCATAGTACAAAAATAGACCTTCATTGGAAGTTGACAGAGTGGCGGGGTTCATAAACAATTCAACACATAATCTCTTTAAAGTGAATTACTTATACATTAACGGGTTATGAGTAGCATGCAATCAGGCCTCCGTACTTGATTTAACAATGTCCCAAATAGATTTTTAAATTTAAGTAAATTTAAAACACTTAGTAAAATACTTTACATTGAAAGGCGCAAACTAAGTTAAACACACATGTTGAAGAAGGCTTTTATTCTATAGATATATCAAATAATGCATGCAGCTCTATTATGCACCCATCACAAAACCAGGGCCACAACTATTGGTTGGTTGTAATGCAGAAGTTCTGCTTACTTGACAAGCAAGTAAATTAGACAAATAAATAGCGTTTAGTAACCAAGATCTAAAACATTCACATACCCTGTTAGTATGACTGCTAAACTAGATAAGAAAAAACAGAATAAAAAATTTTCAATTCTCAAAGATGCAACTTTGAACGAAACAAATAACAACAATGAACGAAAGGGTAAAAAACTGGATCTACTTAAAATGAACAAAAAAGCTTACTTGTCTGGAATCAGGCAACCTTCTTATCCAGGCAAACAAAATCTTTAATCTTTAACATGCTGTCCCAGTATTTTGATCTTTCCTAACTGATCTCTGTGCCTTAAAATGCATTTGGCTAATCAGGTAGGCATATGATCCAAATTAAGATTCCATAATTTTCTTATTAAAAATTTTCATTGCTTAAAAAATCAGCTGATAAGAAGCTATTTGAAGATTCTTCACAAAAATGTTGAGTGACCGGTATCAGACCAATGAAAGGGTTCCTCGGGAAGGCTCTCAAGTTATATCAAAACTTGCAGAAGAGGCACTGTTGCACCAATAGGAGACTAAAAAATTCTGATCAAACACGTTTTTGTTGTTTGAGTTAACAGTAAACATGTAGTTGAAAACTGAGGAATTTCTTAGCTGCTAGATGTGTAGCTTTGCAGCGAAAGCCCCATCTGCAAGCATGCCACAGATGAAGTCGGGGCAGAGCTGCTTTTAAGCTGCGTAAATCCCAATAAGAAAATCATAGATCTGTTCTAAATGTTCGAAGATTTGCGCCTCCCAAAACCGACTCTGCCAGCCGAGCTCCATGGTGTCTGCCTGACTCAGCCTAACTGTTGTAAAATTGAATAAGTAACTCCTGGGCCGTCTGATCATCCTGGAGGCCTTGGGTGGCTCTCAAAAAGCCTAAAACAAGGAGAAAGAAACCAACTAGAGCTCATAAGAGGCAATAAATGTCAAACAAATTAAAATAAAACTTAAGTTGAATGTTTAGCATTTACGACTTCGCCACATATGTAAGTATAAAATAATAAACTAAAGAGGATTTCATTTAAATTTGCAGGTGTTCCATTCTTGTTCTTAATTTAGAAATAGTTCATATACACTAGAATAATATCACATTTACAGTCCAACGATGACTAGGCTGGGCATGTCACTGCTTACGTGAGACTGTTGTCGGCTTTTTGAAGGACACCTGGAGCACACGGTTGCCCAGTGCATATCCGTTCAGGCTCTGGATGGCAACGACTGCCTCGTCGTAGTTGGTCATGGTGACAAACCCAAAGCCTTTGCACTTTTGGGTGTTGAAGTCTCGGATCACCTTCACATTCTGTACTGCACCAAATGGACCAAACAGCTGCCACAGTATGTTCTCTTCAGTCTCTGGTGCTAGGTTGTACACAAAGATACACCATCCGCTGCCTGTTGGCACATTACCGGTGATGAGACTGTTGGTCAGCATATCATTGGCCAATGGCGAAAATCTGCAAACAAAAAAATAATAACAGCAATTTTTAGATTTATACAGTCAGAGTCTAATAAAATCCAAGAAAAGACATTTTTAGGTATGTTTGCTGGTATGGCAAGGGGCTAGCTGCATTAGTTTAGTAGTCATATGGTTGGACTTATAATGCAATGGTTTTTTGTTCAAATCCAGGCTCAATCCCAATTTTTTTGCATTTCCTTTTCTCTAAAGGTCTGCAATCAAATTTTACTGGAAGCACAACTGAAACAGCACGAAAAAATTGCCAAGTCCCTGATGTTTTATCGACAGCAAAAAGGATTACGAAAAAGTCATCAACTTTCTGATGATTACCATGAAGACTGAATGGTAAGTATTGATGCTGAGCCTTCAGACCTTCAATTGTACTTGGATAAGTGTCAAAGCATTGAAAATTCAAGATTTTTGAGGACTTCTGTGAAGTGTGAATTTTTAAAAATCAAAGTTTGATTTGAATCATGTACACTTGGACAATAAAAGTAATGAAAACTAACAAGTAATTTCGGATGCTTTATAACTTACCTGGAGGAGTATGGTGCTAAAGAGGTATCCAACCTGAATCTTCCTGCCGGATGATGAATGGGGCCAGGAAAACGTCGCTGGGCCGCCGAGAGGTATGCTGCAGGCAATGGTAGGATGTTCTTGTTGTTGTTGTTACTCGGATTGTTTGCAAACTTTACCGTGATGGGCTCAGTGGCGCCATCTGGAATGGTTCCATTTAGCTTTTTAATTGCGAGTTCAGCTTCGCTGCGCTGATCGAACCGAATAAACCCAACTCCTTTTGATAAACCTGAAATAAAAATAACTTTGTTTTGGTCGCCGTTAAATGGCTCGGGGGTTAACCTTCGTAATTAGTTTCAAGCACCATGTCTTGCCACAATCACCGTCCTGGTGAGCGTCTAAAGTTTTTAATGCACTTCAACACACAGCAAGCATTCAATGGCAAGGCTACTCAACGCAATATTTATGGTGTGACCAGAGCATAGCTCATTTGGATATACCTCCAAGGTAATCATTTAACTAGCAGAGTTCTTACAATCCCTTTACAATGTAAACAGTCTGAAGAATCTGAATGAAATCATCCAAACAACTGTCGAATCAAAGTGGTCACGAGTCTGACGTATATACGCGAAACTACTCAGCTATAAACCCTGCCACAAACCTGGCTAAAAATCCTGGACTGTGCGAAATTGAATAAAAAACAGCTTTTGCCAAGTGCCACTAACTACAGAAAGTTATTAAACCTATACTGTGCACTAACTAGTTCGCTACAATAATTATTTGTGAATAATTTGCCCTTGTTACTGACGGACCTAAACCATTTGTCACTTACACAGCCTTAAGCGGTTTAATATTTTGTCTTTTATGTAGAATGACGAGCTTTTTGCAAAATTGCAAAAAGGCTAATGGGACTGTTTCTAGAAAAGTAGGCCTACGGGTAAGTTACGTTTATTTCGAGGTGTAATTTATTCGGGCCTCTCTCAAAGTTAACTATCAGAGACAAAGTCGAGCTGTAGCAATAGAGGTACAATTTAGAGAAAAATGGAAAAAAAATGCGTTGAAAGCTTAGCATGTTTTGAATTACTAAACTAACATAATATTATAGTATTGCATTTCTTAGATCATGATGCCGAGTTGTCCACAAATTTGTGAAATAAGCGTTTTATCCTTTTTTGTTGCTTAAACTGACACCGAGGTCTTATCGAGCTTTAGTTCAGAAACATTTGATGAACAAATTTGTTGGTCAAAACATTGAGAATATGGCTTGCTAATTCAACAGGCACTCAAACAGCACATTAATACTATTTAACGTAACTGGATTATTCCTGCTAATATTGTTGTTTTCTAATTTTCTGGCACCAGCTTGTTGGTGCAAACGTTAAAGATCTGTGACGATATTTTTATATCAGCCGGTGCAGTCGTGGCCTAATTTAGCTACTTATGCCGTTATATCAGAATTTCATTAGTTTCTCGGATAAAACTGGCACAGAGATTGACATGGCGGATGTACAAACTTAAAAAGCGCATCCACTGGGAAAGGCTACAAAGCTAATATCAGTAACACTTTGAATGCCAAAAGGCTTCTTGAACACTTTTTCCAGAAGATGTTAATTGACAGGAGACGCGTGTTCGCAAAAGATAACCTTCACACTCCGCGAGTTGCACGTTGAAACCCGTTCCACGTGGCGTAGACATGGCCTCCTGACTTATGAGCTTGCACCACATTCTAATGTGACGCCCGCTGCTGAATTTCTAATATTGACTTTTGTATTCATTACTGCGCCAGCTTCATTAGGAGTCTACTGTGTTGTGTTTATTTCAGTATAATGTTACGTTCAAGCGATATACTGACGACACTATAAGAACACCTTTTTATCTGGATGAACATCTAGAACAGGGGATGTTTGCTCCACAGTTACTCAAAATGCTTACAAAAATCACTGCTAAACATAGTACACAAAAAGAGTTGACGAACGTAACACAGAAATGAATACCCCCTTGCAATGAAAACAAAGAGACAAGCTTAATTTTGGTCACTTTAAAAAAGAATATTTCCACAATTTTGATGCAAGTAATGCTTCTAAAAGCGAAACGCCATAAACCACAAAAGCACCTGCACCTTTTGACTAGACATTTTACCACAGCTTTTACAAAATTCCAAAAACCAGAAAAGCAACTTAATTTTTTGACCAGTCATTCAAGGTATATAACGATGCGTACATTATTTTACAAGCTTAAAAACATCCTCACGTTTCAGAAGACATTTTAAACTACATACGTTTGGAAAGGTTTCTTTAGAACCGTAAATGACTGTTATAGGGCAATGAAATTAATGGCGAACATGCCCCATTACCAAGTAATGTGTTCAACAAGAGGTGCTTAATTTTTCATGCATGATTTCCAAGTAAAATATTCAGGAAAATACAATTACACCCATTGCGGCCAAATCCAGTGATTTTGCTCCTCTCATGTTGCCATGCCAACAACGATGAAAAATGTCAACAAAGGTTTTAAAAGAGTAGGGTGCTATATTTGGACAGTGTGGCATTGAGATGACTCTTAATCGATATCAAGAAGGTGACAATTCTGATAAGGAGACAATTTCCTAATTAAACGCGCTAGATCGCTATGTATCTTTCTCTACGTCGCACATCAGTTTGTCTGAAATTACACTATTCGCAGTTTTTTGTATTTAAGTGGGACATTATAGGTTTCGCGAAGGGTGCACGCTGAAAATTGTATAGATAAATACTGCACAAACAAAAAGGATTTTTTTTAGCTGAGCTTTCGACAATAAGCCAGCAGCGAAGCAAAACAAAAGCTCAGCTAAAAAAATGTATAAATCAGTCGATGACAGTTTTATATGTTTACTTTTTTTCAAATTTTGATACTTATTATGTATGTGATGCTAGCTAACACCTAGGTAGAGTCATAATTTTGCTGTGTTTATTCCCACAAGTTTTTAAATTATATGGCCTACTTAAGTATTCCATGCTGCTGATATCCTAAAATTATTAATGTCATTATCAGGGTAAACTTAATTCAACCTACCCGAAATACTATCGCACAGTATCCTGGAAGTGATGATCTGACCATATTCAGAGAAGATGTTCTCCAAATCTTGTTGAGTCATGTACTTTGGTAAGCCAGACACATAGAGGTTTGCACCTTTGATGCATTCACTACTTGGTCGTGCAAATGATACCTGGCAATAAACGATTATCTGTATATTACAAGCTGAGTTATACCTGGTTTAAGACTTAAATTCAGTATTTAAGTAAAAACCAACCGCACTGCAAATTGCGAATTATTTATTCCAGGAAAATTAGGCACAAAAATGTTTAACAAACTCAATATTTGAACAGGAGACTTTATACATCTTCCCTCAGAGCCCAAATCCAGAAATTCAGACTCGCGTTTCGATCTAATTTGCCTTCAAAATTTAATAAATGACGAATTTATTTACTAATTTAAAATCATATCGGCTTTAATTAGTTAGTTAACTCAACAGGTTTTAGTCTAAAATTCTATAACAGATTTTGGAGAAAAAAGTAATCACATTTCTTAAAACATGACTCTGTTACCAGTAGTATAAAACGTCAAATGCACTTTTAGTACGAAGACAGTTCTTTCATTTCAATAAATCGAAAATGTAATTCAAATTCTCCAAAATCTAGAACGTCATAATAAAAAAGGGACTTCCTAAAGGTGTACCTAATCACGGCAGGTTCACCGTTTTTGTTCGCTTTCTTAACGCATACCAGACTACAGAAAGGTTAAGTACAAAACCCCCGGACGAGAAATGACAATAATAGCTAGTGACAGATGAGACGGAGCTGAGAAATTACACATTCTGGAAGCTTGTCTATTATTGATTGAAAACACCAAGCTTATTCAGTAACTACAGCTACTGGCTGCCGCTTCTGTTTTTGGGATAAACGAGGGAAGAGGATACTCTATCGACTCGAGATGCACACAATCTATTCACTCGCTGTTACATTTACCCAAGAATGCCACGTAGTTAATGGCCAGCGACAAACAATGTGGGTTATTCAACTTGGGAAAAGCAGTTCAAACGATATTAATGGCTGTGAGAGGGGCCAATAGAGCCTTCTGCGGACTGCTTTTTAATAGTTGTGTAGTTTAACAGTTTAATAGAAATTAGCCATATGAAGTATTAAGAATGGTGAATAGAAAAGTACAACAACGACAACAAATGTAAGACTATGTAATGCACTGCATAAAGCGTAGTATTTAAAAAAATAAATAATATTACACATTAACCAATCTGAAATATTCTAGATGACCTAACCTTACCTTGATTGTTTTGTATTGTAGTCGAAGACCATTGAGTGTTGAGATAGCTTTGGCGGCATCTTCAGGCCTGCAGTAATTAACAAAACCGTAGCCTAAACTTTGTCCTGCAAGCAAAAGAAACATTTTTACTAACTTGTCATGTGAACAACAATACCAGTCTAGATTGGTAGGCTATGGGGTGCAATTCCTTTTTCAAAAATAAAGCCATGTTAGGTGTCACACGAAAATTTTATGATGGTGCTGGCTATAGATCAGGTCAAAGGTCAAGGTCATTTTGAGAGATGCGACATGAAATTTCTCACAAGACAGATGTCATGGTGTAACAAAACCATAATTTAGGAACCTTTAAGTTGTGGTTTCTATTGGGTCAAATGTCAAGGTCGTTTTATGTTCAATAAAGCCAATTAGGTTGTATAGCCAGCTAGGTAATTCAATTAAATTTGTACACAAAATTTTCCGTTAGGTCAAAGGTCAAGGTCATTTTATGTTCAGCAAAATCCAGCCAGATGTGTAGCCATCTACGGAATAATTTGAATACCTTGTGAGTTTAAAGGGCGCATCTATGTTTAATTTTGCAATCGACATCACAGCATACGAATCGAATGTAATGGAGACCAATCCACCCCAGGTTGCACAGTCATTAATTTTCAACGTTCAATACAACAATTTATCATGGTGCACAGGAAAGGTAGCAAATTTAACGCCAACATTACTCTAATAGCGTACGCTCAATTACACAAGTGAAATAAACGTTTGCCATGACGTCATCGCATTAGCTAGCTGCCCTTACAACAAATGACAATATTCCCATTATTCCTTACTAAGATATCCATTCTTTTCCTACTACGAAAGCCCTTACTATAATACTTCAATTCAGAGCCAGACACAAGAAGGACTTACGGATCATGTACAAGATTTTCTTGATGTATAACTGAAGAGATGCTTTAAAGCTTTAAAAGACAAGAAAATATTAAATCAATATTTCAATAACTCCCTTTTTGTTTTTTCTATTAAGTTGCCTTTTTGTTTTAGCTATGCGAAATTTTATTCATAACTAGTTTTTGTGAAAACCAAAACCTCAAAATCTAGTTATTCCAGACAGATAAACCAATGGGATTCTTCAAATGAATGAAATATCCGAGTAGAGAAAATTTTCACTCATGTTACCTGCCAATGCTAATGCTCTACGTTTAATAACCTATAATCGGCACGCCACTTCACCGCGTATCAGCTTGGTGTCACGTGTCAAATTGTGGATACCGTTAATTAATGCGCAAATGTGTCAACATTTAATTACTTATACAACGCGGTTTTCGCAAGTGAAGGAAACCTACTAAGATTTATAACCAGATAATACGCATTGATACGTACGACTCAATTTACCCGAATTTATTGCCCGATAAAAAGCATTAACGTCACGAGACAGTGAAAAGATTGAACTGTAATATCTATAACAGGCCTACATGTTAGAGAGAACATTTTGGACACGTTTGCAGAGTCAGTTGCACAATTACAGATACACAAGACATTTTATTTATGAAAATCAAATTTTACGTAATCAAACAAAAACATTACCGACTGAAACTAAATGATTTTTAGGCGAAGTTCATGAAATGATTTTCAAATTAATACAAGACATAACTGCACAAAGTATTCATACAGATGTGCTACTAATTTTAATCTAGAATCTCAATACATGTGTGAAAAGCGTAATAAATTAATTTCTTACCGAGATCAAAGTTATTCTCGTATATTAGAATTATCTTATAATTTTGTTTCTCTAAAAATCCCCAACTTGCTCAGCTAGCTGCGTTTTACAAATCTGAATTTTCATGAAATTTAATACAAAAAATATTTTCTTGTGTTCTGATATTAAGTTTTAATAGTAATCTCTTAACAGTAATAGCGGTATCATCAAAGTGTGAACGTGTGAAGAGACTAGGAAGGCATTCAGCTAACAAATTTTAATGATCACAGAAACAAAATCGGACAATAATTAGATCCGCCAGATTCTGTGTGCAATTTGGATCCACCAAGGATATCTTAACCAAGGAGAAGAACTCAACAGGAATTTCACATATTGTCACACCACAGAAAAAGCACAGCATGCTTATTACCCCTGAAGTCATCCATCGGTGATAAGCAGGACCCCAATAAATAGCATAATTTAAATATGGCAGTGCAGTGGTTAATATTTATATGTTTGTATACACGCAAATGAAATGTTAAAAATCTATCTTTTGTTCTTTGTAACACTTGTACAGATGTTACCACTAGAACACAGTAGCAAAGAAATTAAAGCTGAACAAGCGAGATGCAATGATACAATGTCGTCAATGTACAGATTGCTCCATTCCTATTTACACTAGCGCATTCAAGGGTTAAATCGGTTTGTTTAAAATGTTTCTTCTCACGAAAAAACAGCTTGGTGAAATTCCGCCAAGCTGCTGGCTTCCATGATACAAGGCTGGCTTCAATCAGCTCGATTTACATTGTTGATACAAGACTGCGCCGAAATCAAGAACTCGTGTCATGAAAAGCAGTCAGCAAAAAGAGTATAACTTGCGAATACAGTTACACACATTTATTTAAAAAATAAAGCACAGTTGGACTGCAAGCCGCGATCCAGTACTTGGCAAGGACAATCTTGTGTATGCTGTGGAAGGACTGAAGCCTGCCATTATAAATGATAAACCTCCAGATAAAACTAAAACACTACACTAGCAGAAGTAGCCTAAACATATTCATATCTGTATTCCGCCTAGTCCAGTGAACAGCCATGGCAGATGAAATAGTCCAGAAGTACCCCGGCGAGCATCTATTTACAGACCAAGCTCATTATTGTTTAATTTCGACTGCTAATCACCGGCCACTCAGCTTTTCCACTGTATTTACCTTTCGATGTGAACAACTGGTAGATCACTGATCCATTTATTACTAATTACGAAGGTAAATGAAGAATGAAGATCCTAGGTGCAGCGTCTATATGAAATAATGAAATTGCAATAGCCTACAGGGTACAATTTACATGATTTCTTTTCAATTTTGCACTTAGTTCCTAGTGACACTGCATTCTGGAGTCGCTTTTTACAGCGATTACTAGTAGATATTTAGAATTTCTCAGAATTGTCTGTACATTGCTTGACGTTTGTTCAAAATCTTAGACTTAGGGGAATGGTAGATTTTATGAAATGCAATCTAAAATAGAATTGGACTGTACAATTCTAAGTTGGCATCATAATTTCGAAATTAAGAAATTGTCACATGTAAATGAAACAGCGAAAATGGAAATGGCACAACTGAAAAATAAATTTTCGTTGAACCGCCTCCCTATGGAATTGGGGTTTAACCGACCACCTGAAATCACATTTGCTGGGCTAGCGCCATTTGCAGATACATCACTGAAAAAAACGAAAAAAAATCAGGCATTAGTACCCTGAGAGAGAATAGCTGGCTTCCATCAGTTTGGGCTATCACAACAAGAGCGTCAGATCGTACCATTGTTATTACAGGGATCAGAGGGTTTAAGAGTGATCACACCTGGAGGGAAGTTCAAAAGTCAGAATTAAGTAGTAAGATCTTGCTTATGCGGTAAATTTCTGTTTTCAGTCACATTATCCAGCCGCCTTTTTGACAGAAACAACACAGCTATCAAACGGCGCTAGTAAGAATCTAATTGTTTACACCAGACATATTTACTCCATATAACAAAACAGAATAATCTACTCCGTCAACGACCGTTTTTAATGTATAACGGCTAGACGACGAGAAACTAAAACTGGCATTAGCATCTTGTAAAACCATAAACGCAGTGATAGATGGCCGCCTGTGGAGTAATTGTTTAACGTGAGAACGACAACCGTATGTCTGAAAGAAAACTTTCGGGCTTCATTTCGGCTCTGACGCTTATCATCATTAGAAGGGTAAAGATCATTCTAAGGACAGAGAGCGATTTTCTCGACGGTAGAGGAGAGATGCTTTTTGGATTGAATCATTGTTGTTGTAGACTGATACAGTTAAATATTTTTACATGGAAATTCAAAAATCTGTATTTTTGAATTATTAACACTTGAGTGGCCAAATGTATATCTGGCGAGTGAGGTTAAGCAACACTAACCCTGGTTAGTAAATGACTGGGTGACGAGCAGAAAATGTGTTTCTGGCCAGTCTGTATCACCCCTCCCCCGGGTTTAGTATATCATCTCAGACTTATCGTTGACAGTTCACGAGGCAAAATCCAGTCCTGCTACAACTAGCAATATAATAAACACGCTTTGTCGTCGTGTGCTGGTACCGACTTACAAAATATCAAGCTGAATAAAAAACAGTTTAACGCTCACGAAGTACATCATGAGATAAAAAGTAGAATGCTTCACAGAGGCTAAAGCAGTTCTATGCAAATGATACACTACTATCTACTTACTTACATAATTGTATATTAACGTTCAATTAAGTCAGAAAATTATTAGACTTAGATACAAGTAGAATCAAAACTACGAAATACATGTACAGTATCGTATACGAATGCAAGTTCTTCAAAAATGCAATTTCTCTTTTGGACACGATGTTCGCAAAAAAATTAACTGAAATTTAAAATGACTTTAAAAACAAATAAAACAAAAAAATCTGAGATTATTCAATTATACGTAACAGTATCGGCATAGTTATAACATCTCACCTGGATCGTATCACCGGGTTAACCTAAATTCATTTCTTATTGGCAATTACAAGCACAAAGTGTGCTTAGACAGCAAATAGCAGACTGGAAAATGAATTTTGCCGACAGGTAGCAGGATATAATAATGGTTTGTGGAGGCACTAGCACAGTAAACATATTATCGTATTATACCTTTGTAGATCAAATCGCGTCACATAATTGGGATATCTCCAATTTCAACAACGAAGCTCTAAAATACACAAGACTAAGCTGCATCTGTAAAAGCTAACCATATTCGACGACGCAACTAGGTTCCAAGGTAAGCCTGCTATTGCTAAATTCAAGTAAAATGCAATGGCTTCATCACATTGCTCTAAACTTATGTAATATTCAGGCCTCTTAACTTAATTACTGTATCACTCGCTCCGCCCAATAACCGAACTACTTTTTTTTATTCGGACAGTTACCTTGGCTTCTCGTAATATCGTTGGCCAGGTGTCCGGAAACAGCGGCGAAGTTTATACAACATGCACACTTCAAAAATCAAAATGGCTTCATTTGAATCCCTTCTTAAAAATGTACTTTACTCGTTTCAGCATTTGCGCCTCGTTCCCGAATATTATGGTATCTGATATGTCCTTTAATTTAACATACATACTGTAGGCATATAGCCAGGCAAAAACCATTTCCCTTTATTTTTTCACTTTAGATATTATAAAATAAGGAAATGTCCATACAGTATGAATTACCTGATGCATAGCGACAAGTACAAACGTGCTAAGTAAATCACGTTCATAACAAACAGAAAGGAATAAATTTAAATACAAGAAAAGGTTTAACTGAGGACAGTTACATAAAGTGCAAATTTCAGCACAATTTAAATTTGTTTCCCGTCGAATTTATCATCATTACTAAATCGACAATAATGACCTCGCTAATTAAAATTCACCAGCCAGCGATTCATTACAGTCAGTAGTTTAAATACTAAGCGATGTTTGATGTTCGCTGTCATTGGGAAATCGCTAGAGATATTATTTCCGCCACCCGCCTGTATGCATATAAGATCGTGCTGCATGTAAAGTTTGCCTGTAATATGTACAGGTGTGATGAGCCTAGTATTGATTATCCAAAATACAGTTACAGGTATAGGAAGAAAATTTAATAAAATTACTCTCACTCTGAATCCTCACGCAAGTAATAATTGCGGATGCGAGATAATCTTGCAAAAGGCAGTAAGTAATTAGATTGGGAGGCAGAGTTGCAGCAGCAGTGGTGTGCCATCTGGTAGCGCAGGGGATTTCGCTAATGACCTCTCTGCAATTTAATGAATAACGCTTATTCATGTCAATGTGCTATGACGCCAGTACCGTAATAATACTGTAGCTGAAATCAAGTTTAGATAATTAGGCTTCGTACAGTTAACACAAACTAACTTCATATTAGTGATTTGACACATCACTTTTTCAGCTATCAGCTAGAAGCTACTGCAGATACCTAAATATTCATCTATTTCAGCTATTTTTGGTCTCAACCTATCGGTTGTTGTGAACAACATTCGATGAGCCACAGTTTTTTAAGGTTTAAGATTCGACATATGTGATTTTTAGTTTCAGGTAATTAATAAGTGGTCTACTAGTAGTATGAGTTACCATAGCTATTCTGCAGCTATGGCTAAACTACTGTCACTCTAAATTTCAGCTAATAGCAGAACTAGTAGTGGTCAAATCACTGCTACATATGCAAAATTTACATCCCAGCTATACAAACAAAGATGCATCCATGTAAACTACTAAAATGTCTACAAGTGCTGAGTAACATGACAAATTGAGCAAATTGGAAATTATTCCTACAGTTACGGCGTCTAAACCCGTCGTTAAAACTTAGATAAATATAAAATGAAGAGAGGCTAGTTTTGAGCTCACATATCGTAGTTAGTTACTGTAGTCACCCCATATGCATAAATCTCTGCCGGTTTGGGGCTATTTTCCTCTATAGGTGTATTATATGGCACAGTAGAAACGAGTTTTTGTCAACGACAATTAAGGGTAGTTTGGCAATTTGAGGCTAGACTGCCGGTAAAAGTAGCTGATTGGCTTGGAACAGATAAATTTAGTGGCTGTACAAATTTTAATCGGTCAGTGTCACGTATGTAAGTAATTTTGAAACTTAATCCATGACCATGAACCCACCGTCGATTCCTCCCTATACTGGCTTAGAGATATCCATATCTCTTAAAGAGAGTGATTGTATTTCTTAAATGAGCTGTTATTTATGCGTATATGTGATTCAGTGAGTTAAAATAAGAATTCGATAAGTCAAAACAAGTAGGTGAAAATAGGTCTATATTTTTCTAAGTGACTGCGAAAATAATAGTCTGCTTATTAAGCCCAACTATGGCCGCCGCCGAAAACATTCAATAACGCGTCGTACCCCTAATTAGTCCTACACGAATGTATGCTCTGAAAATTTTTATTATTACATTAGGTCCAAGATTTTAATTTTTACCCATATGTCATGCCATGCTATTCAAAGCTGTTTTCTTGCACTTGGCGAAGATTTTTCACATTATTTATTAAGATTATCTGAAAAAAGCACATGAAGTCCAACCATTTATTTAAGTAAAATATCAAAAAAATTTAGTTTATTCAACGCGCCGGTGTCTTGATATCATTCAGCAAGGTATTAATAGCTGCATTCTTGTGCACTGAGCTGTGTAATACACCATGTAAATATTAGTGTCACTTGTCATGCTTTAAGCTATCATATTATTTTATGAAGCGCCTGTGGGCGAAAAATCTGCCAATTTTCTTCTTGCTCGCACAATAACTTTAAAATTTAAACACACATCACACGCAGGCTTTGGGTTCTTTGACATTTTAGAGTAATAAAATAAACTCATTTGATACGCTAAGTTATGAATTATTTTATTATCAAAATGGCAAAAATCAGTGTTCTACTTGGCATTAATACTTTTTGCAAATTTAGTAGCACGAATTAAAGTTTTCCCCAAATGACAAAATATTTAGACGCCCACCGAAGATACAAAATAAATCTAGAATGGGAGAAGTCACTCAGAAACATGGCGCTTACGGTTTTTTATCAACTTGTTTCATTTTGATAGAAATTTTAACTTAGAATTAATAGCATCCCGGTACGCGCTACTCGCCTGGGCAGCATTACCTGTTCTATTATGTTTTAGTTAAAATTTGTAGTTTGTGAAACACGTAAACAGGTGAAAATGTATTTTTTAGAATAAATAATAAATAAATAATCGATATTTATAATAATCGATATAAATCTATTATAGTAGAAGCAAGTTAACCAACAACACAAGTAGTTTTCCAAGCCAGTCAGACGTTCTCTGAGTAATCAGGCCTGTTTAATATTTTCTTTGTAAGCTAAGGATACACTATAGACCATAGCTGGTTTTTAGCCACTCAGCTTCCTCCTCTTCCTTCGGCGTTGTGTTAAGTGTTAAGAAAAGGATGTCATTGCAAAGTACCTATAGTATTTCCAGACGACGAATATACTTTATTTCAATGATCCCTGACATTATTTTGCATTCGATAAGCTTCTGTATCATTAAATTTATAATCTATAGATGAACCAGTTATGTATATGGGAATAAATTTAACCTGTCAATCAAAAACCAGTTCCGTTGCACATTTTGTATTATACGGAGCCTGTAAGATTCAGCATCAAGAATGCCTTATGCTATTTACTTGTCAAAATAATTTTTACAACTGCCTTTAAAGTTTGTAGTATTTAAGTATTTGCGGGTACTGTGTCTCAGTTATTATTATAAAAATTATAATTGCAAATTACAAGGCTAGAATAGAAAGCCCTTGGGTTTTTTGCATTTGTTTGAGCCTGGGACTGTGGGCAGACAATTTTAAATAAATGTTCATGCCCGTAGCTTATGTCATCCAATCTGTCATCATCAGTCAGCCAGTTAATCACACCGAAACAGTAACATATATCATAGCGTCATGATACTGCAACATGTCATCATTATGTAATTATGCTGTAGTTATATTTATTCATGGCAGAACTGCAATTATGATGAAACAAAACCACCAAACGCATTTGTTCTTCGCGGGTATGGGTGAGTGTCAGCTGGACGAAACCTGTGCGTGAACAATAGAACAAAGCCTAGAGCAGACGAGTCCTCTCTACTACTGGATCTAATTAGATAGCATTATTGACATCACAATTAAACCTCTTATGCTCCCAGACATTTTATGATCGGGAGGTAGCTTTAACTTGTTCGTTATTTTTGAAGGTTTAGATTTAACGCGTACTACATCATCTGCTTGTGATAACAAGACTGAATCAATTCATGTCCTATATAAAATCTGTCACAGCGAGACTAACATTGACTAACACTGTGCAGATAATTTGCTGCATTTTAACTAAAATTTCTAATATGAAAATATTTGTTTTATTAAGTTTATCTTTTAACTTATGTAAATTCTAAATATTACTGTAAATATGTTTTATGAACATCGTGTTCGAAATAAAATGACTTACTTAGACTACCCAGTCCAATACTATAAAAGTAATCAAGTGACAAAAGCCATCTGCCCTAACTTTCACATTTTAGCACTTATCACCGTGACTCTTTGGCTAGAAGCATTCTCTACTAGCGGTCATTACACCAATCACTAAACACCCACCTCAGTGTATACAAACCAAGTTTCGTCAGTCTAGTTCTTGTACTTGTACAACGCTGTAAGGGGAAGTGAGCGACAAACCCTTTTGCCATAGTTTTCATGTTTTGGTTCCTATCTCGGCCTTCAAAAAAACTCCAGGTTCACATCTACCCCAGATCACCTAACTTGTGGAAAAATATTTTGTATCTAACTCAAAGCTTTAACAGAAGCAGACTGGCAACCGAAAAGCTGACCGACAGGCAGTGCGATTGATCTTTGACCGATCTACCCCAGAACACCCAACTTGTGGAAAAATATTTGTGTCTAACTCAAAGCTTTAAGAGAAGTTGAGTGACAACCGAAAAACTGGTTGACATGCAGTACCCTTGATCTTTGACCGAGGTCACCATTCACCACACCACTGTCTAAGTCCCTACGCCGGTATCACAGGTTTTGTGACTTGGCCTTTTACTCAGTTGACACGAATTAAAAGTGGATATCTAAAATTCGGTCAAATTAACCTGACAGTACTTTTAGATCTGCTGCTCGCAGGCAACTATGTAGGCTTCGGTGCATTACTGTCAAAAGGAAGTCTGCAGATTAGCAAAAATGACTATTTAGCGACTACTTATCCACGGGGCGTTGTAACTATAGGTTTGCATGTCCTTCTCCGCAACTTAACATGGATATCCCGGTCAAGCTATATGCATAACATTGCCAAAAATTGACCCGATAATGCCAGTTCCACGTTTGTTGCACGAGCAAGACATATTTGTTTATGAATGCGATTTTATTTACCAAGGAATCTGGCAGCTTCATGTTCATCACCTTTGATACATTCACCCATACTTTAACAAGCGCGATCAGAGTGATACAACCAGGAATAACAAAACTACCACATACGAGAAGCAGAGATAGTAGAGAAAGATTAGACGGTCCTCAATGATCAGATAAGAATCACCAGTCTGCTAATTTAGCGGTAGATTTCCCAGAGGCTATAAAACAGCACCCTGCAAATGCGTAAAGCCATTTCAGTAAGTTGTAAAACAATATTATGAACCTAGTCTGAGGCTTTGATGTACTGAAGTGGGAAGCCTCTTATTGATGAATGTCAGCAAAAAGCATGTACTTAAAATCCTTTCTTCGTTGCCTTGCCCAGCAAGAAAACAAGAAAGGTCTCCTGCAGGTGCAGTTCAGCACGTTAGTATGTAGTTGAATAACGTGCAACTTTGACTTTCTTTGGTCCGAGTATTCACATTCACTTGCAAGCAGATCTCTAATAACTAGTTCAATCTATAGCCAAGGAGACAGACTGGTGTTAAAACATCCAAGGGCACTACTGTTATGATCCGCTATAGACTACAGCACAATCCTGCCAGAATGCGGTGTGTATCTCACTCACTGCTGGTACACAGAGTTTTGGTCAGCAGCTGGTAATTCAGTCAAAGTCAGAAAAGTTCAACCGAAAAAAGTTCAACAGTTTTGATATTTTAGACATGATTAGGGAAAAACTGCTTGTCAAAATATTTATCTTCTTAAACCTAGTAACTAGTTCACACATTTTGTAATTATACTGAAAAATGGGGCCGAGAAAACTGATAAGGATCAAAATGATGGGATGATCCTGGACAGAAAGAATTTCATGCTCATACAACTTGAAGTATGCATTTTAAAACTTCCAATAATTTCTTTTCATCGTTTATTCTGTTTCAGTACAAGCTACTTAATTCACTTAATTTCAGTATAACTGCTTAATAAGTGACCCCAGAATGGAGTCACTGGGTTAGTCTGTTTGACTAACGGGCATATATTAAATTAGAGCAAAAATCAGTTGGTATTGCGCAATTATTAATAACAAACTCTACAAAACTACAGCACTACAACAAAATTTCTAACTAAAACGGTTTAATATTAAATTACTACACAAATAGTCACTAAAATTATTGTCATGATTAAGTTCATACAAACAGATTTACAAAAAACTGCTGTCACACGAATAGACAGCAGAGGTAATCTGTCTTAGCGTTGACTTTATCCCGACTGACAAGGTCACTGGAACTGGAACTAATCTCATAATGACAAAGCATATATTAACGATGCCCAATGTAACTAAGCTTACGTGCGAAGATTGTCATATTTAACCTCAACACCCAAAATATAATCTAATAAATATATCTGACCAAGAGTGCCACACACGTTCGGAGTGAAATGTACGATGTCAAAATAATTGATTTTTAATGTTTAGGCAGCGACAAGGATGTTATGCTAATACCCAGTGGTACTGGGGCCATATATTAGTATAAAAGTTCTAAACACGTCTCATTATAAAGTGCAGTGCTTTTCCTGAAACAGGGCCTTTTACGGTGCATTTTGACAGTGATGTGCTATAAAGCCTGCACTTGTCTTGGACTGAGTTTGAATCTAACTTAACGGCTGCTAATACCAGGATATATACCTATATGTTATTCACAGTTTGTGCGTTGCAGCGTTGCATCCTTTTATGTATTATTGTAAGTCGCTAAATAGCCATTAGTGCTAATATTCTGAACGAGCGACGACAAATAAATGTTGTGTGTAACTTTGTCTTTTTGAGGCCACTCAACTGATAAATCGATAATGCCAGCGGATTTTTTAACAAGATTTAATTTCTATCTCTCTCTTTGGCAGTACGTTATATTAAACTTATTACTAGTTTGAAGTGATCAACAAACTTGAAATGAAATGATTTAAGCTCTTAATAATGTTGGAAACAATGGCTAAACCCCAAAGAAATCAGAGAAAGACAGTATTTGTACATTTTAGTAAGCCCAAATTTGTTATATTAAAATAAATAATTATGAAGATCGTGTGTAGTGAAATGACAGTTCACTTATTGCCAAAAATTCTAGTTAAACAGTGTCAGAAAAAAGAGGTCCGTACAAAAAAGTGCACAACTGACGATAAGCCTTGAATTGCTACATGAGCTAGAGATGTTTGGTTAGAGATCCTAGTATGATCACTGGTTATGAGCTATGTACTGCATACGCCATGGCGCAAGCATAAAAATATTAAACGAATAAATGATAAATTTATCGTGTGGACGTAGCATGTACGTAGCGTATTTCGTCCAGGAAAGGTTCCATTAATTTCATTAATACAAGACATATCGGCTGTGACGTCTGGTAAGTGGTAACCCCACTGACATGGTATGGCGTATGGCTTCAGGCAGCTCTATTTCGGTGTCTTCATTCATCAAGCAGTTTTTGCTGTAAAAAAGTTTCCTATCAGACAAGTCAGATTCTGCTCACCGTTTAGAAATTGACTTTAATTAGCGAAGCTGGATTACTGCAGTCACTCATCAATTACATGTACTGGCAGCAACGTCTGCAGAGGCAGTAACACGCAACATCATGTGCATCTTGTTTAAAGTTTTCAGCCCTGAGGTAATCCAGGCACGCCGTTTATGCTGTGCATTGGAATGGGCCTACGACTACTACCTATGATGCCAAACATTTTGTAGCTAAAATAATTTTTAAATTTAGGGGGATGGCCGTGCTCACCCCCTATCAAGCACGTGAGGTTTAACGAAATCAACTTTCTTGTTTGTTTTAGTTTCTTATGAACATTAAGCATACTTGCAAAACATGAATATTCGTGAAAAGCCTAAAAAGATAGCCGCTAGCATGACAGATTGATTGATCAATCACCATGCTGTATTCTGATGGTATTGCTACCTCCCTTGATTATACACTAAAGCCATTTTCGTAGGTTATACTGCACCAAGTGGGTGCACTTTAGTGTGCGCATAGGAAACTTTCATGAGATTTATTTCGTGGCAATTTATTATTAAGCGTATATTTCATCTCATGGAATTTCTTTTTTTCGGCGCACTCAAAACAGGAACTAAGTACTGTTCACACTTAGTCTTGCGTGTACGGTACTTTTATAGTCTGGCTGAGCCCATTCACTTTAATAGCTTGCCGAGTGAAACTGGTATCACTTTGCTCTCTTGTTGGTGAGATAAGTTTCTGCTACAACATGTATTTTTGATCAGAAATTGTTCATCTGTTTTATATCACTGTTTAAATTATCATATACCATACAAGTTTTCATCAAATTGGCCCTGGAGGCAAAGTAGTTTCACTCGACGAGACAAAAAGTTGAAAGGGAGCTGTGTGAGTGTAAAATAATACTTAAACGAAATAAAGCTAACATGGAAGCCAAACAAATACTGCTTTTATTTGTAATTGGTGAATGAAAAAAGTAAAGAGCAAAAAGGTCGAAACAGATTTGACAGCTGAGGTAGCAACAAAGGCAGTAGTTACTTCAACAATAGACTGCAGCGAGCGAAATGTTGACAAATATGCAAACGTACTGATTTTTAATCTTCCAGTAATCAACAGATAACAGGTAACACAACAAATGATGTGGTAATCCGAGGAAGGGAGCAGTTAGGAAAGAAAATGGTAACACCGTTATTAATACTGCCCAATAATACCAAATTTCAATCTTCGACTAGCATGCAATGTAAGGACAGTGCTGATAATGCGGAGGAAATGATCTAGCCTTCGAGCAGACCCAAAGTCTTTGTTTAAACGACCAGAGAACAATAGGCTAGTGATTATAATTTAAGATTTGTGCTAAATGACTAAATCTAGCTTTTCAAGCATCTAGCATACTCGTGTCGCGCATCTCTTTGAGCTTCAATGGGCTAAATATTAAGAATCATCCATCGTGTGGAATTATCAGGGAACAGCACAAGGGAGCCTATCAATCACTTTACTGCAGGCACTGTTTAAATGAGATCTGGCAAGGATAAGAAGCAGAATTTCAATTCGTCAGTCAATTTTGAAAATTTCCTGGCGATTGAACTGCTGGTATGATATCAATTATGCAACCGCTTGTATTAATTTTTGCACAGACAGAACTGCACCAGAAAGCACAGACTCAGTATGTGTAACATATTTGTCTTGTTCTTTACGTGTTCTCAAAATAGTTATAGTGTTTCTTTGGCACAGATTCTGGAATTGGACGATTTTTGTTATAATAGCGTTGCTAAGGCAACAAGTGACACAACACATTCCATGATATATCAGGCTGTCAAGAAAGCAAACACACACACACATCAATAAATTGAAGTCAGCAGCCAATAGATTTTATATGGAGTAATAAACGCTGCTTGCGCATACAACTATATTACTGCTTTTACTTGCTTAACTGCAAGCATTCGTTAGTATTACCAGAGTGAGACTTATCAACTTTTACCAGATGAAGGCGTTTGTGAGCAAAATTCCACTACTTTAGGGAATGAAGCCTGGAACGAAACGTTACAACACAATTTGATGTCAATTTGATTACAACACAACAGATTTCATGTATTTTATGCAGCACCTGTTCAATGAGCTGTTAACAAGCAAATGAGCCAAGAAAAAAAGAAACAAATTTTCTGTTATACTGACATATGTTATTTTTGACCATTGTTTTTTTGCTGCGTATTGTGAAATAAAATATTGTTCATGCACATGTAACGTGCAAAGTATCCGCCCGAGAGTTACAGTTCCGATAATTTTTTACAAAGAAAGACTGGATTTAAACTTTAAAGTTAATAATTTTAATGGCTATTTTGGAACTGTTTTCTCCGCTGTCAGTCTTTGATTATTTTGAGCTGTCAGTCAGTTAGGACCAGTGTACAAACCATTTTAATTTAGTCAACTACCTATATAAACGCAAGTTAACATAGCCAAAACCAACTCGCGCACTTTTTCTGCACTACTGTCTCTTCTCACCATCATCACCTCGTTATAGCCATTCTATGACCTTCCGCCTTGCTGCAGCAGTCCTTCGGTCCCCATGTCCAAGATTACGTATCAGTGTGGCATCTTCGTTGTGACCTCCAGAAAATGGAATTTGTTTTACTATCAAGTGTTCATTTACATGATAAGTGAAAGCCAGAATTTTTTAAGGAGAAAAACCTATTGGAAAATAGCTCGCATTTTTTAAAGAACTGTAATGGCTGTATTAAGTGGCTGCGCAGAGCTGATATCGCAAAACACTTCTGCTCATGCAGTATACAGTTTCTCATGAAAATTATCAATGGCATGATGGATGAGTGCCAATTACAAAATAATTAACTTTAGGCTCCGGAACGGTTGCTATGGAAACAAATCCGTGGTAGTTTTTTGGCAGCAGAATGCTTAGCTAGGGAACAGCCAAACGAAAAAACGGTAAAAAACCGGACATGTCAGAAACGCATCCGTCGCAAATGTCATATGTGTTGATAATAAATATTTCAACAAATAGTCTTGTGTATCTCAAATTTCTAGTGGAGGTAGTTCGAGGCTCGTCAACAAGTTTATAGCTTTCACATTATCACATTCATTTAAGACTCTAACTTGCAATTTCCACGCAAGTTTCTCATTTCCACTCCAGACTCGAGATCAAGAAAAAAACACTTTAATCTCGTTTTTCTCCGCCAGGTTTGGTCTTTAAAAAACAAAGTCAGCCAGAATATGGTATATTATCTAAGAGTTGCATAAAGCAAAGAAGCTGTAAAAATAAATAAAATCATTACAGATAAAGACTGACTGTGTCTTTTACTTCTATAGATCTGCTAACGAAAAATTCTGGTCCGGTTTACATCGCAATCCCGCTGTCTGAATAAAAAGGCACTATAACGTGTGAACAGGACAGTGGTTCAGTGGTCCTGTTGTCAACATTCTCCACTTCTATAACATTTTGATCACTTTTTACTTTGAAAAAAAGATATTTGATCATTGGTACATTATTTGAGAACGATCGTGGCTGATTCATTCATCAATTTTTGTGAATGTTCTCTGTTGCAGATTTATTGCGTATTTGGTAGTATCTGTACTGGTACATAAAAGAAGAATTCCATATTCTCCACAAGTGTAAGAAACCACAGGTGGGGGGGGGGCATATTAAGCAGCATTGTGCTGCAGAAGGAACTTTCCAAAAAACCCCGTCAAAAGGTAACCATATTATTATGCATGTACCGTGAAAAATTCAAGCGTTGCGGCTAATCCAATTTGACACCGCGTTAACTTGTCTGCCATTAGTGACAGTGAGACCACTGCCCTTTCGTGAAAGTGAAACTATTGCCCTTTAATGTGAAAAAAGGTAGGCCTACGAATCGGCAACAAAATGAAAACAGTATAGTGTGCATAATAGAAGTTTTTGTTTTCTTAGTGTAAGAGCTTTTTGTTGGATTCCATTTTGGTGTTTCGGCGGGGCATCACCACTGCTTTTGTTGCAGTTAATAATGCACAATTTCTGTTTTCTAGTTGAATACGATTATTGTACAAGGTATGCTTGTGCTCCTAGTTACCCATTTTGAAAATCTAATTCCAAAAAGAGGTTCATTAATCCCTACTTAATAAGAAATTTTGCGCCAGTTGTAAATGTTTGTTGGCTGCAGTCTAAAAATTGATATGGTTTTGATGTAAAGTGAAATCATAAAATGCATCAATGGAATATCCAACGTCCACATTTGGAGAGCCAAATGCAAATTTTTATGATCACCAAGGAAATCAGCCTGTTGCGGTCCTTGGGTAACTGACCAAAGAGTGATAGAGTCGGCCCACAATTATTATTACCTGCATAAATTTAAAAATGCGCTGAGAAAATGAACTCTTCTGAGGAAGCACATTGCAATGGCCTCTTTAAAGCAGGGTAGGCTTCAAAACTAAAGGTCTAAATGATATGGTAACTTCAGTGCGTAGAAATGAAGGCTAGTACAACAGACCTCGGAAGCAGAAAAAAGAAACACACCGTGATGATCCACAAAGAATCTAAAAATTGGATTATACGATAACACGAAGCTCAATTTAATAGGCTGTGATGGAAATATGGCGTTCAAAGACATACAAAATTTGGTAGGAGATTTTAAGAGCAGAAAAATGTTGTCAAGCAGGCAGGACCATATCACCCAGGTGTATCCCTCTTCGATCTCTCTACTTCGTCAAACTCTGTTAAAGCCTATAGAAAATGGTCAACTTTAATGGTTGACTACGAGATTGAATCGTGTTTTTTAAGGTAAACCTTACAACCGGAGCGTCAAATTAATCAACTCAGTACTGACATCAGACATGTTTTCGCCAAGACCAGTTAATTATATTATAACATTTCACGCTACGTTACAGTCTGTGGAAAATGTCATGGAAAGACGTTAATTAGGACGCGGCTAATCAATTATCTTTTACGCAACAATAATTAACAGAAGCTGTGGGTGACTGTACACAGTAATAGTGATTTATGGTATTTTTGCAACAGCACTATAACTGTGGCTAATGCGCTAAATACTGCCTTACTTTTACTTACAGGTTACTCCATAAAATTATATTCTTTATTTCACCGGAAATCAATAAAAGTCAAATTCGGTATGGTAAATAAGCATATAAATGAATACAACACGTATACCAGAATTTCAATGTCGATTTCTAGCAGTAGCAACCATCAATAGGCTAATAATCACTACCAAAACGTTTCAGATTTGAGTTGGCAAGGCCAGAGACTTTATACTCCTATTTTGCAGCCAGACAAGTAATGTCTGAATCACTACAATTGCCAGCAAATTGGCCGCACAGAAATCTTCAGCCAGTGGTATGTCTGTGGAGAGGAGAACAGCTTTTAACGAGGGAGTTGACATCAGTAACATTAGCAATCGATATCCCTAGAGCTAAATAAACTTGCGAAATTAAACTAATGTATGATACCAATAAATAATGTGTGAACAGTGGTATGCAAAAAAAATCATTTCATTGAGAATGCGAGGTTGAGCTCTTGCTAAGCTTCGTCCAGAAGACATAAATTGATGCGCCTTAAGCTGTTGAAAAGTCAAGTATGTTTGCCCGTACTAAATGGTATCATTAGAAAGAAATCATCAGATCAAGGATGGAGAGGCAGAGTCTCGTTTTGCAGGACAACGTCTGCATGGGTAAACGTCTGAGTCCGATTCGTACAAAATATATATAGTTGCAAGGACAACAAAGCTCGTGTACGTTCACAAATATGGTGAAAACATAGTTATTATTTTTGAAACAGTATAAGACAGAGGAGGCGATTTTCTGGCGTTTTAAGAACACATCATACGAGGCAGCATACGCCTGAATCTAAGCCATTTAATAAAATCATTGAATTAATTAAGTAACTCTATTGCACTGCTATTGCTACCAAATGGCAAGACTGATTTTTAATATTACCAGACAGGATATATAACACAGCACCTACAGTCTCTTTCCTAGTTTTAGATAATAAAACATGTAGACCTGTCATATGCAGAAGTTTTATTAGTACCTGTTATTTTAAAACAGTCATAGAACAGCAAGAAGTTTTGCCGCTTTATTTATGAAATGAACCGCTTTGCAAAAAACATGGATATCTATAAATCAGAGCATCACCAAATCTGACCAGATCATTAAATCTGGTGTGAATGTAGCGGATGTCACCACAAGAATTAAGAGGTCATTGGGGCTCATGATTCTTGAAGTTGAACCAGCTAATCAAAATTGAAAACCATGGCATCATCAGGCAATTGACCCTTTAGGTTCAATGCCATTGCTGCTGAAAGTCACACACCCTGGCTTGAAGGAAAAGTCAGGGTGTTACCTACCCTCATTAGTTGCCTATGAACGTAGCGGCAACTGTGAGTTACATGTGCGAGCGAGTAGTCAATATACAGAACATTTCTAATTGTTCTGATTTGAGTTACAATTACACTTAGCAATACAAAAAGGCACTCTACATTGAAAATTTGTAAGTATTCATTCGCCTAAAGATGAAACTTGAAAGCCTTGATGATATACAGTCTCACTGCAGTCACGGTACTAAAATGTAATAAAACCATAATGAGACAATGGTCGCGTGCCCCATGGCACGGAGAGGCAGATCATTAGTCACAATATCACCCCAAAGGGACTAATAGGTGACCGGCGTGCCTTCATTAACTGACTCTGGATAGTCATTCAGACGCAACAGGGCTTCTGTTTGATAATACTAAAGATATAAAGATACTCATGTAAGATTAGGTGGAGAAATTACATTAGTGAGATTAAACAGTAAATAAATGCCCTGCATTGATGCTATTGAATGAGACATGCTTAGAATAGAATTAATGAATGATACGTTCATTACAGTAATTCAATTGAAAGTACTCTATATTTCGGTTTTAATTTTATAACCGAAGTAATTTTATTCATGATAACGTCGACAGACACGATTTAGTTCATGATCTTAGAATATTAATTTAGAGGCTTAACAATATCTCACATTTAGGTAAAAGACCAAATCGTAAAGTCAATGTTTTGCCAGTTTCAAAGTAACTCTCGTAGGTGTACAAGATTTCTTATTTCAATCCTGATGGCATAACAACTACTTGGCGCTCTTAATACGTTTATACATTTATTCAAGCTAAAAATAATTACCAGTACTTAGCTAAATTTGATTAGTTTTGAAGTTAATGAGCCGTTGGAAATGATTAAACTGTACACAGTTTAATAGGTTTGAATACTCTAACAGAGGACAATGTTGACATCGTTACTGTGCAGTCAGGAATGATTTAAGACCCAAGCTATATATTTATATTATATTTATATTATTATTATTGCTATTATTATCATTATATTACTAGCAGCTATTATTAACATTAACAGCTAAAAATAAATCTCCAATTTTCACTTGAATAAAGTTTATTAAGGGCTATGTAACACAATTTGAAGACTTCCACGTTAAAGAAGAAACCTAATTCGGCAACACTACGCAATTTTAGTAAACTGGCAAACCAAAAACCATTTAGATAGCTACGATAAATAAAGATCTTCAACAAATTTGACCAAATTTAGCTATAAGAGTAGAACTCGCGTTGTTACCTGCAGATAGTAGTGGGTGGAATGCTCTGATAGATGTTAATGCCTCCAGTGTCTACCACTTGGTTAGACAAGTGTAAATAGTGTTACACATAACTCCTATATTAGTAATGCAGTCTTATGGCATGAACCTAAATTGTATCATGCTCATCGAGTCAACTTTGGAAAAACTAGCTTCTGATTGGCTGAGTCAGCATTCATCCATCAGCTTTTTTCACCCACCCTTTCTCTACTTTGAAGCAATCCTTGCTTAGCCAGGTCACGTTTGTATAGATCTTGCAGGGCCTGTGCTCCCTCCAGGCCAAAAGACCTCAGTTTTTCTGCAAGACCGTAGGCATATGAGTTTGGTAAGACTTTTATTAACACTATATGTTCTTAGTTGGGAGTTGGACTGCCCAGGTACCCATTTAGCAGACCCCAGCCATCCCCAGATGGCAAAGGGCAAAGACATTTATTTCAATTTGATTATTCTTGTGTGTAACATTCAGAGTTACCTTCCATTTTTGTGGCAAATGTTAAAATGAAATGAACTTACCAGTAGTTTTGTCTCGTATGAGCTTACAGCTCTCTATCTCTCCTATGCTACCAAATAAGGATTTGATCTCTTCTTGAGTCATTGTCTGCGGTAAGTAATTAACGATCAGGTTTGTTTTTGGTTTGTTGTCCTCGTCACCGGAGCCGTTCGACTGCATGCCATTCTGCAGAGGTGGCGACATCTGTGATGAAGTGGTGTCCATCTTCATTCTCTGCCGAAAACAATTCAACGCTGATTCAGTGTCAACCATGATGGCTGGAAAAAGAAAGGAAACGACGGTTTTTTTAAATTTCATTATTTGAAATTTCAAATTTGTATGGATATCACTAATCTCAAACACAGAATGCTTGCTTACAGGAATGCAGCGCAATGTCACACTTGACCGATCTTGGGAATAAAAAAAATCATTGATCTAAGGTCGCCTAACATTACATTAATAATGTAATCTTCTGGGCGGTTGTGTATGATGCTTAAAAAGCTCAGAAACATCACCCGTGCCCTGACACTGTCTAAACCTAGTACTTCTCTCATGCATGATGGGTTAATGACTCAAACATAATCTATCATTTATACATAAAGCAGCACAACATATCGAGTGCTACTGTGGCATACTGCCAGACTGCTTGCTTGGGTCACCTAATTGTAAGGCAAAACGTAGGTTGGGAATAGCAACGAAGCCGGGTATCTTCAAGGCTAACGAAAGACAGCCACGTGTAAACTGTATGAGAAACAGGCATACAGAAAGTTTACTAAATAAATATAATGATCAAAAGTCAGATATCCAGACGTATGTCCGCTAAACTCATTGTGTTTCTCTTAACATAAGCTTATTTGGAAGTAGTACAAATAAACTAATAACTGTAAACGCGTGATAAAAGTTTTAAAAACAAAGATATTTTTAGCTTTTCGTGTGTGTATTGCAGAGTGCGATCTACTAAACTTATCTAGAGTCAAAACAGACGATCAGATTCTGTGCCCCTGACGTCCTTAGCCTTTTAACAAATAAGTACATGTAGTAGGTTATGAAATTGTGTGTAGTAAAGCAGGGAAACGACAGTTGCAATTCTCAGCAGCGAATCCCGCACACTCCAGTAACCATAGAAACGTCACAAGCGCGGATTTCTTCCATTTGAACTGCAACTGCATAATACATTATAAAACAAATTATCCGCACAAAATGCATGACTGCTTTCCATTTGGTAAAATTATTGTTGTGGCGATTCCAATAAAATCATAGCGCCGAAACGCCATCATGCTATGTGTTCTTGTCGTAAATATGCTTGTAGCCTTTAAATATTTTACCTGAAAATTTCTACCGAATAGCTTGAAAATCTGAAAAATGGACGTAATTAATGAGCAGAAAGAGAACCTACCAAACGGTACATTATACAGTTTCTCTGCCTAATTAATGAAAAATAGGATATAAAAAGACAGGCTTACTTTCTGTGTGATCTGTTATGAAAATTCTAGCAGTGTCACCTGCTAAAAAATTAATGATTCATCTGATTCAGCTACAGCAATATTTATATGATAAAAAACACAAGTTCATATCCTATATAGAAGGTATATTTACATTGGGGATACATTTTGGAGAGCAGGAGAAGCAAGTATAGTCAGCGCCAACAAATTTTCACATTTGAGTAATTACAGTCGCAGTTTGCCTTGAATAGCATAGTTTATTAGATCAACCAATACATCAAACGTATGCATGCATTCGATGAAATGTATCAATCGCAGTAATAGGCTTACATTTGATACACATACTGGTCAGTTTAATAAACTACCCAAAGGACGGATCAAGTTATAAGCTCCAGGGAGATTCAGAAAGGCAATGTGTGAAGGGTAGCGTTATGAAACAGAAGCCAGAAAATCAAATGAAGCCAGACTCAAGCTGCATTCATTCAGCCAGCGACTCATTGTGTTTACCGCAATAACATCATTTGAGAGTTTTTGAGCAGATAAAATTAGTGGGCTGTAGGAAAATGGTTTGTCGAGCGTTTACGCAGCGAGTTGGAAACTGACACAGACAGAAGCTTAGCATAGCGATGAACAGTCCCGCAAATGTAACATTTTTTGTCTATTGATTTTTGTCTTTATTGCTTAAATCCGTATTATTCAACTTCTTTATCAACTCCAGATACTAAAGTAACGATATTATAATGCAATATTATAAAGAATGAAAAAAGTTTTACAAAAAAACTCCATGAGCATACTGCCTGCGATGACTACATAAAAGGTTAAGATCGTTGACGGCCTTCGACAGACTCGCTTGACTATTTAAACCTGGAGGATAAAGGTAATCGGATTTATCCAGTCAAATAAAATTAGACGATCTAAATTAATTACAATATCAGTAGATCGCATGTTTTTAGAAAACCCTTGGAGAGAAAGTGATTATCCACTGAGAGTAGTTTCGCGTTAACAACCAGTAGCAGTGATCACCTATCTGAGTTTTCTTGTAGATTAATAATGATATTGGAACTGGATTTCTCGTAGTTGCTGTTCTTATCCAATTCTACACATCCTACCCGTGGACGTCCATCTGTTTTGCAAATTTTATGTGTTTTCATTCGGAAATCTTGCTATTACAAAGTAACATTCAAGAGACCTTCAAAACACCTCCATCATTAACTTGAGCACACACTCAGCACAGAAACTTATCGTAGGTACACGGACATCAAAAAGCATATCATTCCACACAGGGCGGTACTTCAATTAAATCCTCAATACAGCTATTCTATGGGTTAAATGAGGCCATCCAGGAAATTCAACCCTTGTCGTGATACAAAAAGGTAAAACGTTCTGCAAGAGTGATTACGGTTAGACGCGGCACACTTTTACAAGATGGGTTTTTCCTTCAGCTTGTACTACACGACGCATGCCTCGCTTTGGACACAGTGCCAAGACAATGCGTGGAATATTCGCGCATTTTGACCTGATCATGGGTGGTGGAGTGATACACCTATATATGCATCTAATTATATATATATATATAGATTTTCGAGATAAAATTCCCGATTTCAGAAAAAAAAATTGCTTTCAAATTTAGTGAACTGTTTTATGCGTGAAATCTCGAAATAAATATTCTGAAAAGCCATGCTCACTTATTTTGAAATAATAAGACTATCGATCCCGTTCTTGAATATATATGTATTTCTAAATAATAGACTACTCTTTGGCATGTAAAAACGACGCTACACACGCATAATACCAGAGGAAACTGAAAATGCAAATTGAAAGATAACGCTGGTTTCCTAGCGTTTTATGGAGTTTCAAAATAGATAAACAGAACGTTAAAATGCGTTTACTTTCTATGGGAAGAAAGAGACAAAACTGACTGTGCGACTGTAATAACTTTAGCGAATCATATAAGCCTTGGGCAATCAGCGTTACAGACACCAAGAATTTTGCAATTAAGATCTATAAACATCGAAAATGACAACATTTAAAATAAACAGACGATGCCTGAAGGATTTTGGTACAGCACTAACGTCATGCTTCTTTGTTCTCTACTGCCAACAGAAGCCAATCGATAGAGAGAATGAATTATTACTGACTGTGCATCAATAAATACTTCAAAATGGGAGCAGTGGGGGATACGTAGAGTGTATTAGTCGACTAACTCTCAATCCTTTCTGCAAATGTTGGTATTGCTCGTAATCCAGGATCCTCAGAAGTGCCGTAAACGCGTCGAGCGGCGTGCGGTTAGCGATGTTTATGCAGCGGGGCGCGATCATCGGTTCAAATCAGCTCTGATTTACAGACGTGTGCTGTTGCCTGGTGGCTTCCCAAATGCAGCTGCATGCAGTGTGCTGCTCTTGTAGGGCTTCCGTATAACCTAATAATAATCAGACAATGAGAGTTAAACAAGCGAACACAATTACTTGTATCGCTGCACTGCAGTAGAACTCTCTAGCAGTATGTGGAATTACATGCTTGCAACATACATGTATAAGCTATGGTTGTAATCTCACAATTTTTCTTACATAACGTTTACTATTGCTAGACCAGAAATGGGCATTCTCCCCTGCTGAGACCTGTCTGTAACACGATGTTCAAAATATAACATAGTTGTAGTCTATCTGTTAACTTAGGATTCTTAGTTACTATAAAATTCTAAATTAAAAGTAATGTTACTTAATGACGTCTACGGAGATTATATGCACAGTGTCATGTTTGCACACTAGATTGTGTCAATCACAAAGTTATGTCACTTGGTTCATTATCTTAAAAAAATTCTCACTTTAAAATAAAAATATATTAATTTTTTGCAATTAGCACTTTTTACATTTTCTTGTACAAAATTGTAGCGTAATTACAACCGCGGGTCAAAAATAATAATTATAAAATAAAGAAAAAATTTAAAAATTACACACCACTAACAGTTTTCTGAATGCATTAGAAATGAAATAGTACGCCACAAACAGTTTCTGCTGCCATTTATTTTCTTTAGCTATAAATAACCAGTGGTCAAAACAAAAACACTGCTAATAAATTTAACAATTGTAATCGCACACTGAATATTGTAAATAACGCAAATTAAAAATGCACGTACAACGAACATGAGACAGTTGAAAACAATTCCCGAGAAGCCATTATCCATCTAATCTACAGAAGCCCACCAAACATAATGATTTTGGTGATGATTTGCCAAATTGCTACAGCGTTAATCAAAACAACTCTATCTCTGAATAAGCAGCTCTATTGTTTCGGTTCACGACCCGTACACATTTGCAGAGGTTTATAAGGCAAATAGCCAACGAATTATTGATAAATCTATATCAGACCGAGACAAAGCCTTCTACAGTCGGCATGCACACAGCATGGGTAATTTTGTAAAATGGCGTGCAATAAAATAATCGGTTAGCTCGAAATAATTTTAGTTTCAATTGGCAGTCTGAACAGAAACAAATCATTTTACACAATAATTCACTACTACTATTCTATTACACATAGTAAACCATCTTAATACAAAAAAATCTACTTAAATTTCTTAGTGTGTAGGACTTTTCATTTCAGTTCAAGGCAAACAAATACTGTGCTTTTAATAGGCTTTCAACCTATACATGTATACAGGTTATAATATTGTAATAATAATTTTTGAAAGAGAAAACTTCAAAGCCGACTATTTTATCGTCGCTTTTCATGTTTTGAAATCGTTTACCGTACTATCAAGTATTCAAAAGAATGCTTATTAAAAAACGAAAGTTAAAAACTTCTAAATAAAAAAAAACAAAATTCTATACATTGAATCATTTTGAGCCTGAAATCAATTGGCATACGTCTACCTAATTAATGTATTAAGAATGACGTGGTCACTATCAAATCAGTAAATGAGTTTGTGTGATTGTTGCAAAAAGACATGAACCATGCCTGAAACCAAAACTGTAGTGTCCTGATTGATGCCGACACACCATCCAGTTATTACACTGACCTGGAGTACAGTCAAACACAAACTTTAACTAACGTGATCTTTGTTGACCTTAGTTTTAGTGTTTAAGTCAGTGAAATCAAGTTTCGTAAAGTATTCCTGAAAAGAGATTTAAATATAGTTCTAAGACAAAAGCTGAAAAAACTAAAACCGCTTTAAGCGTTAAATCAATACCGAAAGTTATAAAACAAGCTAATTTCGTCTGTCCTTTATACTGATAGAAATTTGGCGTGTATAAATATTAGCTAATTTGGCTTGGTGTAATTTAGTTTACATATACATTCAAAATTAGTTATTTAAACAGCAATGCTTATCCAAGTTCCATTTTGCAGACATTTTTCTTATCTTATCTATAAGTCACATAAAAATTAAAACTAATAAATGTGTAACATTTTTAATTAAATAGGTTTATTAAACAAAATTTCAGGTTGACAAGTCGGAACAGCTACAGTAGACCTAGGTATGGACAAAATTTCGTGACAATCATTTGAAAATTAGGTCACACTACTACAGTATACTGAAACACAAACAACAAGATGCACGTTCCAGAAATCTTAGGCCTACACTTAATACTTACCGAAAAGTTGCAAAATTGAAGCTGATTTACGGAAGTTTTGCAATCGTTTTATTTAAGTCCTACTTGTAAAAATCGATTTTTTTGCTTATTAAATGAAGACGGATTTTGCATGATCATAAATAAATAATTTTACGACATGAAACACGATGACGATAGATTTTAATGCTCTAAAAGTTAACTGCTGACGATATTACCGCATTTAGCCTCTTAATTGTATGTAAAGTTCCTATCCTCGTTCACTGAACTTCACCTAATCGAAATGTGGCAAAGCCGCCCGAGTAGATTAGATACAAGATTATTTAGTAGAATGTAATTTGCAATTATGTTTTCATTTACCACTCATACTTCGCAGTCACCACGGAAAAGGAAATGAAAGGAAAGCTCGTCACGTTCCTTATATCTAAGAATATGTAAAAAATTCGAAGGAACGGAAAAATAAATGTACAAATGTAAGTGCAAGTAAGTTACTCACTCGAGTATTATTTAGACCAAAGCATAGACCTATTTTCAACCCATCTAAAGTTGGAAAAATAAAACAAAACTGAGCTTCGCAAATTGCGAATTTTGCAATTATACAAGCTTTAGCTAAATTAGGCATTATTAACGAGGATATTACTGTAGAAATACAATGAAACTCTATTATTAAATTATAGAACAATGTCACCTTGGAGATTGTCATTGAAAAATTGTTCGTCCTTTGTCACGTGGTTAGCAACGGACACGTGCTACTTTCCCGCGAGTTTTACGCAATGTACAGTTGTGCGTATTTAATTATACTATTAGTATTAGGTAACTGCGAAACAGCCATCGAGTTATGAGTACCAAAATTAAAAGCTCTAGTAGCGCGTATAATTTATTTAGTAAAAATCTGTAATTTTTAAGATGACAACAAGTTAACATTGGCTTTGACTGAAATTATATTAGGCTAAGAAAAATGCACAAGGGATTAAACGCAGAAGACTTAATTAGGTGGGCCATGCTTAGAGAGTACCAGATGCTATTAGATAGTCCTTCACTTAAAACTTTACATGCATCAATTTAATTGTCAAAACAACCAGAGGAGGATTCTGAAAAATATTTCATCTTAGACTCCTTCGAGAGTAACCGGATAAACTAAAGATCCAATCTTGTGGCACCAGAAGCAGATAATGTGATGCCCGGCTTTTAGCAGGACTATTTGGTTAATTAATCAGAACTAGCTACACAGAAGCTATACTGGCCGTTAAACAAACTTCGCAAGTAAGCAAGTAAACATCAACTGTATTTTTTACTCGGCGTTGAGAAAACAAAAATGATAAAAAAGTAAATAGGACTATGAAATCAGAGCTATAGAACTTTACACAACATGATTCAATGATACATACCTTTTATCCACCCCCCTCACTGTGTACGTGTAGTCAACAAGTCCTTGATTGAGCGATATTTAAAATTAATGAATTAATTTATGAGATATTCACAAGTATATTACACTATTTATATTTACACATAGATAGAATAATAATTATCACGCTAAAAAGATTTGCAGTCTGTGCGTAAGTGAAAAAATCCGAGAAAACATGAACCGTGTGACACAAACAAATTCGG